>JAIUJO010000308.1:52500-55000 GCA_023846275.1 Vanilla planifolia | reverse complement strand
AGAAGAAGAAGATGATGATGATGATGATGATGATGGTGATGAAGAAAGAAAGAGGAGGGGGAAGAAGAAGAAGAAGAGAAAGAGGATGAAGAAGAAGAAAAAGAAGTAGAAGTAGAAGAAAAAAAAGTAGTAAAAGATTAAAAAAAAGTAGCAATAGTAGTTTTTGAAGAAGAAGAAGAAGATGATGATGATGATGAAATAGAAGAAGGAGAAGAAGAAGCAAAACAAGAGGAAGAAGAGAAAGAAGAAGAACAGGTAGAAGAAGAAGAAGAAGAAGAAGAAGAATGATTAGAAGAAGAACAACAAGAAGAAGAAGGAGAAGGAATAGAAGAAGAAGAAGTCGAAGAAAAAGACGAAGAAGAAGAAGAAGAAGAAGAAGAAGAAGAAGAAGAAGAAGAAGGAGAAGAACATGAAGAAGAAGAAGAAGAAGACCAAGAAGAAGAAGAAGATCAAGAAGTAGAAGAAGAAGATGAAAAAGTAGAAGAAGAAGAAAAGGAAGAGGAAGAAGAACAAGAAGAAGAAGAAGAAGAAGAACAACAACAAGGAGAAGAAGAAGAAGAAGAAGAAGCGGTAGAAGAACAACAATAAGAAGAAGAAGATGATGAAGGAGAAGAATAAGAAGTGGAAGAAGAACAAAGAGAAGAAGAGGAAGAAAAAATAAGAGAAGAAGAAGAAGAAGAAGTAGAAGAAGAAGGAGAAGAAGAAGGAGAAGAAGAAGAAGAAGAAGATGATGTTGAAGAAGAAGAAGAAGAAGAAGACAAAGACTTAGAAGAAGATGATGAAGAAGAAGAAGAAGAGGAAGAGGAAGAAGAAAAAGAAGAAGAAGAAGAAAAATAAGTATAAGAAGAGGAAAAAGAAGTAGAAAAACTAGTTGTAGTAGTAGAAGTAGAAGAAGAAGAAGAAGAAGAAGAAGTGGAAGAAGAAGAAGACGGAGGAGGACGAGGAGCAGGAGAAGAAGAAGAAGAAGAAGAAGAAGAAGAAGAAGGTGATGAAAAAGAAGGAGAAGAAGAAAATGAAGAAGAAGAAGATGGAGAAGAAGAAGAAGAAGAAGAAGAAAAAAGAGGCGAAGAAGATGAAGAAGAATAAGAAGAAGAATAATAATTCAAAGAAGAGGAAGCTGAAGACAAAGATGACGAAGAAGAAGAAGAAGAAGAAGATGAAGAAGAAGTAGAAGATGAAGAAGAAGGAGAAGAAGATGAAGAAGAGGAAGAAGAAGAATAGGTAGAAAAAGGAAAAGAACAAGTAGAAGAACAAGAAGAAGAAGAAGATGAAGAGGAAGAATACTTAGAAGAAGATGATGAACAAGAAGAGGAAGAAGAAAAATATGAATAAGAAGAGGAACATGAATAAGTAGAAAAACTAGTAGTAGCAGAAGAAGAAGTTGAACAAAAAGAAGAATGAGATAGAAGAGGAGGAGGACGAGGAGAAGAAGATGAAGATTAAGAAGAAGAAGAAGATGAAGAAGAAGAAGTTGATGATGAAGAAAAAGGAAAAGAAGAAGGTGAAGAAGAAGAAGAAGATGGAGAAGAAGGAGAAGGAGAAAAAGAAGAAAAAGAAGAAGATGAAGAAGAACATAAAGAAGAAGAATAAGTAGAAGAAGAGGAAGCTGAAGATGAGGAGGAGGAAGAAGAGGAACAAGAAGAATAGGCGGAAGAAGAAGAAGAGGAGAAAGAAGAAGAAGAAGAAAAGGAACAAGAAGAAGAACAAGAACAAGAAGAAGATGAAGAAGATGAAGAAGAAGATAAGATGATGAAGAAGAAGTAATAGAAGAAGAAGATGAAGAAGAAGATGATGATGTTGATAATGAAGAAGAAGAAAGAGAAGCAGAAGAGGAAGAGGAAGAAGAAGAAGAAGAAAAGAAAGAGGATGAAGATGACAAAAAAGATGTAGAAGAAGAAGAAAAAAAGTAGTAACAGTAGTAGTAGTAGTAATAGTAGTAGTAGTAGTGGTGGAAGAAGAAGAAGAAGAAGAAAAAGCAACGGAGGAAGAAGACGAAAAACAGGTAGAAGCAGAAGAAGAATAAGAAGAAGGAGAACAAGAAAAAGAAGAAGGAGATGGAGAGGAAGAAGAAGAAGAACAAGAACAAGTCTAAGAAGATGAAGAAGAATGACAAGAAGAAGAAGAAGAAGAAGAAGAAGAAGAAGAAAAAGAAGATGGAGAATAAGAAGAAGAAGAAGAAGAAGATGGAAAAAAAGATGAACTAGTATAAGAATTAGAAAAAGAGGAAGAAGAGAAAGAAAAAGTAGAAGAAGAATAAGAAGAAGAAGGAGAAGAAGAGAAAAAAGACAAAAAAAACAAGTACAAGAATGGGTAGAAGAAGAACAATAGGAAGAAGAAGAAGAAGAAAAAGAAGAAGAAGAAGAAGAAGAAGAAGATGAAGATGAAGGGGAAGAAGAATGAGAAGAATAATAATAATAATAAGGTAAGGAAGATGACAATGAAGAAGAGGATGAGAAACAAATGATGCAGAAGAAGAAGAAGAAGAAGAAGAAGAAGAAGA
>JAIUJO010000308.1:30000-37500 GCA_023846275.1 Vanilla planifolia | reverse complement strand
AAGTAGAAGAAGAGCAAGAAGAAGAAGAAGAAGAAGAAGACAAAGAAGAAGAAGAAGAGGAAGAACAAGAAGAAGAAGAGGATGACGAAGAAGAAGTGGAAGAAGAATGAGAAGAAGAAGAAGATGGAGATGAAGAAGAAGAAGAACAAGAAGAAGAACAAGAAGAAGAACAAGAAGAAGAAGAACAAGAAGAAGTAGACAAGAAGAAGAAGAAGAAGTAGAACAAGAAGGGGAAGAAGAAGAAGAAGAAGAAGAAGAAGAAGAGGAACAAGAAGAAGAAGAAGAAAAGGAAGAAGAAGAAGAGGAAGAAGAAGAAGAAGAAGACAAATAAGAAGAAGGAGAAAAAGGAGAGGAAGAAAAAGAATAAGAAGAAGGAGAAAAAGAAGTAGAATAATAAAAAAAGGAAGAAGAAGTAGAAGAGGAAGAAGAAGAAGAAGAAAATGAGGAATAGGAAGAAGAAGAAGAAGAAGAAGAAAAGTAGTAGTAGTAGAAGAAGAAGTTGAAGGAGAAGAAGGAGGAGGAGAAGGAGGAGGGGGAGAAGAAAAAGAACAAGAACAAGAACAAGAAGAAGAAGAAAAAGAAGAAGGGGAAGAGGAAGGAGAAGAAGAAAAAGAAGAAGTTCATGAAGAAGAATTAGAAGACAAAGAAGAAGAAAAAGAGGAAAAAGAAGGAGAAGAAGAAGATGTTGTAGTAGTAAGAGAAGAAGAGGAAGAAGGATTGGAAGAAGAAGAAGAAGAGGAAGAAGAAGAAGTAGAAGAAGAAGAAGAGGAAGAAGAAGAAGAGAAAGAAGAAGAAGAAGAAGAAGAACAGGAAGAAGAAGAAGAAGAAGAAGAACATGAATAGGAAAAATAAGGAGTAGAAGAAGAAGAAGAAGAAGAAGAAGTAAAAGAATAAAAAAATGCAGAAGATGATGAAGAAGAAGAAGTGGAAGAAGAAGAAGAAGAAAAGAACAAGAAGAAGGAGGACAAGATGAAGAAGAAGAAGAAGAAGATAAACAAGAAGAAGAAGAAGAAGAAAAAGGAGTAAGAATAGAAGAAGAAGAAGAACAAGTGGAAAAAGAAGAAGATAAACAAAAAGATGAAGGAGGAGAAGAAGAAGAAGAAAGAGAGGAAGAAGATGATGAGGAAGAAGAAGAAGTGGAAGAAGAGGAAGAATAAGAAGAACAAGAAAAATAAAAAGAAGAGGACAAAAAAGAAGAACAGGAAGAAGTAAGAGAACAAGAAAAGAAGAAGAAGAAGAAGAAGAAGAAAAGAAAGAAGAAAGGTTAGAAGTAGAATAAGAAGAAGAAGAAGAAAAAGGGAAAGTATTAGAAGAAGAAGAAGTACAAGAAGAAGTAGAAAAAGAAGAAGAAGGAGTATAAGGAGAAGAAGAAGAAGAAGAAAAAGAAGACAAAGAAGTAATAGAAGAAGAAGATGATGATAAAGAGGAAGAAGACGAAGATGAAGAAGAAAAGGAAGAAGAATAATAATAATAGGAAGAAAAACTGAACTAGAAAAAGAGGAAGTAGTAGAAGAAGAAAAAGAAGAAGAAGAGGAGGAAGAAGAGAAACAAGAAGAATGAGAAGAAGAAGAAGAATAAGAAGTAGAAGAAGAGGAAAACATATCGGAAGAAGAAGTACAAGAAAAAGACGAATAAGGAGAAGAAGGATAAGAAGAAGAAGAAGAAGAAGAAGAAGAAGAGGTAATATTAGTAGTAATACAAGAAGAGGAAGAAGTAGAAGATGAAGAAGAAGAAGATGAAGAAGAAGAAGATGACAAAGAAGTAAAAGAGGAAGAAGAAGAAGATGAAGAAGAAGAAAAAGAAGAAGACGAGGAAGATGAACAACAATAAGAAGAAGATGAAGTAGAAGAAGAAGAAGAAGTAGAAGAAGAAGCAAAAGAAGAAGAAGAAGAACAAGAACAAGAAAAAGAAGTAGTTGAAGATGAAGAAGAAGAAGAAGAAGAAGAAGAACAAAAAGAAGAAGTAGTACACGAAGAAGAAGTAAAACAAGAAGGAAAAAAAGAAGAAGAAGAACAAGAGGAAGAAGAAGAAGAAGAAGAGGAAGAAGAAGAAGAAGAAAAAGTAGAAGACTAATAAGAAGAAGAAAAATTAGAAGAAGAAGAAGAAGAAGAAGAAGAAATTGAAAAAGAAGAAGAATAATAAGAAAAGGAAGAAGAAGAAGTAGAAGAGGAAGAAGAAGAATAAGAAGAAGAAGATGAAGAATATGAAGAAGAAGAGGAAGAAGAAGAAGAGGAAGATGAAGAAGAAGAATATGTAGTAGTAGTAGTAGAAGAAGAAGAAGAAGAAGAAGAAGTAGAGGAAGAGGACGGAAGAGGAGAAAGAGGAGGAGGAGGAGGAGGAGGAGGAGGAGGACAAGAAGAAGAAGAAGAAGAAGTAGATGAATGAGGAGGAGAAGCAGAAGAAGAAGAAGAAGTAGAACAACAACAACAACAACAATAAGATGAAGAATAAAAAGAAGAAGATAAAGAAAAAGAAGAAAAAGAAGAAATAGAAGAAGAACAAGAAGAAGAGGAAGAAGAAGAGGAAGAAGGATAAGAAGAAGAAGTAGTAGTAGTAGTAGTAGAAGAAGAAGCTGTACAATAAGAAAAAAAGGGAGGAGAAAAAAAAGATGTAATAGAAGAATATTGAGAAGATGAAGAAGAAGAAAAAGGAGAAGAAGGAGAAGAAGAAGTAAAGATGATGAAGATGAATTAGAAGAAGAAGAAGTATAAGAAGAAAAAGGAGAAGAAGAAGAAGGTGAAGAAGTGGTAGCAGTGGAAGGAGAAGAAGTAGTAGAAGTCGAAGAAGAAGAAGAAGAAGAAGAAGAGGAAGTGAAAGAAGAAGTAGAAGAAGAAGAGGAGGAGAAAGAAGAACAAGAAGTAGTAGAAGAGGAAGAAGAAGAACAAGTCAAAGATGAAGAAGAAGAAGAAGAAGATGAAGAAGAAGCTTTGGAAGAAGAAATAGTAGAAGAAGAGGAAGAAGTAGAAGAAGAAGAAAAAGAAGAAAAAGAAGAAGAAGAGGAGGAGAAAGAAGAACAAGAAGTAGTAGAAGAGGAAGAAGAAGAACAAGTCAAAGATGAAGAAGAAGAAGAAGAAGATGAAGAAGAAGCTTTGGAAGAAGAAATAGTAGAAGAAGAGGAAGAAGTAGAAGAAGAAGAAAAAGAAGAAAAAGAAGAAGAAGAAGAAGAAGAATAAGAAGAAAAAGTAGTAGTAGTAGTCATAGGTGAAGAAGAAGAAGTAGTAGAGAAGAAGAAGAAGAAGAAGAAGAAGAAGATGAAGAAGATGACGAAGAAGAGAAGACAAATAGGAAGAAGAAGAAGAAGAAGAAGAAAAAAAGTAGTAGGAGGAGAAGAAGAAGAAGAAGAAGTAGAAGAAGAAGAAGATGAAGAGGATGGAGGAGGAGGAGGAGGAGGAGAGAAGAAGAAGAACAAGAAGAAGTGGAAGATGATGAGGAAGAAGAAGAAGAAGAAGAGAAAGAAGAGAAAGATGAAGAAGAAGAAGAAGACAAAAAAGAACAAAAGTATGAAGAAGAAAAAGAAAAGAAGAAGGAGAAGAAGAAGAAGAAGAAGAGGAAGAAGAAGAATAAGAAGAAGAAGAAGAAGAGAAAGTATTAGAAGAAGAAGAACAATAAGAAGGAGGAGAAAAAGAAAGAGAAGGATAAAAAGAAGAAGTAATAGTAGTAGTGATAGTAAAAGAAGAAGAAGAAGAAGAAGAAGAAGAAGATGATGATGATGAACAAGAAGATGACGAAGAAGAAGAAGAAGAAGAAAAAGAAGAAGAAGAAGAAGAAGAAGAAGAAGAGGAAGAAGAACAACGAAAAGAAGAAGATGAATTAGAAGAAGAAGAAGAAGAAGAAGTGGAAGAAGAAGAAAAAGAAGAAGAAGAAGAGCAAGAAGAAAGTGAGAAAGGAGAAGAAGATGTAGATGAAGATGAAGTAGAAGAAGAAGAAGATGAAGAAGAAAAGGAAGAAGAAGATGAAGAACAAGAAGAAGAAGAAGTAGAAGAAGAATAGGAACAAGAACAAGAAGGAGTAGAAGAACAAGAAGAAGAAGAAGTAGAACAAGAAGGAAAAGTAGAAGAAGAAGAAGAAAAGGAACAATAAGAAAAAGAAGAAGAAGATGAAGAAGAAGAAGAGGAGGAAGAAGAAGAAGAAGACTAACAAGAAGAAGAAGAAGAACAAGGAGAAAAAGAAGAAGAATAACAAGAAAAAGAAGAAGAAGAAGTAGAAGAGGAAGAAGAAGAAGAAGAAGAAGAAGAAAAAGTTGCAGTAGTATAAGAACAAGAAGAAGAAGAAGTAGAAGGAGAAGAAGAAGAAGGAGGAGGAGAAGGAGAAGAAAAAGAACAAGAAGAAGAAGAAGAATAAGAATAAAAAGAAGAAGGAGAAGTAGAAAAAGAAGAAGTTGGTGAAGAAGAATTAGAAGAAGAGGAAGAATAAGAAGACAAAGAAGAAGAAAAACAATAAGAAGAAGAAGAAGAAGAAGAAGAAGAAGTAGTAGTAGGAGACAAAGAAGAAGAAGAAGAGTAAGAAGAGGAGGAAAAAGAAGAAGAAGAAGAAGAACAGTGAGATGAAGAAGAAGAGGAAGAAGAAGAGGAAAAAGAACAAAAAGAAGATGAAGATGAAGAAGAAGAAGAAGAAGGACATGAAGAAGAAGAACAAAGAAGAAAAAGTAAAAGAAGAAAACGGAGCAGATGGTGAAGTGGAAGAAGAAGTGGAAAAAGAAGAAGAAAAGGAAGAAGAAGAAGAAGAAAAAGAAGAAGAAGAAGAAAAAAAATAAGAAAAAAAGAACAATAAAAAGGAGGAGAACAACAAGAAGATAAAGAAGATTTTTGTTAAGAAGAAGTTGAAGAAGAAGATGAAGCAGAAGAAGAAGAACAAGAAGAAGAATATCAACAAGAAGAAGTTGGAGAAGAAGAGGAAGAAGAAGAAGAAGACAAAGTAGAAGAAAAAGAAGAAGAATAAGAAGTAGAGGAAGAAGAGGTAGAATAAGAAGTAGAAGCAGAAGAAGGAGAAAAAGCAATAGAAGCATAATAAGAAGAAAAAGCAATAGAAGCAGAAGAAGGAGAAAAAGCAATAGAAGTAGTAGAAGAAGAAGAAGAAAAAGATGAAGAAGAAGAAGAAGAAAAAGAAGAAGAAGAAGAAGAAGATGATGAATAAGAGGAAAAAGAAGAAGAAGATGAAGAAGAAAAAAAAGAAGAATTGGAAGAAAAAGAAGAAGAACAAGAAGAGGAAGAAGAAGAGGAACAATGATAATAATAATAACAATAATAACAATAAAAATAAAAAGTAATAGAAGAAGAAGAAGAAGATGACGATGATGATGAAGAAGAAGAAGAAGAAGAAGAAAAAGTAGTAGAAGAAGACGAAGTAGAACAAGAAGGAAAAGAAGAAGAAGAAGAATAAGAGGAACAAGAAGAAAAAGAAGAAGAGGAAGAAGAAGAAGAAGAAAAACTAGAAGACTAATAAGAAGAAGAAGAAGAAATTGAAAAAGAAGAAGAATAATAAGAAAAGGAAGAAGAAGAAGTAGGAGACGAAAAAGAATAGGAAGAAGAAGAATAAGATGAAGAAGATGAAGAATATGAAGAAGAAGAGGAAGAAGAAGAAGAGGAAGATGAAGAAGAAGAATATCTAGTCGTAGTAGTAGTAGAAGAAGAAGAAGAAGAAGAAGTAGAGGAAGAGGAAGGAAGAGGAGGAGGAGGAGGAGGAGAAGGAGGAGAAGAAGAAGAAGAAGAAGTAGATGAATGAGGAGGAGGAGAAGCAGAAGAAGAAGAAGTAGAACAACAACAACAACAACAACAATAAGAAGAAGAATAAAAAGAAGAAGATAAAGAAAAAGAAGAAAAAGAAGTAATAGAAGAAGAATAAGAAGAAGAGGAAGAAGAAGAGGAAGAAGGATAAGAAGAAGAAGAAGTAGTAGTAGTAGTAGTAGAAGAAGCTGTAGAATAAGAAAAAAAAGGAGGAGGAAAAAAAGATGTAATAGAAGATTATTGAGAAGACAAAGAAGAAGAAAAAGGAGAAGAAGGAGAAGAAGAAGTAGAGATGATGAAGATGAATTAGAAATAGAAGAAGTATAAGAAGGCAAAGAAGAAGAAGAAGAAGGTGAAGAAGTGGTACCAGTGGAAGGAGAAGAAGTAGAAGAAGGAGAAGAAGAAGAAGAAGAAGAAGAAGAAGAAGAGGAAGTGGAAAAAGAAGTAAAAGAAGAAGAGGAGAAAGAAGAAGAAGAAGAAGTAGAAGAGGAAGAAGAAGAACAAGTCGAAGAAGAAGAAGAAGAAGAAGAAGATGAAGAAGAAGCATTAGAAGAAGAAGTAGTAGAAGAAGAGGAAGAAGTAGAAGAAGAAAAAAAAGAAGAAAAAGAAGAAGAAGAATAAGAACAAAAAGTTGTAGTAGTAGTCATAGGTGAAGAAGGAGAAGAAGTAGTAGAGAAGAAGAAGAAGAAGATGATGATGAAGAAGAAGAAGAAGAAGAAGAGAAGACAAATAGGAAGAAGAAGAAGAAGAAGAAAAAGTAGTAGGAGGAGAAGAAGACGAAGAAGAAGTAGAAGAAGAAGAAGATGAAGAGGATGGAGGAGGAGGAGGAGGAGAAGAAGAAGAAGAACAAGAAGAAGAGGAAGATGATGAAGAAGAAGAAGAAGAAGAAGAGGAAGAAGAGGAAGATGATGAAGAAGAAGATAAAAAAGAACAAAAGCAAGAAGAAGAAAAAGAAAAGAAGAAGGAGGAGAAGAAGAAGAAGAAGAGGAAGAAGAAGAATAAGAAGAAGAAGAAGAAGAGAAAGTATTTGAAGAAGAAGAAGAACAAGAAGAAGGAGGAGAAAAAGAAAGAGAAGAAGGATAAGAAGAAGAAGAAGAAGAAGGTAAAGAAGTAGAAGAAGAGAAGGAGAAGGCAAAGAAGAAGAAGATGAACAAGAGGGTGAAGATGAATAAGAAGAGGAAGAAGAATAATAATAATAAGTAGAAGAAATAAAAGGGAAAAAGAAGAGGCAAAAGAGAAAGAAAATGAAGTAGAAGAGGAGCAAGAAGAGGAAGAAGAAAAAAGTAGTAGAAGAAGAAGACGAGAAGAAGCTGTAGAAGAAAAAGAAGGAGAAGAAGGATAAGAAGTAGTATTTGTGATAGTAAAAGAAGAAGAAGAAGAAGAAGAAGAAGAAGAAGAAGATGATGATGATGATGAACAAGAACACGATGAAGAAGAAGAAGAAGAAGAAAAAGAAGAATAAGAAGAAGAAGAAGAGGAAGAAGAACAACGAAAAGAAGAAGATGAATTAGAAGAAGAAGAAGAAGAAGTGGAAGAAGAAGAAAAAGAAGAAGAAGAAGAGCAAGAAGAAAGAAAGAAAGAAGAAGAAGATGAAGATGAAGATGAAGTAGAAGAACAAGAAGAAGAAGAAGAAGAAGTAGAAGAAGAACAAGAAGGAGTAGAAGAACAAGAAGAAGAAGAAGTAGAATAAGAAGGAAAAGAAGAAGAAGAAGAAGAAAAGGAACAATAAGAAAAAGAAGAAGAAGTTGAAGACGAAGAAGAGGAAGAAGAAGAAGAA
>JAIUJO010000308.1:20000-22500 GCA_023846275.1 Vanilla planifolia | reverse complement strand
AGGAGAAGAAGAAGAAGTAAAAGAAAAAGACGAAGAAGAAGAAGAAAAAAAGAAGATGAAAGAGAAGAAGATGAAAAAAAAAGAGGAAGAAGATGAAGAAGATGAAAAAGTAGAAGAAGTAGAAGAAAAAAAACAAGAAAAAGAACAAGAACAAGAACAAGAAGTGGATGAAGAAGATGATGAAGAAGAAGCAATAGAAGAACAAGATGATGAAGAAGAAGAAGAAGATGATGATGATTATAATGAAGAAGAAGAAGGAGAAGAGGAAGAGGAAGGGGAAGAAGAAGAAGAAGAAGTGAAAGAGGATTAAGAAGAAGAAAAAGATGTAGAAGAAGAAAAAGTAGAAGAAGAAGAAAAAAAGTAGTAGTACTAGTAATAGTAGAAGTAGTAGATGAAGAAGAAGAAGAAAAAGAAGAAGAAGAAAAAATGGAGGACGAAGAAGATGAACAATAGGTAGAAGAAGAAGAAGAATAAGAAGAAGATAGAGAACAAGAAAAAGAAGAAGGAGATGGAGAGGTAGAAGAAGAAGAAGAAGAACAAGAACAAGAAAATGAAGAAGAAGGTGAAGAAGAAGAAGAAGAAGAAGAAAGAGAAAAGAAGATGGAAAAGAAGGTGATGTACTAGAAACAGAAAAAGGGCAAGAAGAGAAAGAGAAAGAAGAAGAAAATGAAGAAGAAGAATAAGAAGAAGAAGGAGAAGAAGAGAAAGAAGAAGAACAACAAGAAGAAGAATGGGTAGAAGAAGAAGAAGAGGAAAAAGAAGAGGAAAAAAAAGAAGAAGAAGATGATGATGAAGAAGAAGAAGAAGAATAAGAAGAAGAAGAAGGTAAAGAAGATGACGATGAAGAAGAGGATGAGAAAAAGATAAAGCAAAAGAAGTAGAAGAACAAGGATGAGAAGAAGAAGAAGAAGAAGTAGAGGAAGAAGAAAAAGAAGAAAAAGAAGGAGAAGAAGAAGAAGAAGAAGAAGAAGAAAAAGAAGAAGACAAAGAAGAAGAAGTAGAAGAAGAAGAAAAAGAAAAAGAAGTAGAAGAAGAAGAAGAAGAAAAAGAAGAATAAGAACAAGAAGATTAAAAAGAAGAAGAAAAAGAAGAACAAGAACAAGAAGAGGAAGAAGAAAGGGAAGAAGAAGAAGAAGAAGAATAAGAGGAAGAATAAGAAGAAAAAAAAGGAGTAGAAGAAGAAGAAGAAGAAAAAGTAGTAGGAAAAGAAGAAGAAGAAGTAAAAGAAGGAGAAGAAGGAGTAGAGGTGATAGAAGTAGTAAAGATGAAGATGAAGAAGAAGAAGAAGAATGGGTAGAAGAAGAAGAAGAAGAAGAAGAAGAAGATGAAGAGGAAGAAGAAGAAGAAGAAGAAGAAGAAAAAGAAAAGGAAAAAGAAAAAGGAGAAGGAAAATAAGAAGAAAATGAAGAAGAAAAAGAAGGTAATAAAGAAGATAATTATGATGAAGAAGTTCATGATGAAGAAGAAGATGATGAAAAAGAAGAAGAGGAAAATGTTGATGAAGTAAGAGAAGAAGAAGAAGAAGAAGAAGAAGAATAAGTAGAAGAAAAAGTAGTAATAGTAGAAGAAGTAAAAGAAGAAGAAGAAGTAGAAGAAGAAGAAGGAGAAGAAGAAAAAGAAGAAGAAGAAGAAAAGGCAGAAGAATAAGATGAAAAAGAAGAAGAAATAGAAGAAGAAGAACAAGAAGAAGAAGAAGAAGAAGAAGTAAAGGAAGAAGAAGAAGAAAATGATGAAGAAAAAGAAGAAGAAGAAGAAGAAGAAGAAGAGGAAGAAGAACAAGGATAAGAATAAGAAGACGAAGAAAAAGAAGAAAAAAAAAGTAGAAGAAGTGGAAAAAAGAGAAAAAGAAGTAGAAGTAGAAGAAGAGAAGTAGAAAAAGGAGAAAAAGAAGTACAAGTAGAAGAAGAAGAAGAAGAAGAAGAAGTTGAAGAAGTAATAAAAGAAGAGGAAGAAGAAGAAGAACTAGAAGAAGAAGAACAAGAAGTTAAAGGAGAAGATGATGAAGAAGAAGAGGAAGAAGAGGAAGAAGAAGCAGAACCAGAAGAAGAAGAAGAAGAAGAAGAAGAAGAAGAAAAAGAAGAAGAAGAACAAGAAGAAGTAAAAGAAGAGGAAGAAGAATAAGATGAAGAGGAAGAAGTAGTAGAAGAAGAAGTAGAAGTAGAAGAAGAAGAAGATGATGAAGAAGAACAAGAACAAGATATAGAAGAAAAAGAAGTAGTAAAAGAGGAAGAAGAAGAAGAAGAGAAAGAAGATGTAGAAGTAGTAGAAGAAGAAGAACAAGAAGAAGAGGAGTAAGAAAAAGAAGAAGAATAAGATGACGGAGAAGGAGAAGAAAAAGATGATGAAGAAGATGTTGATGAAGAAGTTGAAGAAGAAGATGAAGAAGAAGAAGAAGAAGAAGGAGAAAAAGAAGAAATAAAAGAAGAAGAAGAAGAAATGGAAGAAAAGGAAGAACAAGGACAAGAATAGGAAGAAGAAGATAAAGACAAAGAAGAAGAAG
>JAIUJO010000308.1:10000-12500 GCA_023846275.1 Vanilla planifolia | reverse complement strand
AATAAGAAGAAGAAGGAGAAGAAGAGAAAGAAGATGAACAAAAAGAAGAAGAATGTGTAGAAGAAGAAGAAGAGGAAGGAAAAGAAGAAGAAAAAGAGGAAGATAAAGAAGAAGAAGAATTATATGAAGAAGAAGGTAAAGAAGATAACGATGAAGAAGAGTATAAGAAAAAGATGAAGCAAAAGATGAAGAATAAGATGAAGAAGAATAACAAGCAGAAGAAGAAGAAGTGGAGGGAGAAGAAGAAGAAGAAGAAGTAGAAGAAGAAGAAAAAGAAGGAGAAGAAGAAGAAGAAGAAAAAGAAGAAAAAAACGAATATGAAAAAGAAGAAGAAGAAGAAGAAGGAGAAGAAGAAATAAGAGAAGAGGAAGAAAAAGAAGAAGAAAAAGTAATAGTAGTAAAAGAAGAAGAAGAATAAGAAGAAGAAGTAGAAGAAGTAAACTAAGAAGATCAAAATGCAGAAGAAGATGAGAAAGAAGAAGATGAAGAAGAAGAAGATGATGATGAGGAAAAAGTAGAGGGAGACGAGGAGTAAGAAGAGAAAGTAGAAGGAGAGGAAGATGAAGATGAAAAAGAAGAAGAAGAAAAAAAAGAAGAAGTAGTAAAGAAGAAGAAGTACAAGAAGAAGAAGAAGAAGTACAAGAAGAAGAAGAAGAAGAAGAAGAAGTAGAAGGAAGAAGAAGAAGTAGAAGAAGAAGATAAAGAAGAAGATGGAGAAGAAGAAGAAGAAGAGGAAGAAGAAGAAGAACAAAAAGAGGAAGAAGAAGAAGTAGACGTAGAAAAATAAGTATAAGAATAATAAGAAGAAGATTTAAGAGAAGAAGAAGAAGAAGAAGAAACATGAGAGAAGTATAAGAAGAAGAAGAAGAAGAAGAAAAAGAAGAAAAAGAAGAAGATGAAAAAGTAGTAGAAGAAAAGAAGAAGAAGAAGAAGACGATGAAGACGAAGAAGAAAAGGAAGAAGATCAAGAAGAAGAGGAAGAAGTAGATGAAGAAGAGGAAAAGTAGTATAAGAAGAGAAAGTAGTAACAAAAGAAGATGATGATGATGAAGAAGAAGAAGATCAAGAAGAAGAAGAAGAAGATAAAGAAGAAGTTGAAGATAAAGAAAAAGAAGAAGTGGAAGAAGAAGAACAAAAAGAAGAACAAGATGATGATGAAGAAGAAGAATAATAAGAAGTGCTAGAAAAAGATAGATAAGAAGATGAAGAAAAAGAAATACAAGAAGAAGAAGAAGAAGAAGCAGAAGAAGAATAAGAAGAAGAATAAGAAGAAGAAGAAGAAGAAGATGATGATGATTATGATAATGATGGAGAAGATAATGATGAAGAAGAAGTTGAAGAAGAAGAAGAAGATGTTGAAAAAGAAGGAGGAGGAGGAGGAGAAGAAGAAGAAGAAGAGAAGAAGAGGAAGAGGAAGAAGAAGAAGAAGAAGAAGAGGAAGAAGTACAGGAAGAAGAAGAATAAGAAGATCAACAAGATGAAGAAGAAAAAGTGGAAGAAGTAGTAGTATTTGTAGTAGTAGCAGGAGTAGTAGAAGAAGAAGAAGATGATGATGATGATGATGATGATGATGAAGAGGAAGAGAAAGGGGAAGAGGAACAAGAAGAAGAATAGCTAGAAGATGAAGAAGAGAAGAAGAAGAAGAAGAAGAATAAGAAGAAAAAGATTTAGAAGATGGTGTTGAAGAATAAGATGATGATGAAGAACAACATGAAGAGCAAGATAAAGAAGAGGAAGAAGAAGAACATGAACAAGAAGTAGTTGAAGAAGCTGAATAAGAAGAAGAGAAAGAAGATGATGAAGAAGAAGAAGAAGAAGAAGAAGGAGGTGAAGAAGAAGAAGAATAAAAAGTAAAACAAGAACAAATAGTAGTGGCGTAGAAGAAGACGAAGAGCAAGTAAAAAAAGAAGACAAATAAGAAGATTTAGAAGAAGAAGATGGAGAAGAAGAACAAGAAAGAAAAGAGGAAGAATAATAAAACAAAGAAGAAGAAGAAGCATTATAAGAAGAAGAAGAGGGAGAAAAAGAATAAGAAAAAGAAGAGGAAGAAGAAGAAGAAGAACTGGAAGGAAAAAGTAGTAGTAATAGAAGAAGAAGAAGAAGAAGTAGAAGAAAAGAAGAACAAGAAGCACTAGAACAAGAAGAAGAATAAGAACAAGAGGAAGAAGAAGAAGTAGAAGAAGACGAAAAAGAAGAAGTAGAGGAAGATGACAAAGAAAAAGAAGACCAAAAAGAAGACAATGCAGAAGAAGAAGTATGAGAAGAAGAAAAAAAGAAGAAGAAGAACAAGAAGAAGATGAAAAGGTAGAAGAAGAAGAAGAGGAAGATGAAGAAGGAAGAGAAGTATAAGCACAAGAAGAAGAAGAAGAAGTCGAAGAAGAAGAAGGGGAAGAAGAAGAAGACGAAGAAGAACAAGAAGAAGAATAAGAAGCGGAAGAAGAAGAAAGAGGAGAAGGAAAAGAAGAAGAAGAAGATGAAGAAGAAGAAGTGGACGAAGAAG
>JAIUJO010000307.1:244858-589858 GCA_023846275.1 Vanilla planifolia | reverse complement strand
TAATGAATTCAAAACATTTGAGGTAATGTCATAAAGGGTAAGTGAAAGTTGCATTCAAACATATTAGGGAGATATTCTAAGACATCTTCATTAATGAGATAAGGTGAAAAATAAACTAATTTATAGAATGTTCCAAAATCCTAAAAATATTTAAAAATACAAAAATGAATATCTAACTTGATAGAGCATGAAATGAATCTGAATGGAGATTTGAAGTTATATTGTAACATAACCAAATCAAAGGGAAAAATTTGAACAAAAGAAATAAATTATATAGAAAAGTTACATTCTATGAATACTAAATTGATTAGAAATAGAAATATCTCATAAAATATGCCAAGATAAAAAATAAAATATTTTTAAATATAAAAAGAGAATATTTTATTTGATATAGGTCATTGAGATGAGTGTAATCATATTTGTTTCATCTTGATTAGACCATGTTAAGAATTACTACAAATTACAAAATTAAATAATATTAAATAATAATAAAATATTATTTTAATATTAAGTAAAAATATACCAAAACTAAAATGAGTTTTCTTAAAGTAATGAAATATAACCAAAATAAGACGATGTAAAAGTCATATGATAAGATATTTAGAGATACATAGTAATATAAGCAAATCAAAGTAAAAAATTTGAAATGAGATAAATTATTTGACAAAGTTACATTTCAATATACTAAGGAAATAAAGTATAACATAATTGATTGTTAACTTGAGTACAAATTGAAATATCTCATAAAATATTAAAAATATAAGAAAATAAAGATTTTAAATATAAAAATTAATATTTAAAGTAAAAGAGCTCATCTAAATGAGTCCAATGAAGTTAGTTTCATCTCGATCAGACCCATTTAGAATTATTACAAAATCTTAAATATAAATAGCATAAATAATAATAAATTTTATTTTGATATTAAGTAAATTTCTATTAAAGTTGAAATGTGATAAATTAAAGCAATATAATCTAACCAAATAATTGTAATGTAAAAGTTACACTAGAAAAGATTTATAGTAACATAGTAATATAACAAAATGATAGAAAAACATTTGAATAAATGAAAACAATAGCATGGGAAAGTTTTGCTATAAGATACAAAGAAGGTCAAATGTAACTTGTCCAACATCAAGTTTAGTACAAAACAAAGTGTATTGTAGGGCATGGAGAAATTCTACAAAATGAAATATTTAACAATATAAAATTGAATATTGAATTTGATGGACCTTATAGAGATTAGTCTAATGACTTTTATTTCTTCTCAATCAACCTCACTTTGAATTACAACAAATTACAAAAAGAAATAAGTATAAAAAATATATAATTACTTTAATAATCATTAAATATGTTAAACCTAAAATAAAATAAATTTAAACATTATAGTATAACCAAATGAAAGTGATTAAAATTTGACATGAGACAAGACTTAGAGTTACATAGTATTATAACCAAATCAAAGCAAAGTACTTAAGGAAATTAGATAAATTGTATTAGAAACTACCATTCTAAGATACAAAGGAGAATGGGTGTATCATCTCAATCATCAAGTTAGCTATAAATAAATAAATCTCATAAAGCATGCTAAAACCCTAAGAAAAGGTTTTTGAAAATATAAAAAAAATATTTAAATTAATAGAGCCCATAGAGATGAGTTCAACCACTTTTTATTTCACCTCGATCAAACTTGTTTAGGATTTTTGTGGATTACAAAAGTTAAAAACTCATAGATAATAGTAAATTTTTTAAAAATATTAAATAAACATATTTTAAAGCTAAAATGAGTTAAATTGAACCAAAGTAATATTATCTAATCAAAGTGATGTAAATGTTATAGGACATGAAATATATAGTAACATGGTAATACAACCAAATAGAAGCAAAAAAGATTAATAACTAAGATAAGTCATTAGGGAAAGTTTCAATCTAAGATAACAAAGAATTTATGTGCAATATCTACCATTGTTAAGTCAAGTATGTATTGAAATGTCTCATAAAACATGTAAAAGTTATACAAAAAAATTAAATTATATAAAAATGAAACATGTTTTTTTCTCATTTTGACACATGTTTTTTCTCATTTTGACCTCATTTTTAGTTACAATTAAATTTACAAAAAAAGTATAAATAACAATATATAATTATTTGAAAATTAAGTAAATATACATTTGAACTAAAAGAGATAAATTGAAGTGATATAATATAACTAAATTAATGTGATTTAAATATTTTAGGAGAGGATATAGAGAGTTACATAGTATTAAAGAGAAATGGAAGCAAAACATTTAAAAAAATGAGATACATTACATGAAAATGTTGCACTCCAAGATACAAGATCGAGTTTAACATCCCCAACGATTAAATCGTGTATAAATCAAAAATGTCTTGTAAAGCATGTTAAAACACTAAAACTTTAAATATTTAAAACTAAAACAATAAAAACTTAATAGATCAAGCATTTCTAGATCGCTCTAATGACATTTGTTTCATCTTAGCTAGACATTTTTGGAATAACTATGAATTTCTAAGTATATAAAAATAAATAATAAAAAATTATTATTTTAATGCTATGTAGATATATATTAAATCTATAATAAGATAAATTGAAGTAATCTAATGTAACCAAATCAAAGTGATGTAAAGGTTACACTGGACCAGATTTCAAGTAACATAGTAATATATCCATAAAAAGAGATAAATTTGAATAAATGAGATAAATTATGTAAAAAAACATTTCATTCAAAAATGCTAAGATCAAGTATAAAATCCTCCATCATCTAGTCAACAATGAATCAAAATGTCATAAAACATACATAACACATTGAAAATAAAATATTTAATAATATAAAAATAAATATTAAATTAGATATAGCTCATTGAGACGAGTCCAATAACGTTACTTTTTCTTAATAAAGCCTTATTTTGAATTAAAACACACAACCAAACAAAAAAACATAAATTAAAATAAATGATTATTTTTAATATTATTTAAATATATATTAAAGTTAAATAAGAAAAATTAGGGTAATGTAATGTAACTACATCAAAGTGATCTAAATAGCATAGGAGAATTGACCTAAAGTTACATAGTATTACAACCAAATAAAAGAAAAACATATAAAGAAAAGAGATAACTAATATGTGAAAGCTCAATTCCAAGGTGCAAATGAAATCAACTATAAAAACCTAAATAGAAAAATGAACTATAAAGTGAAACATCTCATAAATCATAACAAAACTCACCAAATAAAATAAAAAATAAATAATATAAAGTAAATATTTAATTAAACAGAGCTTATTGAGATGATCTAATTATATTTATTTAGTTTAGATTAAAACTCATTTGAAATTACTGCAAATTAGCAAAAAAATACATCTTACATAATAATAAATTATTTTTTTTATAATAACTAAATAAATTTTACAATTGAAAACAAGATAAATTGAACTAATACA
Source organism: Vanilla planifolia (assembly GCA_023846275.1). Lineage (NCBI taxonomy): Eukaryota > Viridiplantae > Streptophyta > Magnoliopsida > Asparagales > Orchidaceae > Vanilla > Vanilla planifolia. The sequence goes on along the minus strand of JAIUJO010000307.1, from coordinate 586,402 downwards.
TGACTTGAATGATGTCATTTGTAGTTACTACAAATTACTAAAATTAATAAGCATAAATAATAGATAATTATATTTTTAATACTAATTAAATATTTTTTAATCCTAGATGTAATAAATTGATGAAATGTAACATAACTAAATCAAAGCCATCTAAAACTTACTCAAGAGAAGAATTAGAGTTTGAAGGTGTTGCAACCAAATCAATGCAAAAAATGAGAAGAAAAGTGAAATTATATGAAAATGCTTCATTCTAAAATACAAAGGAAATCAAGTGTCATATTTAAAAATATTTAAATATTTAAAAAAATATAAAACATGTCAAAAAATTCGAACATGAAATGTTTTAAAAAACAAAAAAGCATTAATAATAATAAAATATTATTTTATTATATATATATATATAAGTTGAAATAAGATCAATTGAAGAAATATAATAAAACTAAATGAAAGAGATGTAAAGATCAAATGAGAAGAGATTTAAAGTTAAATGAAAAAATAACCAAATGAAATTATAATATTTGAAGAAATAAGATAAATGACATATGTAGGTTGCATTCTAGGATATTAAGGACATTGAGTACAACGTCCTTGATTATCAAATGAGGTACAAAGAAAAATCTCTTAAATTATGAAAAAAATAAAAAGCTAGGCAATATAACAAAATTAAATATATATAAACATAACACTTGATGAGTTTTTCAATTGCATTGTGATATACCCAAATGAAAATTAAAAATATAAATAAATAAGACAGCTTGTACTGGACAATCACATTCCAAGATTTTAAAAATATTGAGTTTAACAGCCTCATTTATGAAATGAAATATAAAAAATAACTCATAAATCTTGCCAAGACTCTAAAAAAATATTTAAAATTATAAGGTGAATATTTAATTGAATAGGATTCATCGAGACAATTCTAGTGTAGTATGCTTCATTTTGATCAGACCTCATTTTGAATTTATGGAAGCTACCAAAGTCAATATGCATAAATAATAAGAAATTATTATTTTAATATTATGTAAATATTTGTTAAAGTTGAAGAAAAGTCAATCGAAATAATATAATATAATGTAATCAATGACATGAAAAAGTGAAATGAGGTGAGAATTAGTGCTTTAAGATGATATAAATAAATCCATGAAAACATTTAAATAAATAAGATAAATTATACTTAATATTGTATTCCAATGCACTAAGGAGATCATGTATGACATCCTTCATCATCATTTCAAACACCAATCAAATGGTCTCATTGAGCATGCCAAAACTCTAAACACTAAAATATCTAAAAATATTAAAAAATAAATTTTTAATTAGATAGAGGTTATTAGAATTAATATAATGACATTTGCATCTTATCAAATGGAAATAATTTTGAATTGCTATGCATTACCTATGAAAATGATCATATATAATAATATTATTTTAATATTAAAATCATATATATGAATGATAAACTAAGATAAATTGAAGCATTAAAATATAACAAAATCAAAGCAATTTGAAGGTTACACAAGTAAGGAATTAGAGTTTCATATTAATATAACCATATCAAAGCAAAACATTTTTAGTGATGAGATAAATTGTATGAGAAAATTACATTCCAAAGCATTAAAGAGATCGAGCGTAACATCCTCAATTATCAAATTAGTTATGAATCAAACTTTTTCTGAAAGTATGCCAAATAGTAGAAAAGTCATTAAAAATATAAAAATTAACATTTAATCTGATGGTGTTCAACGAGACTATCCAACCACTATTGTATCTTCTCATTCAAACCATGTTTGGAGTTATTATGAATTACTAAAATAGGTATTAATAACAATAAATTATTATTTTTATAATGAGCGAATATATATTAAAGAACACAGATAAATTGAAATAATATAAAATAACCAAATAAAAGTGATGTAAAGGTCACATGAATAAGAAATTATAGTTTCAACAAAACATGACCAAATCAAAGTAAAACATTTGAGGAAATAAGTTAAACTCTATGGGAATGATGCTTTCTAACATACTAACGTGAGCGAGTATTTCATCCTCCATCATAAAAATCTTTACCAATCAAAATTTCTCATAAAATAAACAAAAAATCTAAAAAAAAATTTAATATACATATATATATATATAAATGATTATTTAATAAGATAAAGCTCATTGAGACAAGTCTAATGAAATTAGCTTTTTTTCAATAATGCATTGTTTGTAATTCTTAAAAATTAATAAAGAAAATGATCATAAAATTTTTTTTGTTTTATTAGTAAGTCAATATATAATAAATCAAAATTAAGATAAGCAAAATTTTTATAATATAATAAAATCAAAATGATGTAATAGTCACATGAGAGAAGATTAAGCATTGTACGTGCACAAAAACACACATGTCAATGCACACACACATAGGAACAAGTACGTATATGCACAACAACATGCAAGCAACCAGACACACAAGCACATAGGCACAAACGCATAGACAGACACATACAAAAAAGCACACATGCATGCATACTTGCACACATAGACACACAACCCACACACATGGACATGCATGTATGCATAACACACACCAACTTAAAAACACACACACTAGAATGCATGCACACTCGCACATGAACTAGTACATGTGTGCACACATATATGAATGCACACATGCATTTGTGCATATGCAAGGATATATGCTAACACAAAAATACACACACATAAATGCAATCACACTTATACACACACATACACACATAAAAGGAAGGAAACACACCCACACATGCACACTTGTGCATATGCATGAGCACACATATACACATGCTCACACCCACATATAACCACACACATGCATACACACATGCACATGTGCTCATGCACTTACCGATACACAAACATACACAATCACACACTAAAAACACAAGCACACACACATACATGCACATGGATAGACAAGTAAAAACACAATCACACACTACACATGCATTCACAGAAACACATGCACTCATGCAAGTAAAAGAACACATGCACATCTACACACATGTGTGAACACGTACATGCATACACACAAAAACACACGTGCACATGCAATCAAACCCATAAACACATGCACACAAATCTGTAGACCATCAGAAAAATATACACAGCCATAACCACAGTCACACACCATGCACAAACACACACACTGACACTCACACATGCACATTCATGTGTACACATATGCACAAATGTAAACAAAAGTACACACACATGCAAAAGAACACAAACACCCACAAACTCAAACAAACACACACATACACACACATATACACACAGATGCGTGCACACAAAAATGCACAAACACATGCATACACATATGTGCGCGAACATGCACACAACATACGCACCTGCATAGGAACACATGTGCATGCATTCATGCACCACTGCACACACGCACACACATACAAAGACATACACATGCAAACACATGCACATACGCACACTCACTCACTCATGTACACACAAACACACAAATGAACAAAAACACATGAATCCACACACACATGCATCGGTGAGCATACACACATACAATCATATATACACCTATAAATGCACACATAAACACTCATGTACCCACCACAAGAACACTCAAGAGCATGCAAGCAATAACACATGCACACATGTATATATGTGTACACACACACACATACACATACATAAGAGCATACCCACATGAAAGCAAACATATCTCCATATACACACACATATGCATACACATTCACAAGCACACGTGTGTAAACCAAAACACACGTACCAAAACACATACACAGATTCATGTGCACACATATAAGCACATGCAAGTAGACACACACAAACCTACACACGTACACTCTTATGTGCAACAACACACACTTGCATGAAAACACTCACACACTAACACATACACATATACACACGAGAATAATCACATGTATGTACAAGCACACATGTGCAACCAAACACACAAGAACACATGCACAGATGCACACACATATACATACACATACGTGCACACGCACATAGACACATATGCATGCACACACACACAACCCACAATCATTCACATGCATACATACAAAAGCACAAAAAACCCAAAAAGACATGTACTTGCACACACGTGCATGCTCACAGACATGCACAAATATAGCCATGCACACACATGTTCTAATACAAATAGGCACATGCACTTATACCAACACACATATACACAAATAGTAACACACTCGACCATACACACGCACACAAGAATGGATGCAAAAATGCTCACATAAATGCACCATGCACATGTACAAGCATAGATGCACACACACACATGCACACCACTCACATAGAACTGCACATGCATACACACACATGTAAACATATACAAATACATACATGCACACACACACACACATACACATATATGCACACATAAAACACAAGCACTCACACATGTACATGAACAAGCACACATAAACGTAGATGCATAAGCAAGCACATATGCACACTTATATAATCACACACACACATGGATGCATGGACACAACCATACAAAGCACACCTATACATACATAGATACATGAACACAAACAAACACATGCATGCACAGGAACACATGCATATGTGCTTGCAAATAAACACATGCATAGCTACACACACGTGCATGCATGCACAAGTGCACACACAAAAATACACACATGTATATGCACTCACACCCACATAAGCACACATAGCCACACCTTCAAGCACACACATGCACACAAATACACACAAAAACACCCACACACAGGGATCCATGCACACGTACAAGCACACATGTACATACGAGCACACACAGATACACACATATGAACACACACATGTAATTGCATATGCACACACACACACACACAATACATAAGGACCCACAAACGCACACAATCATACATGCAAAATTGCAAATGCACATGAAAACAAATGCACACCCTCCAATAATCATATGCACCTGCATACACACACACACAAACAAACACACACAAGTGCACACACACACACACACACACAAACAATTGCACACAAACAAGCACACGAACATAAAGGCATAGATGCACTCGTGCATACAAACAAACACAACACAACTACACAACACACAAGAGAGCACATGTGCACACACGCATACATAAGCATATGTATGCAGGTACACACGTAGGCACACATGCACACAGAGATGCACATGCATACACACACATACTAAGAAACATACACACACAACACACACACGCACAAACGTGCAAGCACCTATGCTTGCATGAACACACATACACACACATGTACACACTCAAGCAAACGAACATGCTTGTACATGCAATGAAACGTATATGCATGCACTTGCAGACATATATGCAAACACACACTCCTAGCAACAAACATATGAACACACATTCTTGCATACTTACATGGCATGCAAAGATGCACACACCCATACACATAAATAAGAACACACACACTAGTACACACACAAATATACATATGAACACAGATGCAAACACGTGTAAGGAAACATGCATGCACTCACACACACACCTACTAAAAAGCAAATACACAAGCACATAGACATAAACACACATATAGATACATAGGCATACTCATAGGCTCATAGAGATGGTGACACATAAGCACATACACATGCACAAAGAAATATAAATGCATGCACACCCTCACATGCACATGCATGCATGCTCACTTAGATGCATCAAGAAACATGTGCACATATACACACACACACATACCCACTCACACAAACACATGCACACACTCACACACATGCATATACACATGCACACACACCTATATACACAAACACATGTACACAAATTGGCACACACACAAATACAAACATGTGCATACTCAGACGGACATGATCATACACATAAACAGACATGGATAAAAACACACAAATGTGCACACACATAGATACAAATGCACATACATACAATTGGACACTTACACACACTCAAACATACAAAAACAAGTAGATATAAACACACAAGTACACATAAATGCACATCTGCACACTCATGTACACAAGTACACACAAATGTATAGTGATATGCACATATGCCCATATACACCCAAAAATGAAAACACACACACATGCAATCATGTACACAATATACACATGCACATAGACATACACATGCATGCATGGGCGCAAAGACATACACATATATACCCACTTACAGGAATGCACATGGTCACAAACACATGCATGCACACACACATAAGTAAATGCACACACACACATGCCTGATTGTGGATATGCATCTACACACACACAAACACACGCATGCATACCCATGCATGTATGCACACACATGCCCACCAACACACACACACATCTGCAAGCACATAAGCATACAAACACATGAATGCACACACACATGAACATGCACACAGATTGTGTACGTATACACACTCATGCATGCACATGCTCAAACACACACACACACATATGCACAGACAACCATAGGCACACACATACATACACACACATAGGGACACACATAAGGCACATAAATGCACACACACACACACATGTATGAGCACACATATGCACACACACTCACATGTATGAGCACACAAATATACGCGAACACAAACATGTACACACTCACATACAATAACACACACACATAAACATGCATACACACATGCACACACACATAGACACATATGCATGCACAAATGCACAAACATAGATGGCACACACCTATATATGCATATAGGCACATAGACACACACACATATTTGCACAAAGACATGCATATAAGTACATACATGCACACACAACCCACAAATATCCACACATACACACAAGTACATGCTCGTGCACACACACATACACATTTACACACTCATAAGAACAATCATGCACACATACATGCAAAAACATGCACATACACACACATGCTCACACATAGTCACAGAAATAGACAAGAACACACACACACATACTAGTAGTACACATGTGCATGCTTACACTCACAACCACATAAGCACACATATGAACAAGAATACACATGCACACATACATACAGACATACACATAAAAATACATGCTTCCACTCAAGTACAAACATAATCACACAGGCATGCACACACACTCACACACATTCATAAACGTATGCATGGAGACACAGATATATATGCACATGCATATAAACAAAAGCACACACATGTACACATAGGCACATATCCACAATCTTGTACACACACTCATGCATGCATACATGCACATACTTATGCACACAGGTGAACACACACACACATGCACATGCTTATATATAGACCCATGCACAAACATATGCACATGCACAAATATTCACACAATGCACATGCACACACATGGACACACACACACACACTGGTGCATAAGCACAACATACAGATGCACACCTACAAACACATGTGCACACACACACACACATACACAAGCATGTGTTGCACACACATTCATACTTACATTCTCAAACATATGTATGCACATGCACGCACACAGAACGTGTGCACACATAAGGGTAGACTCATGTATAGATATATGTACACACTCATGCATGCACACATATACATGCACGCATGCACCCACATACATGAGTGAACATGATACGAAGACACATGCAAACACACACACACACACAAATACACATATGTGCATACAGTTAGACACATATGCATGAACACACACACGCGCCCATATACACGTACAAACACACACACATCCACACACTCAAACATGCACACATTTGTGCATGTGCACACATATTCAGACATGTATGAACATATACATACAGTTACAAACACACATGCCTAACACACATGCTTGTTAAATATAAAACCACACACAAACTGACATACACCCACACACACATGCAATCGCACAACATAGACGCATGCACACATACACACACACACACACATGTTCACACATGCATGCAGACAACCATGCATATATTTTATGTGCAAAAACATGCACACACACACACAAATGCATGCACCTATCACTCACATAAGAACATGCTTACACATGTACATGTACATATACATGGACACATGAAGAAACACGAACACAAACACACATGCATGTATACTAACACACACAACATGCATACATGCACACTCACACAAATACAAGCACATGTACTCACACACACACACACACACTAAAAGACACACATCCATATGTGCACACACATACACAAAAGAATACACACACTAACACACATGCAAACACACACAAACATACACACACTCACACTCAAGTGAATAAATGCAAATACACATGCAAACACAAACACATGAGTTTTCAAATAAACACTAACACATCTTCAATCACACACTGACATGTGCACATACACACAAGCACACAACCATGCAACCACACATACATGCACACACATGCACAAAAAAACAAATATGCACACACACACACACACACATAAAATGATGCACACTTACATGCTCACACATGCATACATAAGAACACACATACAAGCAAATGCACCTACCCACACCCCACACATGCACACACCCAGACACATGCACTCTTATGCACAACCAAACACACACTTGAACACATATATATACACACACACACTTATACATGCACATGAAAATACACACACTCATACACTCACATACTCACACACAAAAGCACACACATGTATATAGGCACACACACACTAACACATGTGCACGCACATGTACACACACATAAGCAAAAAAAAGTGCACACACACAAGCAAATCCACACACATAGATGCACAAAGATGCATTCACTCACACACATGCACACACATGAACAAGGATGTACATATGTACCCACGTACACACATGTGCCTATTTGCACACACATACACACATATGAACACATAGATTCACACTAATGCATACAGACACTCACACACATGCACACACAAACACCCAGAAACATGAACACACACACAAATAGATGAAGCCACACACACACAAATGTATGTGCATGCACATGCACACTCATACACACACATGTATGCAAGCACACACATAGATACACACACATGCATACACACACACACACTTGTTTATGCACATGCATGACTAAACACACATGTACACACTTACATATGTATAACAACACACACATGCACATACACACATATACACACATAAACATATGCACATAAACACACACACATAGAGAAATATAGTTGCATGCACATAAAAAAATACACATAAGCATACACACAAACATTCTTATACATAAATGCATACATACACATGTGGGTTGATATAAGCAGGCACACATGCACAGACACGTACATGCATGGGTATAAAACAAGTAAAGACACACACATGCACATGTGCATAGAAGTCCACACATGCACACACATATAGACATACACACACACATATATACATGCATATGCACACACACCCACACATGCCACATACTCATGCACAAATGTCATGCACAATGCACACACCCATGAATACACATAAGCACAAAAACATACACATTCACACACACAACCACACAACATGCATGCACAGACATAAGCATGCATGCATACACACAAGGACACATGCACCATCACACACATGTGTGCAAACATGCACACAAAAACATAAACAAGCAAATAAATGCATCCACACACTCATATATACCCATGTACCCACACACATGTATAAAGATACACATGTAATCATGTGCACAAACACGCATATGCTGATGCACATAAACACCCATACACACACATTAATGAACATGCACACACACACACACACACACACACATATATATATATGTTTACCCACACACTCACACACATGTGCACATGCATGCAAATACACACACACACACGCATGTATGTATGTAGATGCACACAGGAGCACACAAACACATCTATACACAAATAGACTCCTACATATATGAACACACACACATATGCACACTTATGTACATGCACATGCACATGCACATGCACACACACACATGTGCACACTTATGCACATGCACACACATGAAACTCTATGCACATACACACATGTGCATGCATACATATGTACACATTCAAGAACAACATGCAAAGATGCACACACACATGCTTATGCACACACAGATGTGCACACATGCACATTCATACACACACATAAGAACATGTTCATGTACACATGTATACACACACATTATTGCATACTCAAGCATAAGCACACACACACACATGAATGGATGCTCACACATACTCACCCCCACACAAAAATAAGCATACACACATTTACATACACACAACTACACACACATGCCACACACACATGCACACACACACACACACATAAACCAAATGCACGCACACATGCACATGGACTAATAAGTGGAAATGCACATGCACAAATAAACACACAACAATACCCATGCACTTACATAGACCCACATGGATTTACATGTGTGCATACAAACAACCACACAAACATATGCATAGTTACACACACATGCATTCATAGTAATACCCATGCACTTTTGTATGCACCTGAATACTTGTACCTATGCAAAAACAATCATGCATGCACATGCACACATGCACATGGATGATAAGACATAAGTGCACACACATGAACACACAAACACATGCATGTGCCCATCCATAAGCTCACACATATGCACAAGCATACACACACTTACTCACTCATGAACATGCACCTACACACACATAAACACATACCCATGTCAACACATAAGCATACATACACTCATACACAATTTCACACACGCACACATGTGCACATGCACATAGATACCTACACATGACATGCACATAGACCCCCACATGCACACACAAAAAAATAGGAACAAACACCCACACAAACACATGTAAACACACAAACGCCCATGAACACACACCAACACACATACACATGCACACACACAAACATGCAATGATAACCATGCATGAATATACATGCACACACACATGTAGACACATATACTCAGTCACACACATGCACCTGAAAACCTCTACAAACACACAAATAAAGACATCTATACACCCATACACAAGAAAAAATATGTTTACACATAGACACACAGGCACATGCACATAATCATACTCATACACTAAATACATGCAGATACTCTTAAACACCCACACACACTTACATCAATGAACACTCATACATACATAAGCTCACCCATGCACATATACACATATGTGCATATGTGTACATGCACTAAAACACACACACACACACATGTAAGTGCATGTACATGAACTTAAAAAATGTATATGCACATACCCTGACACTCACATGGACATATATAAAAACTCAAACACATACACACACATGCACATGCATGTAGGCACACAAACACACACATGTACACAGAAGCACATGCATATAAACAACCACACATACACTCACACCTATGCACACATATGCATAAATACACACTCATGCACACATAAAGGAACATACATGTATGCACGCCAGTACACATGTGCAAACACACACATAAGCACACATGCATGCACACACATATATACATGCTTGTGTGCACACACTCTCCTATATGCATGCATAGATAGTACCCACAAACATGCACATGCATATGCTGACGCACACATAAACATACATATGCATGCACGCACACACACACGTGTATGATTATCAGTGTGTGTTTTTGTATGTGTATGTTTGTATCTGTGTGCAAGTGTAGATTTTTGGGGGGTTGTGTTTATGTGTGTGGAAGTGTATCAGTATATCTATGTGTGCTTATGTGTGTATATATGTTTATGTGTGTGTGTGTCCCTACACTTGTGAGAGTACACATACGTGCATGTGCATGTGTTTGTGTTTGTGCACTTGATTGTGTGTGCATTTGTTTGTTGTGCATGCAATTGTGCATATGTGTTTGTGCCTATTTGTGTGTGTAATAATGTGTATATGTATGTGTGTGTGTGTGTGCATATGCATGTTCATTTTTTAGCTTGTTTGTTTCTTTGCATTTGTGTCCTTATGAATGTATAAGCGTGTTTATATGCGTATGCGTGAGTGCATGTCTTTGTAAGTGCACGCGTGTGCATGTATGTGGTTGCATCCATGTGCATGTTTATGTGTGGCTATCCATGCACATGTGTGGTTATGCACGTGCATGTGTGTATGTTAGTGTGTGTCCTCTTATTTATGCATGTGTGCATGCATGTGCATATGTGTGTATGTGTTTGTATGTGTCTTTGTGCATTCATGCTTGTGTGTGTTGGGGGGGTAAGTTGTGTGTGTGGTGGGAGGGGTAGGGGTGGGTGTGAGTATGCTTATGTAAGTGCATGCATATGTGTATGTGCACATAGGTGCATGTGTGTTTGTTCATGTGTGTATGTGCATGTGTGTGCATACATACATGTGTGTGTGAGTGCATGTGTGTGTATCTTACGTGCACATGTGTGTGTGGATGCACACATGTATGAGTGTCTTTGTGTATGTGCATGCACATGTGTGTGTTTGTGTAGATGTGTTTGTGTTTGTGTATGTGTGTTTGTGTGCATGTGTGTGTATTTGAAAGTAAGTGTGTGCTTGAGTATGCAAGTTTGTGTGTGGTTGTGTGTGTACGACTTGTGCATGTGCTTATGCATGTGAGTGTGCATGTTGTGTGTATGTGTGTGTTTGTGTGCATGCTTGTTGGTGTTTGTGCACACATGTGTTTGTGTTTTTTTGTGTGTACATGTGCATGTGTGTATGTGTGTGAGTGTGTCTGCATGAGTTAGTGTGTGTACATATATGCATGTGTGTATGCATTTCCGTGTGCGTGTATGTGTATGTGTTTATATGCTTGTTCATGTGTGTGTGTGCAAGTATACATAAGCGAATGTGTACCTGTGTGTGTCTATGTATACATGCAATCATGTCTATATGTGTGTGTGCATATGCATGTGCCTATTTGAGCTTGTCAGTGTTTGTACATGTGTATGCATGTTTATGTGTGTACATGTGTGTGTGCATGTCTTTGTGGGTGCATGCATTTGCATGTATGTGGTTGCATGCATTTGCATGTGTGTGTGGCTATGCACGTGGTATGTGTGTGGTTATGTACATGCATGTATGTATGTAAGTGTGTGTGTGTTCTCTTGTCTCTACATGTGCACAAGCATGTGCATGGGTGTGTGTTTGTATGTGTGTTCTTATGTATGCATGCTTGTGTGTGGGGGTAAGGATGTGTGTGGGTGGGTGTCAGTATGCTTATGTGCGTGCATACATGTGTGTATATGCACATAGGTGCATGTATGTATATGCACATAGGTGCATGTGTGTGTTCATGTGTGAATGTGCATGTGTGTGTATGCCTACATGCACATGTGCATATGAATGCACATAAGAATGCACGTCTTTTTGTGTGTGCATGCGTATGTGTGTATTTGTGCTTATGCATGTGTGTAGTGTGTGTGCATGCGTGTGTATTTGAATGTGAGTCTATGCTTGAATGTCCTAGTGTGTGTGGATGTGTATGCATGACTTGTACATGTGCTTATGCATGTGTGTGTGCTTGTTGAGTTCCTGTGTCTATGTGCATGCATGTTGGTGTTTGTGTGCACGTGTGTTTGTATTTTTGTGTGTGTGTGCGAGCGTGTGTGCATGAAAAAGTGAGTCTATGTGTGTGTACATATCTACGTGTGTGTGTGCATGTCTATAAGTGTGTATGTGTGTCTTTGTGTGCAAGCATCGTGAGTGAATGTGTACCAATGTGTGTCTATGTATACATGCTTGCATGTGTGTGTCTTTGCATGTATTTCTATATATGTATGTCTATCTATGTGCATTTTTATATGTGTGAGTATGTGTGTGTGCGTGCATATGTGCTTGTGTGTGTTTATGGATGCATGTGGGTGAGCTAGTGTAGGTGTGCAAATGGGTATGTTCGTGCGAGTGTGCATGTGCGTATGTGTGTGTGTGCATGTATGCATGCATGCAGGTGCATGTGCTCATTTATATCTACATGTTTGTCTGCATGTGCATGTGCCTTATTCTTATGTGGGTATGCATGTGTATATATGTGCTTTTGTTTATGCACGTGTATCCATGTGTGTGTGCATGTATAAGGCCATGCATACACATGTATATGTGAGTGCATCAGTTACCGTGGAGTGCATGTGAGTGTGTGTGTGTGTGTGTGTGTGCATATGTTTTCATTCATGCATGTGTGTATGTGTGCATCTAAGTGCAACTATGTGTCCTAGTGCATGTACATGTGAGTGTGCATTTGTGTGCACATGTGTGTATATGCATGCATGAACAATTACATGTATGTGTGTTTGTGCTTTTGTGCATGCTTACATTTGCATGCACATGTGCATGTGTGTGTGTGTATGTGCACATGTACATGTGTATGTGTTATTGCGTGTATCTATATACATACATTTGTGGGTTCATATGCATGTGCATATGAGTGTGCATGTGTATGCCTGTGTGTGTGCATGTTTGTGTGTGTGTGCATGCTTAATCAAGTGTGTGTGCATGAGTGTGTACATGTTTGCGTGCCAATGTGTGTGTGTAGGTGTCTACATGGGCATGCATGTATGTGTGTGTGTGTGTGCATGCTAGATCATGGGTGTGTGCGAAAGAGTGTACCTATTTGTGAGCCTATGTCTGTGTGTGGGTGTCTACCTGGGAAGGTACATGTGTGTCCAAGTGGACGTGCATGTACGTGTGTGTGCATGTGCATTTTTTTTTACGTTTTTAAGGATGTGTGTGCTCATTTATGTATGTTTTGGTGTATTCTCATATTTTTTGTATGTTTCTATGCATGTGTCTATGTAGGTGCATGTCTGTATATGTTCATGGGGAATTGTGTGTGCTTGTGTGTGTATGTGTGTGTACTTGTTTGTGTATTATCATGCATGTGAGTGTGCATGCATGGTTATTTTGTGTGTTAATGTGTGGATAAATGTCTATGTGTGGGGTGTGTTTGCATGGATATGTGCATGTGTGTGTACTTGAGTGCACATGTGTATACATGTGTGTGTGCGATTGCGTGCATGTGCGTGTATTCGCATGTGTATATGTGAGTGTATATCTGTTTGTACATGAGTCTATGTGTATGTACATTTGTTAAGTGTGTGTGCATGTGCACACATATGTGTACATGTGTGTGTGTGTAAGATTATCCATGTGTGTGTGTGTGTTTTTGTACATGTGGGTGCATTTGATGGTATGCATATGGACGAGCTAGCTTGTATGTGTGTGCATACGTATGTGTCTATGTGTGTACTCACATTTGCTGGCATTTGTGCATGCATAAGTAAATGCTAGTCCAAGTGCATCTATATTTGTGCATGCATGTGTGTGCATAGATGTTTTTTGTGCACATGTATGTGTGAGCACATGTTTGTAATTGTGTGTGTGAGTTTGCAAGCATATGAATTTTTCTATGTGTGCATGCTTGTCTTCATGTGTGCTTGGGTGCATGTATGTGCAAGTGTTTGTGTTCATGTTCATGTTTGTGTATATGTGCATGTGCACATGTTGGAATGTGTGTCTCTGTGTACAAGTGTGTATGTGTGTGTATGCATGTGTGTGAGTGTTTGCATTTGTGTTTGTATATATGTGTACGTATAACTATATGCATATGTGTATTCACATGTGTGGTAGAGTGTGTGTGTGCTTGCATGTATGCAAGTGGTGTGTATGTGTGTGCCTATATGCATGTGCATGTGCATGTGTGTGTGCATGTATGAGTTTTCATGCTTGTGCATATAGGTGTGTGGATGTGTTTATTTGTATGTGTACTTATCTATGTGTATACATGTTTCTGTGAATGGGTGTTAGTGCATGCTTGTGTATGTGCATGTTTGTGTGTGCGTGCGTGTGTTTGGTTATGTGTATGCATGTACACGTATACATTTATACATGCATGTGTGTATACATGTCTATACTTGCATGTGTATATATTTGTGTGTTTGTTTACTAGTGGGTATGCAAGTGATTTTGTGTGAATGTGCATGTTGCATTTCCATGTGTATGCATAGGTATGCGGTGTGTTTACATACGTATGTGTATGTAGGTGTGTTGGTGCACATGTGTGCATGTGTGTGTGCATGTTTGTGTGTGTGGGTACATATGTGTGTGTGTGCTAACTTGTGGGTGTGTGTGTGGGCATCTATGTGTATGCATGTGTATGTGCCTGTGAGTACATACAAGCATATTTGGGTGTGTGCATATGTGTGCATGATCTTGTGTATTTGTCTATGTGCATGTGTGTGTGCGTGCATGTTTATGTGCATTTGTGCTTGTATGTTTGTGTGTATGTGTACATGTGAGAATGTGTGTCTACATGTTCATGTCTGTGCATGTATATTTGTGAGCATGTTTGTGTATATGCATCTGAGCATCTGTGCATATGCCTACTACATGTCTGATTATTTGTGCATATGTGCATGATTGTGCAAGAATGTGTTTGTGTGCATGCCTAAATTTGATTGTGTTTGTGCATCTATGTGCATCTTGCATGCACATGTGTGCATGAGAATGCATGCATGAATGTATGTATTTGAGCATTACTATATGCATATGTGCATCTCTATGTGCACATGTGCATGCGTGCTTGAGTGTGTGTACTTGTGTTGTGTGCATGTGTTCAAGTGTGTGTGTGTGAGTGCATGTGTTAGTGTGTGAGTGTTTGTGGGTGAGTGCATGTGATTGCATGTGTGACCAAGTGTGTGTGTGGTTATGCATGTGCATGCATGCATGTGTCTACTTATGTGCATGCTTGTGCATGTGAATGTGTTTGTGTGTTCGCATATATGCATACATGTGTGTGTGTAGGATTATATATGTTTATATGTGTGTGCATTTGCACACGTGTGTGCGGTTATGGATGCAAGCATGTGTGTGTGTGGGTTAATGTGTGTTGGTGTGCGTAGATGTGTATGTGCATGTACGTTGTTTGTGTCCATGTGCACGTGTGTGTGTGTGTGGGCATGCACACATATGATTGCCTGAACGTGTGCATATGCATGTTTGTGTCTACTTGTGCATATATGTGTATATAAGCATGTCTATGCTTATGTAAGCATGTTTGTGTCCATGTGCACGTGTGTGTGTGTGTGGGCATGCACACATATGATTGCCTGAACGTGTGCATATGCATGTTTGTGTCTACTTGTGCATATATGTGTAGATAAGCATGTCTATGCTTATGTAAGCATATATGTGTGCGTGTGTCTGCACGTAACTATGTGCATGTTCTCGTGTACGTGTGTGTACTTGTGCTTGTCTTTGTGTGTGTGTGTGTGCTTATGTACATGTTCTTGTATATTTTGTGCATGTGTGTTTGTGTTTGTACATTTTTATGAGTGTATGTGCAAGTGCATGAATGTGTGCATGCATGTATGTGTTGTGTAAGCATGTGTGTGTGCATGTGTGCATGTGTGCATATGTTTATGTGCTTGTGTATGTGTGTATACATGTAGGAGTGTGTGAATATGCGTCTACATGTGTTTATGTGTGGACATGCATGAGTGTGTGAATATATGTCTGTATATGTGTGTGCTTGTATTTGTGCATGTGTTTATGTCTATGTGTGTGCTTGTGTTGTTGTGTGTGTTTCTATATGTGTGTGTACATATGCATGAATCTGCTTTTGGGTGCTTGTGTCTCTTTCTTTTTGTGTGTGTTCATGGGCATGTATGTTAATGTGTATATGAGTGTGTGGGTGCTGAGGTGGCCTTATATGTGCATGCAATTGTTTGGGTGTGTGTGCATGTTTATGTGCATGTGCATGTCATTTTATGTGTATGTGTGCACATGTGTGTATGTTCTCCACTTGCTCAAGCATACGTTTGTTCATATGTACTTGTATTCTTGTATGCATTCATATGTGGGTGTGCAAATGTGTGTGTGTGTGTGTGATTTTATGTGTATATATGTGTGGGAGTGCATGTGTGTGCTTCTGTGCAATTTGTGTATGTGTGTGTGCATGCATTTGTATGTGTGTATGCATGTGTGTGAAAGTGTGTTTATGTGCACTTATGTTTATATGTGTGTGTTTGGATGCATGTGTGTGCTTGGATGAGTGTGTTGGTGCATGTGTGTATGTGTGCACAGATAGCTAAAAATCTTTGTGAGTTTGTGGGTGTATCTGTGCATGTCCATGTGTGTCTTCATGCATGTACATGCATGCATGTGTATGTGTGTGTGTGTTCATATGTATGGTTTTGCATGTGTGTGCAAATGTGTGTGTGTGTTTGTGGGCTAACGCGTGAATGTGTGTGTATGTATACTTGTTTGTTTGTTTGTGCATGTCTTTGTGTGTGTACATGTCTGTGTGCATGTGTGGTCATGCACGTGCTTTTGTGTGTGTCTACTTGTATGCATGTGCGGGTATATTTGTGTGTTTGTATGTGCATGTGTGGGTGCATATGTGTTCTTGTGTATGTATGTGTGTGCATGTTTTATATGTGTGCGTGTGCACATGTGTTTTTGTGCATATATTTGTGTGAGCATGTGTGGTTGTGCATAGGCATTTTGAGTTTGCCTTTGTGTGTGTATGTATGTGTGCAAGTATGTAAGTATGTGGCTATCTATGCATGTCAGTGTATGTGTGCTTGTGTGCATGTGTTTGTGTGGGCATGTGAGCATGTTAATGTGCATGTAAGTATTTTTATCATGCATGCGTGCTTGTGTATATGTGCATAAGCGTATGCATAAGTATGTGGATGTGTCTATACATGCATGCATGTGTGTGCATACATGTGTATGTGTGAGTGAGTGCATGTTTATGTGTGTGTGTGATTGCAAATTTGTGTGTACATGTGTGTTTGCATTCACATGCACGTAAGTGTTCACATGTGCATATATATATATGTGCGTGTCCATGTCACGAAAAATATGTGCATGAAAGCATGTGTTCGTGCATTTTTGCATGTGTGAGATTATGCATGCTTTTGAATTCATCCATTTGCACATATGTGGGTTCAAGTATGTGTGCATCTGCTTTTGTGTATGTGTGTGTATATGCATGTGTGTGCTTATGCATGTAAGTGTGTTTGTGCAAGTGTGTGCTAATGCATGTGTGTGTATGCTTATGTGTGCATGTGTATTTGTGGGGATGTGTGTATCAGTGCATGTGTATGTGTGAGTGTGTGCATAGGTGCACATTTGTGCATGTATGTATGAGTGCATGCATGTTTACATGTTTGTTTTCCTTTAGGCATGTGTGCATTTCTATGTCTGTATGTGTGTGTGTGAGTGTTTATGTTTGTGTGTATACATGTTTGTGTGTTCATATGTGCATGCTTATGTGTGTTTAAGCATGTGTGCATGTATATGTGTGTGTGTGTGTGTGTATGAATGCACGTGCATGCATGCAAACATGTGTGTTTGCATTTGTGTGTGCATGTGCATGTGTGTATGCATGTGTGTGTGTGCATGGTCATGTATGTGTATATGCATTTATTCATGTGTCTGTGTGCCTATGATTATATGTGTGTGAGTGTGTTTGCATTGGGGTGTCTGTGTGTGTATATACCTCCATGTTTGTGTATGTGTGTGTTTCGAAACACCTATGCACACGTGTAGGTGCATGTTTATGTGAGTGAACTTGTGCATGAGTTTGTGCAAGCACATATGTCTTGTGTGTTGGTGTGTGTGTGTGTGTGTGCATGTGTGTGTGATTGTGTTCATGTTTGTGTTTGTGTGTGGGTGTAGGTGTGTGTTTTTGTGTGTGTGTGTGTGTGCATGGGTGTATGCAACTGTATGTGTGTGTGTGCAAGAATGTGTATATGTTTATGTTTATGCGTATGTATGTATGTATGGTTGCATGCATGTGTGTGCATATGTGTGTATACTTATGTGTGTGAGTGTGTGCATGAGCGATTGTGTGTGTGTGTGTGTGTTTCCATATGTGTGTATTTGTGTGCATGTTTGCATATGTGTGTGTACTTGTGTCTCTGTATGTGTATGCATGTAAGCTGTGCTGGTTTGTGTTCACTTGAATTCATGTGCAGATGTGTAAGTGTGAGTGAGAATATATTCTTGCTCATATTTGTGTGTTGGTGCGTGTACATGTGTGTGTGCATTTATGCATGTGCGTATCAATGTGTACGTGTGCATTAGTGCATGTCTATATGCAAGCAGTATCTGTGTTTATGCGTGTGCATGTTCATATGTGTGCATGTATGTGTACACTTGGGTGTGTGTGAGGGTTTGTGTAAGAGTATGCTTGTGTGTGCATGTGTGCAAGCTTGTGCATATGTGTGTGTGCATGTATGTGTGCATGCATGAGTGTGTGTGCATGTATGTGTGCATGCATGAGTGTGTGTACATGTTGGTACGAGTGTTTGACATGTGTGCTTGTACATGCGTGTGTACTCCTATGTGTGTGTACGTGTGTTGGCTTGTGTGTGTGTATGATGGTGTGTGTGTGCTGGTGTGTGTGTGTGTGTGTCTACGTGTTTGTATTATCATGTTCGCATTTAGGTGTGTGAGAGTGTATATGTATGCATGTTTGTTTACACACGTGCGTGCTAAAATGTGCATGTGTATTTGTGTGCATGCATGTACTTGTGCATATTTGTCTGCTTGTCTTTGGTTGTGTGTTTATGTGGTTTTTCTTTGTGTGCATTTGCATTGTGTATGTTTGTGTGTATGCATTTGTGTTTGTGTGTTTTTTCATGTGTGGGTGTGTGAGCCTATGTGTGTGTGTGTGTGAGCCTATGTGTGTGTGCATGTGTGTTTGCATGTGCTTGTGCGTGTGTGTGTGTGTGGATGCTCACATGTTTGCTTGAATGTGCTAATTCATATGCATGCACGTGTACTTTTGTGTTGGTGTGTGTGTGTTTGCAAGTGAGTGTTTGATGGCGTGTGTGCATATGCTTATGTGTCTTTGTGTGCATGCAAGTGTGTTTGTGCATGCATGCATTTATGTGGGTATAGGTGTGGCTGTGTGTGCATAAGATTGCATGTGTTTGTATGTGTGTGTGTGTGTATGTTCATATTCTTACAAATTTTTATCTGTGTGTATGCATGCATGTGCGTGTGTGTGGGCACACATCTATGTATGTGTGCGTGTGCACACATGTGTGTGTGTGTGATTGAGCACATGCATGTGTGTAAATGTGTGTGTGTCTATGAGCTAGTGTTGTGCACATGCATCTGTATGTGTGTATATGTAGGCATGTGTGAGTCTATGCACCTGTGCATGCATGTGTGTGTGTGTGTGTGCATATATAGAGGTGTGTGTGTGTGCATGAATGTGTGTGTGTGCATGGGTGTGTGTACATATATGCACAAATGTGTTGATGAGTGCGTGGTTGCATGTATTTGTTTGTGTGTGGGTTTGTTTATGCATGTGTGTTTGTTTGTGTGCATGTTTGTGTTTATACACAAGCATATGTATGTAAGTGGGCATGTGTGGGCGTTTGTGCATGAGTGTGGCAAGTGTGTGTGCCTGCATGTGTGTATTTGTGTCTTTGTGTATGCATATGTGTGTGCATGTGTTTGCACATGTGGACATATATGTAGGTATTCATGCATGTGTGCGTGAGTATGCACATGTGGGTGCATGTGTGTATGTATATGCATGAATGTTTACACATGTGTGTGCATGAGTGCTTGTGTGCTTGCATTTGTGTGCATGTGTATGTTCATGCATGTGTGTGTAAGTATGTGCATTTGCGTGTGTTGTTAACATGTACCTAGGTATGTGTGTATGTCTGTGTCTGTATTTGAGTGCATGATTATGTGCATACATGTCCATGTATATGCATTTATGTGTGTGTGAATGCATGTGTGTGCTAGCGGGCATGTGTGTAGGTGTGGTAGTGTGTGTGTGTGTGTGTGTGTGAGTGAGTGTGCCTACTTTTGTGTGCATGCATGCATATGTCTATGCTTGTAAGTGTGCATGTGTGCTTGTGTGTGTATGCATGTGTGTGCATGTATGGGCATGTTCTTGTGTGTGTGCATGCATGTGTGTTTATGTGTGCATGCACGTGTGCTTGTGTATGCACAATTGTGCACGTGCATATGAATACATGTGTGTCTGTCTATGTGTTTCTCTGTATGTGATTAATGTCTATGGGGATATGTGTCCACGTGTGTGCATGTTGGTGTGTGGATGTGTCTTTGTGCATGTGAATGTTCATGTGTGTGCGTGCTTACAAACATGTAAATGTGCTTGTATTTACGGTTGTGCATGTGTGTGTTCTTATAAGTGTGTGCATTTGTGGATGTGTGTGCATATGTGTATGTATGCATCTATTTATGCATGTATGTGTGTGTGTCTATGCATGCATTTTTGCACGTGTGTGTGCATGCATTCATGTGGGTATATGTGTGTGTGTGTGTGTGTGTGTTTGTGTGTATATCTTTTTGTGTATGTGCATATGTGAAAGAGTGTGTGTGGGTGTTTTTATACACATGCATGTGCATATATGACTGCTTGCGTCTGTCAATTTGTGTGGGTGGTGTGTGTGTTTGTAAGCATGCATGTTTGTGTGAGGGTGCCTGCATGTCTATGTGCATGTTCATGTCTACATGTTTGTATGTGTGTGTAGTTGTGTGTGTGTATGTGTGTATATGTGTGTATGTGTGCGTGGGTACAAGCACACAGATGTGAATGTGTATGTGTTTGAGTGTCTATTTGTTTGTTTGTACGTGTATGTTTGTGTGGTCCTTGTGTGCATGCGTGTGTGTATGTGTATGTGCTTGTGCGTACATGTGCATGTTTCTTTGTGCATGTGTGGTTATACTAATTTGAGTGCATGCATGTCTATATGCATCTATGCATCTACATTCAAAGACACGTGTGTATGTACCTATGTGTGTGCTTGTGTGTGCATGTATTTCTATGAGTGTCCATGTTCATATGAATGTGTATGTGTTTGTGCATGCCTATGGGCATTGGTGTATGTAGGTCTGCATGCATACATATGTGCATGTGTGTGCATGCATGAGCATATGTGTGTAGTCACATGTATGTGTTTGTGCATGCAAGTATATGTGCATGTGTACATGCTTGTGTGTGTGCATGTGTGGATATGTGTGAGTATTTTTGTTCATGTGTGTTCATGTGTGTGTGGGTATGCTTGTGGCATATGCATGTTTGTGTGCAGATTTTGCATGTGCATGTGTCTGCAAGGGTGTTTATGTGTTTGCATGTGCATGTGTTTGTGCATGTGCGTGTTTCTATATGCATGTGTATTTGTGCATATATTTTTGTAATTGTGTGTGAAAGAATGCATGTGTGTATGTCTTCATGTGCATGTGCATATGTGTGTGTGTTTGTACACATGCATATGTTTGTGTGCATGCTTGTGTGTGTCTATTTTTGTAGTGCATGTGCGTGTTTGCGTGCATGCATGTATGCACAAGTATGCATGTATATATGCAAGAGTATGCATACGTGTGTGTGTGTGTGTGTTTGTGCATGATTATATGTGTGTGTTTGTGGTTTGTGAAAGTGGGCATTTGTGTGTGTGCATGTTCTTTCATGTGTGTGTTTATACATGTGTGTGTGCATGTGCATGTGTGTTTTTGTGTGCTCATTTTTGTTTGTATGCTTGTGTGTGCAATTGTGTGTGCCTATGTACATACTTTTATGTGATTGTGTGTAGATGTCTTTATACCTATAGATGTGATTGTGTGCATTTGTGCATGTGTGTTCATGCATGTATGTCTATGTGTGTATGTGTGCATCTATGTGGGTTATAGTGCATGTGCAGGTGCTTTTATTTGTGTGTTTATGAGCAAGAGTCTGTGTGTGTGCTTTTTGTGTTAGACTTGTTTACATGAGTGTGCATTTGTACACTCTTGTATGTGTGTGCATGTGTTGTGGATTTGCTTACGTGTAGATGCCTTTGTGCATGTGTGTGTTGTACCTACTTATGTTTGTGTGTGTGCACCTATGCATGTGCACATGTGCTTGTTTTTTTGTGTGCATGCACCTTTGTGGGTGCATGCATGTGCACATGCTTTTAGGGTCTATAAGAATGCATGTATATGTGTTTAAGCGTATGGGTGGATGTGTGCATGTGTGTGCATGTGTGTGCTCGTGTAAGCATGGATGTTTGTGCATGTGTGGGTCATATGTGTGTGTATTTTTGTTGCATGTGTGCATAAGTGTGTGTATATGTTGTCTCTGTGGTGTGTGTGCATATGTGTGCTAGTATGCATGTATGTGTGTAGGTGTACATGCATGCATTTGAGTTTCTGCATGCATTTGTGTGTGTGTGCATGTGTATAAATATGTATGTGTATGCAAGTGTGTACATGTGTGTGTGTGTCTGCTTGTGTTAATGCACTTGTGTGTGCATGCTCGTGTGTGCATGTATGCATGTTTTTGTGTTTACATACATGTGCAGCACTCTTGTGCATGCTTATGTTAGTGTTGGTGTACATGTGTACTTGTTTATCTTTGTGTATGTTTTTTGTGTGCATGTGAGTGTGTTTGTATGTACATCTGTGTGGATATATTTTATGTGTGTTTAAATTTTTGTATGTACATTTACATGTGCCTGTTTGTGTGTGTGCATATGAGTGGTAATGTGTTAGTGTGTGGGGGTGTGTGTGTGTTTTCATGCTTGGGCAAGTGTTCTTATGTGTGTGCATGGATACATACATGTGTGCACATGTGCAACCATTCGTGTGTTTTATGCATGCATGAGTTTATGGTTATGTGTGTGTGTGTGGAGGGGTGTGCTTTTTGTATTTGCATGTGTTCATTTACATGCATGTGTGTGTGTGTGTTTGAGCATGTGTGCATGTGTCTATTTGAGCATGTGTGCATGTGTGTCTAGTTTTTCTTATGTGTGTGTGATTAAGTGCATGTGTAGGTGTGTGTGCTTGAGTGCATGCATAAGTGTGTGTGCTTGTGTGTGCGAGGGTGCATGCATGTGTGAATGTGCAAGTGTTCGTGTGTTTGAGTGCATGTGTCTATTTGTATGCATGTGTGGGTGTGTGTGTGCAAGTGCATATGTGTATGTGTGTTTATTCTTGTACTAATGTGTGTGCATATAAGTGTGCACATGTTTGCAAGTGCATGTGGGTGCATGTTTGTCCGTGTTGAGCATGTGCATGCATGTGTCTCTTAGAACCCATGTGCATATGCATATATGTGTGTTTGTGTTTATGTGCTTGTTCATGTGCATGTATTTCTATATGTGTTTACGAGTGATTGTGCATGTGTGTGTGCACTTGTGTATGTTGTTGTGCACATGCATCTAAGTGCATGAATGTGTGTGTCTACATGCATACACATGTGTGTGTGATTATGCATGTGTATGTGTTTGTGTCTATAGGTTTTTATGCATTTGCATGTGGAAGTGTAAGCGTGTGCAAGTCTATGTGCATGTGTCTATATGTGTATATGTGTGTAGGTGTGTGAGAGTGTCAGTGGTTGTGTGGGTGTGTGTTTGCATGCATAGGCATGCATGTTGGTGTGTGCATAGGTTTATGTGCCAATCTATAAATGCATTCATGTGTGTGCATGCATGAGTTTGTGGTTATGTGCATGGGGGATGAGGATGTGTGCATGATCATATATGTATGAGTGCATGTGCTTGTGCATGTGTTTGTGCATGTTTATGTGAGTGCATGGGTGTGTGCATGAGTGCACATGTGTGCATGGGTGCACACTTGTGTGTTCGTACAAGCATTCTCATGCATGTGTGCATTTGTGAGTTTGTGGCTGTATGTGTGGGTGTGTATATGCAAGTGCATATGTGTACGTGTGTGTCTTTCTGTGTGTGTGCTTGTGCATGTGTATGTGAGTGCATCTGGGTACATATTTGTTTGTGTGGAGCAAGTGCACATGTGAGTTCGTGAGTATCAACACACTTATGCGTACCTATATAGGGGTGTGTGTGTGTGCATATGTGCATATATATATATATATATATATATATGTGTGTGTGTGTGTGTGTGTGTGTGTGTGTGTGTATGTGTGTGTGTGTGTTTTTGTGTATGTGCTTATATACATATATCTGTGTGTGTGTGTGTTTTTGTATATGTGCTTGTGCATGCACATGTGCATTCTTTTGTGTGTGTGTGTGTGCACTTGTGTGTAGGCATGTGTACATTGCTTTGCACATGCATGTGAGTACATGTGTGTGTGTCTACATGCATACACATGTGTGCATGTGTGTATGTGTGTGCATGTGTGGGTTTGCTTGCATATATATATATATATATATGCATGTGCATGCAAGTGTATGTGTGTGTGCATGTTTGTTGAGGTGTATCTATGTGTATGCATATGCATTTACATATGTGTGTGTGTTCATGCACATATTTGTCTATATGTTTGCACGTGTACACATACATATATGTACAAGTGCACATGTGTGTGTTTGTGTTCATTTGTGTGGATGTCTATTGGTCTTTATGTGTCTGCATATGTATATGCGTGCATGAGTGTATGTGTGTGTGTAATTGTGTGCATGTTCATGCCGGCACATGTGTGTGTTCATGGGTGGTGGGTATGTGTTCGCATGTGTGTGTGCGCATGCGTGTGCATTTGTGTGATTGTGAATGTGTGTTTACATGTGTGTGTGTGTGTGTGTGTGCATGCTTGTGTGCATGTATACATGTGCCTATGTTTGTGTATGTTTGTGCATGTGTTTCTACATGTCTGCACCTGTGTGTCTATACCCATGTATATGCATGTGTTTGAGTGTGTGTGTGTGTGTGTGCCATTGCACGTGGGTACGTTTGAGCATGCATGCATGTGCATGCATACGTGTGTCATATGTGTGTGCATGTACGGACATGTTTGTCGGACAGCAAATGCATGTTTGCATTTGTGTGTGTGCACATATGCGTGTACATGTGTATGTGTATATGCATGTTTGAGTTTGTGAGCATTTGAGTATGTGTGTGTGTGTGTGCATAGTGGGTGTTTTGGTTCTTGTTTGTGTGAGTGTGTGTGAATGCACATACACATGTACTCTCACAAACACACCCACACGAACCCATACACTCTTGCATGCCCAACCATGCACACACATACATGCACAAAGACTTGAATACATAACCACGCATGGACATAGAAACACACAAATAAACACATGCAGAATTACTCAAATATACACTCATGCATACACCTGCTTGCACACATGCGCACACAAACTTTTACACACACATGCTCAGAAACCCACACACACATGCATATACACACAAGCACACACACATGCACATATGCACACACACACACAACCATACTTGCACACACACATGCACACAAGCACACATACACACACTCAGAAAGTCACTTGCACTCACATAACTTGCACATACACACACGCACAACCACACACATGCATGCACACACAAATGCAAACAAACACATACATGCACAAAAACCTACACTCATAAGGAATACACACACATGCACTTGTGAGTGCACTCGAACACAAGGACACAAGCACATTCATGCATGAACACACATGCACACAGACATGCTTGTGCATGTATACAAACACATGCACACTTACCTACACACACATGAACATATGCAAACACACATAACACATGCACACACATACACTTTTGCAAGTGTACAGACACATAAATAGACACATACACACACACACAAACACACACACACACACACACATATATATATGCACCAATGCACATAAACATACACATAGAGACAAATGCACTTGCACATGTACACACATGCATATGCACACACACGCAAAAACACATCCTTCAACACTCATACAACATGCACATATAGATGCACAAACACATACATGCAAAAAAACACTTGCACACATATACACACACATGCAAACACACATATGCATGTGGACAAATGCAAACATGCACACATGTATGCACAAACAAATATGCACATATACACATAGACATGTACTTACACATTTACACTTATATGCATAAGCATGTAGAAGAAAACACATAAACATGCACATGCACAGGTACACACATAGGCTCAGACATCGGTTCACACACATACACACAAAGGCAAACACACATTCACGCACTTACACAGACATACACACATTCATGGCACACACACATGTAGATACACACACAAACACATGTATAAGCTTGCATACAAGCACACACATGCACTCACACTCACTCATATATCCAAACAAACAGACATACATATGCACATGCTCACATAGACATACTCAGAAACTCACACAAACTTACAAGCTTGCATAAATACATACATACATTTGTACACACGTGCACACAAACGTGCACATGCACTTGTAGATGTATGCACACACACAAACTTACACACACACACACACACACACACATATATATATATATATATATATATATATATATATATATATATATATATATATATATATATATATATATATATATATATATATATATATATATATATTTAAGTACTCACACATGCGCATACACTCACACACACTACCACTCTCCAAGGTATGCACATAAACATGCAGACACACATGCACATAGAAACATACACACCTTTAGACAAGAATATGCACATGCACACTCATGCATGCATACAAACGCAGACACACACATGAACACATGAACAAAAACACAAACACACATATACACACATTCACATGCAAACATATACAAACATACATGCATGCACACAAACAAAAACACTCAAACTCTCTAACATATAGATGTTACTACACACATACATATAGATACACACAAATGAAAATGCCCACAAATATGCACAAATAGTCACACATATATACAACTACACATGTGAGCACGTGAACACACACATGTACACAAATGCACACAAACACAAACACATACACCCACACACACCTACACAAATGCACACTTGCACACACACATGCACATGCAAAATCAAACATGCATGCCCACTCTAGAGCACGAACATATGCATAGACACATAGATGCACACATACACAAACACATGCACATATGCACACACATGCCCACACACCATGCAAATTCATGTATACACACATGCACATGTGCACATGCACATACCCACATAGATGCATGCATGCACACATGCACACACACAAATGCACCCACATGTACACACATGCACCCAGATGCACCTGCATGCTCACATACATAAACACACATGGACGCACACACACACATGCACACATGGGAACACTCACGATACCCAAGCACACGCATGCACACACACACACACAAACACAACAACAATCTCACAAGCTTGCATATAGATACAAACATGAAACATGCATGCACAAATACATGCAGACAAGCATACTTGCATAGACACAAACACACATGAAGTACAAACACACACAACCACATTCACACATTAGCATAAGCACAAACACACACATACTTGCATATGCACCCAAAAAATATACACACACACAAACATGCACACATGTAGACCCATGCAAACACACATGCACACACACATGCGTATGCACACACATGTGCAAAAACATGTATATCTTAACACACACTTGAACAGGCACACACACACTTCTGTACAAGAAAACACACATGTATATACATGCACACATAGATTTTCACACAAATGAGCACACATAAATGCACACACATGCATGCACACATGCATGTGCACAAACACACACATACAAGAATGCATGCATATATGCACACATACTAGGGCACACATGCACATATGCACACACACACATATATAAACACACGTGCACACACATATATAGATAGATAAGTGTATAAACACATGGATATGCACCTACAAACAGACATGTGTGTGTATGCACTTACACACAGGCACACACTGATGCTCACATATACAAGCTTGCATGCACACACTTACACAAATAAGCACATATACACCTACACACACGAACACACACATGTAGCCATACACTCACCCACACAAACATGTGCATGCATGCACACAAACACAGAGTCACACACACACTCACACATGTACATCAAAACACTCCTACCCCCCCCCCCCACACACACACACATGAGTACATGTAGTTATGTACACACCACACATAGGTACACATAATCACGCATGCACACATGACATGCTTGTGGACTCACAATACACATACAGACATGCACATGCATCGTCACACATACACACAAGCATAAACATACACACACATAAACTCACATGTATATGTGCACACGCACAAATATGCACAAACGTACACACATACTAACATGTGTACACACATATCCATGCATATGAAAGCACGTACCTACACACACTTGTGCACATGCATTACACAAATGCATATGAATGTATGCACTCACATACAAGCACACATACACACACACACATGCATACACACACATTTCTCACACACACACACCAACAAACACACCCACACACAAACACACATGCAAACATGCACATGCACAAACATAAGCACATGCACGCACTTATAAACACGAACACAAATGAAAAAACACAAACAAAGATGCATTGTATATGCATGCATGCACAAACACATGCCCACATAAGCACAAACACACACATGTACACACACCCACATGCATGCCCATGCATATCTATGCAAACAAGCATAAACACACACACAAATGGATGCATACATGCAAGCACAAATATTACTATACACATACAAGCACACACACATGCACACACATATGCACTAACATGTGTACACACATCTACACACAAGTATACACTCCCATACACACTAACATAAGCACATAAATACACACACAACCACATATGGAAGCACATATGCACACACACACTTACGAACACCCACACACACACATATTCACACTCACTCCAACACAAAAACACAAATCCACAAACACAGTCAAATGCACACGCACACATACTCATAAAAATGGTTGCACACACATCCTCAATCACAAAATCACATAGACATATAGAAACATGCACACACACACACACAAAAATACACATCTATGAAGTCACACATGTTATGCCTACACACATGCACACATGCACATGTACGCACACCAACATGAAATCATACATGCACACACACAGACATGCACTCGCATACATGCACGTACATGCATGCATAAACACATGTACTACACCCACATATGCACACTCAAACACAAGAACTTACAGACACATGTACACAAACACACACATATGTATTCACATGCCCACACACTCATGTAGACACACTTACACACATGCATACATGTGCACATGCACATATGTACAAACATACGCACTTTCTCAAACATTTACCCACATGCAACCACACACAAACATATGAAGACACACATGTACACACATATGCATACACATATGCACACACACATATGCCCATGCACACATATGTGCGTATGCACAAATCGACCACCAACCACTCACATGCACACATATGCATAAGCACACACACATGCAAAAAAAATGCTCTCACAAACACATGCACACAATTGGATGCATGTAGCACACATGCATAGACACAAACACACATGCTTGCACATAAAAATATATTCACACATGTGCACATGTTCACATACTTATGCATACAAACAAATGCACACCCACACATATGCACACACACTTCTAAACCCACACATGCACATGCACACATGCATGTGCACATGGGCACACATATGCAATCATAAACACACATAAACACATAGAAAAACACATACATGATGCACAAAAGTGCAAACACATGCCCATGCCAACACACACATATAAATGCACACGCAAACACATGTACACACATCCATGCATACACACACATGTGTGCACAAATACATTCACATGGACATGCATACACACATGGGCATATACATAAGCAAACACATGCATGGACATACACACACACACATAGAAGCATGGATGCTCACATACATATGCACCCAAGCACACACACATGCACACACACATGCACATATGCACATGCATGCACACACAAATGTGCATGTAGGCACACACACATGCATGCATATGCATCCACATACAAACATGTGTGTGTGTGTACAATTACAAATATGTGCATACACACACTAGCACAAACATACCCATACACCTGAACTTACATAAGTATCTATGCATAACCCACACAAACATGTGTATTCATGCACACATAAAAATGCACACTAGCTTGCACACACACCCCCAATCCACACACACATGCACTTGCATGCATGCACATAGACATGCAAGTACACACAACACAAATCTAGATACACTCACATATATACACATGCATGCAAACAAATACGCACTCATATATACATACATGTGCACAACTACACATCACATGTGTACACATGCATACAGATGCACACACACACACACAAACATAAAATTATGCAAGCAATTACACAAAAACACACACACACTTATACACACATACAAATACAAAGAAACATATACACAGATGCATGTTCACACACACACGTAGGCACACACACTTACTCATACCCACAACCAATCCCAAATTAATAAACATATATAGGCAATGCATACAAACATGTCCACACACCCATCCATGTGCACACAGACACATACTCATATGCACACATGAACACACATGCACACACACATACACAACACACACATGCATATGCACACATGTATACACATACACACCTACACACAAAAACAAATATACCATACACACACATGCACGCATACTCAAAAGCATATGCACACAAATAGAAACACAATCACATACACATTCACTCACACACAAATATGTATGCACACATATACTCACACACATGCACACACAATGATAAGAATACACATATGCACAAGCTCATTCAAATAAAACTACACACACATGCATGCATGCTTATGTTTAGGCACACTTACATAGACACTAGCACATGCAAATCACTGATAAGGACACACCCACATGTGAGCCCCAACGCATAGGTGCAATCATGCTTAGATGCACACATGCAGATAAACAAATGCACACACACACACAAGATAATGAACATGCATGCACAAACAAAAAACACATGGATGCATACACTCATGCACACATGTACTCTCACAAAAAGACATCCACACATGGATGTGTGGGTGTCTCTGTGCATGTTTATGTGGTTATATGTTTCTCTCTATGTACATATGTTTTTGCATAAGTTTTTCTATGTTTTTGTGTATGTACATGAGAGAGTTTGCATGTATACACGCATGTGTGTGTGAGTGTCTATGGGTGTGCACGTGGATGCATGTGAGCTTGTGTGTGTTAGTGTATGTGCAGGTTTATGTACATGTGCATGCATGTGTTTGTGTATGTGTAGCAATGAGTGTGTGTGCATGTGTGTATATAATTGTGTGTGTGTGTATGTGTGATCTTGTTTTTTCTTGTGTGCATGTGTGTGTCTATGTGTGTGTGCCTATGAGTGTGTGTGTGTGTGTGAGCATGTGTGCATGCATATGTGTGTACATGTTTGCATTTATGTGCATGAGTAATCTTGGGTGTGTAGATGGTTATGTATGTGTATTTCTACATCAATGTCTATGTACTTGTGGATGTCTTTGTGAGTGTGTGTGTGTATTTGTGTGACGATGAGTGCTTGTGTGTGTGTGCATGCAAGAATTTGCACACATGCCTGCATGTGTATGTATGGGTATCAATGTGTGTTCAAGTGACTATGTCTTTACGTGTGTGCATGTGTGTATGCATGTGAGCATTTGTGCTCATGATTGCTTATGTATGTGTGTTCTTATACATTTGTACATGTTAATGTATGTGTGTGTTCATGTGTCCATACATGGCTATGTTTATGGATGCATTTGTACTTCTGTACAAGTGTATGTGTGTGGTTATGCATATGCATGTGTGTACGTGTGTGTGTGTGTCAAACTACTTGTGTGAGCATGTGCACATCTGTGCATTTATTTATGCTTGTGTTCATGAGTGCATGTGGTGTGCATGCAACTATGTGTTAGTGTGTGTGTGTATGTTGGCATGCATGCTATTTATGTGTGTACTTGTGTGTGTGTTTGTGAGTGAGCATGTTTGTGTGAATGCACATGTGTGTGTGTGTGAAGTCAAGTGTGTGTGTTGATGTGCATGCATGTGCATGTCTTATGTGTATGCATGTGTTTGTTGGTGTGTGTGTGTGTGCATGTGTGCATGAATGTGCATGTGTATGAGCCTGTGTTTACATGTGTATGTGTTTACATGTGCATGTGCTTGTGCATTTGTGTGTCTGTGTGTGCATTTTTGTTTATGTGTGTTTATGCATGTACAAGTTGTATGTGTATGCAAGTGTACATGATGGGTCTACATGTATCCATGTGTGTATACATTTATTCATGTGTGCATATGCTCATGTGTATGTTTGCATGCATTTGTGTTCTTGGGTATGCATCTATATGTTTCTGTATTCATACATGTGTGAATGTTTGTCTATGTACATGCATCAGTGTGTGTGTGTCTAAACATGCATGTTTGTTTGTTCAAGTGGATATGTCTATGTATGTGGGATTATGTGTGTGTGTGTGTATGTTGTTATGTGTGTAGTTGTGAGTGCGCCTATTCAAAAGAATTTGTGCATGCATGTGGGTGTGTGGATGGATGTGTGTTCATACATGTGTCTGTATACATGTGTGTGTATAGGTATGCATGTATGTGCATTTGTGATTTATGTGTATGTGTGCATGCTTGTGCATATGTGTGTGAGCATGTGTGCATGTGTGTGTATATGTGTGTGTATGTATGTGTGTGTGTGTAGATTATCTACATGTGCTTGTGCACCGGTGTGGATATGTAGGTGTACTCATATGTTGTGTTTACAATTGTGTGCATGTATGTATGCATGGGTGTGCATGTTAGTGTGTGTGTGTGTGTGTGTGAGTATGTGTGTACATGTTTAAACATTCATGCAAGCATATATGTGTGCATGTGAGTGAGTGTAATTGTGTGTGCATTTTTGTTATGCATGTGTGTATGACTTTTCATACATGCAAGCATATGAGGTTGTGTGCACATATGTGTCTATGTGTTCCTGTGTGTGCATGGTTATGTGTATTTCTCCATATGCATGTGTGCGTGTGTGTGCATCTATGCTTGTGTGTTTTTTTGTATGCATACATGTGAGTATGTGTGTCTACGTGTGCTTGTGTTTGCATGTTTATATGTGAGCATGTTTGTTTATGTGCATCTGAGCATCTAAGCATATGTCCACTACGTGTCTGTCTACTTGTGCATATGTGCATCATTACGTAAGCTTGTGTTTGTGTGCCTATCTGAATGTGATTGTGTTTGTTCATTTATACATGTTGTGCATGCACATGTGTGCATGAGAATGCATGCATGAGTGTATATGTGTGAGCATGACTATATGCAAGTGTGTGTCTTTGTAAAAATTTGCATGCATGCTTGCATGTGTATGCTTGTGTTGTGTTAGGTGTTCAAGTGTGTGGGTGTGTGTGTGTGTGTGCATGTGTTTGTGGGTGAGTGCTTGTGTGAGCGAGTGTGTGTGAGATTATGCATGTGTTTGTTTGCTAATGTTTATGCATGTGAATGTGCATGTGTTTATGTGTTTGCATATATGTGTGTTTCTATGTAGGGTTATATGTGTGCTAGTGTTTGTGTATGTGTGTGCATTTGCACATATTTATGTGGTTGTGGATGCAAGATTATTTGTGTGTGGGTTCATGTCTGTTGGTGTGTGTGGATGTGTATGCACGTGGACGTTCATGTGTCCTTGTGCACTTATTTGTGTGTGGGCATGCACACATATGTTTGATTGAGCATGCGTGTATGCATATGTTTGTGTGTGTGTGTGTGCCTATGTGTGTGCATGTACATGTCTTCGTGTGTGTGTGTGTGTATGGTTATGTAAATGTTCTCATGCATTTTTACATGTGCGACAGTGCATGAGTGTGTTTGTGTCTGTGCATGTGTTTGAGTGTGTGTGCATGTGCATGCATGTGTGCATGCTTGTATGTGTATGTGAATGATTGTGTGTGTGCATGTGTTTATGTGCTCATGTATATGTAAGTGTACAATCATGAGTGTATGAATATGTGTCTGTATGTATTTGTGTGTGTGTGTATGCATGATTGTGTCAATATGTTTCTGTGTGTGTGTGCATGTGTGTATGTCTATGTGTGCGCTTGTGTCATTGTGTGTGTGTGTGTATATGTGTATGTGTGCACATGCAGTCATCTACTTTTAGGTGCTTGTGTGTCTATTTGTTTTTATCTGTGTGTTTGTGTGCAATTGTTTTGGTGTGTGTGCATGCTTATGTGCATATGCATGTGTCTTTATATGCATATGTGTGTGCATGTGTGTGTAGGTTCTCCACTTGTTTTGGCATGTCTTTGTGAATATGTACTTGTATTCCTAAATGCATGCTTATGTGGGAATGCCCGTGTGCATATGTGATTGTGTGTGTATGTATGTATGCATGTGCATGTGTGTGCATTTGTGCAATTGTGTATGTCTGTGTGTGTTCATGCATTTGTGCAATTGTGTATGTGTGTGTGCATATATTTATGTGTACACATGTATATAAGTGTGTGTGTGTGGATGCATGCATGTTCTTGCATGAGTTGTGTATTGGTACATGCGTGTGTATGTGGATATCTATTGGTCTGTGAGAGTTCGTGTGTGTATGTGTGCATGTGTGTGTGCATTTTCATATATGTGTGTTCATGTATGCGATTTTGCATGTGTGTGTAGGTGTGTCATGCATCTGTGTGTGCAATTATGTGTAAGTGTTTTGTGGACTAGTGCATGCATGTGTGTGTATGCATACTTATTTTTTTGTGTATGAGTGTGTGTGTGCATGTCTATGTTTGTGTGTGCTTGTATGTGTGTGTGTGCATGTGTCTGTATGCATGTGTGTTTACATGTGTGTATGTGTGTGCATGTATTTATGTGCACAAATTTGTGTGTGCATGTGTGGCTATGCATGTTTGTGCATGCATGTCTATGTGCATGGGCATTATGAGTATGCCTTTGTGTGTGTGTTTGCATCTATGCAACATGCAAACCTATGGCTATGTGTGCATTTGTGTATGTATGTGCATATGAGTGTGTGTGTGTGTGTGTGTGCTTGTGTGCAAGTATTTTTTTGAGAGTGTGTGCATGTTTATGTGCATATGTGTGCTTATTTTTGCATGCATGTGTGCCTGTGTATACCTATGTGTGTGTGTGTGTGCTTGTGTGCAAGTATTTTTTTGAGAGTGTGTGCATGTTTATGTGCATGTGTGTGCTTATTTTTGCATGCATGTGTGCTTGTGTATACCTATGTGTGTGTGTGTGTGTGCATGTGTCTATGCATGCATGAATGTGTGTGAGTACTTTTGTATGTGTGACTGAGTGAACATGCATGTGTATGTGATTGCACATTTTTGTGTACATGTGTGTTTGCACTAGCATGCATGTAACTGTGTACATGTTTAGAAATATAGGTTCATATGTCTACATGAAAGCATGTGTCTTTATTTGTGCATTTTTGCAAGTGCAAGATTATGCATTCTTATGCATTAATGTGTGTGCACATATGTGGGTTCACGTATGTGTACATGTGCCTTTGTGTATGTGTGTGTGTAAGCATTTGAGTGCGTCTGTGCAAGCGTGTTCTAGTGCGTGTGTGTGCGTGTACGAGTGTGTGCACACATGTGCTTGTTCGTTCATGTGCACTCATTTGTGTGTGTGTGTGTGCCTATGACTTATATGTTTGTGTGTGTGTATATGTGTGCATTCTCATGTGTGTGTGTGTGTCTATGTGTGCGTATATGCATGTTTGCATTTAGGTGTGTTAGTGCATATATGTGTGCAAGTGTGTTTATGAGCGTATGTGCTTACATGGGCATGCGTATATGTGTGCACGCATGTACTTGTGCAAAATTGTTTACTTGTCTTTTATATGTGTTTGTATGGTGTATCTGTATGTGAATGTGCATTATGCATGTTTGTGTGTATGCATTTGTGTGAGTGTGTTTTTGCATGCATGGGTGTGTCTGGCTATGTGTGTGTATGTGTGTGCTTGTATGTGCTTGGGTGCTTACATATGTGTTTGTGTGTGTTAATTCATATGCATGAATGTGTACTTTTGTGATTGTGTGTGTTTTGCATTTGAGTACGTGATTATGTGTGTGCATAGGCTTATGTGTCTTTATGTGCATGTGACTGTGTTTGTGCATGCATGCATTTGTGTAGACATGGGTGTGTGTGCATAAGATTGCATGTGTTTGTATGTGTGTGTGTGTGTACATGTTCATGTTCCTATAAGTTTTTATGAGTGTGAGTGTGGGCACACATGTGCATATATGTGTGTGTATGCATTTGTGTATATGTGATTGAACAGATGCATGTGCGAAAATGCGTATATGTGTGTGTTTATGAGCTAGTGTTGAGTGCATGCATGTGTATGTGTGTATGCACAAGCATGTGTATGTTTAACTTTGTGTGTGTCTATGCATGTGTGTGTTGGAGTGTGTGTGTGTTGATGTGTGTGTGTGTGCATATATGCACATATGTCTAGATGATTACAATGTTGCATGTATTTATTTGTGTGTGGGTGAGCCTATGCATCTATGTTTGTTTGTGTGCATGTTTATGTGTATACATAAGCATATGTATGTATGTGGGCATGTGTGTGTGTGCATCAGTGTTGCAAGTGTGTGTGCTTGTGTGTGTATGCATATTTGTGTGCATGTGTGTAGGTGTTTGTGCATATGTGCTTGACTGTGCATATGTGGGTACATGTGTGTAAGCATATGCATGTGTTTTTGCACACGTGTGTGTATGAGTGCTTACGTGCATGCATTTATGTGCATGTGTACGTTAATGCATCCGCGTGTGTAGGTGTGTGTATGTTTTTGTGTGCATGTGAGTTTGTGAATGGGTATGTGTGTATGTTAGTGTCTGCATGTGAGTGTGTGACTATGTACAAACATGTCCATGTGTGTGTGTGTGTGTGTGCATGCATGTGTGGGCTAGTGTGAATGGTTGTGGGTGAGGGAGTGTTTGTGCATGTGTGCTCGTGTACATACTTTTTTGGATTGTGTGCAGATGTCTTTATACCAATATGTGTGATTTTGTGCATGTACATGT
This sequence comes from Vanilla planifolia, assembly GCA_023846275.1. NCBI lineage: Eukaryota > Viridiplantae > Streptophyta > Magnoliopsida > Asparagales > Orchidaceae > Vanilla > Vanilla planifolia. Next base: position 547,403 of record JAIUJO010000307.1, on the reverse strand, counting down.
GTTTGTATGAGTGTGAATGTGATGATGTGCATGTGTGTGCTCATATGTCTGTGTGCACACCTATGTTTATGTGTGTGCATCTATATGTCTGCAATGCAAGTTCAGGCATCTTTATAAGTGTGTACATGTGTATGTGTTTATGTGCTGAGGGTGTGTGTGTGCATTTGTGTGTGTGGAGTTGTTTCAATGAGTGTGCATGTGTTCATTCTTTTATGTGTGTTTTTGTATGGGTGCATGTGCTTGCATGTACATGCCTTTGTGCATGCATGTGTGTACCTGCGTATGTGTGTGTCTAGGCACTTATGCATATACATGTGCACATGTGCATGTTTTTTTGTGTGCACATGCATTCTTTTGTGTGGGCCTATGTGGATGTATAGATATGTGCATGTTATGTGGGTCTACGAGCATGCATGTACTTGTGTTTATGTGTTTGGGTCGATGTGCATATGTGTGCATGTATGTTCACGTATGCACATGTGTGTTTGTACATGTGCACGTCATTTGTGTGTGAAAGTAGTGTGTATATTTGCTATATCTATGCATGTGTGTGTGCATAAGTGTGTGTTTATGTGTGTCTATTATGCATGCATGTGTGCGCTAGTAGGCATGTGTGCATGCAGTTGAGTTTGTGCATGCATTTGTGTGTGTGCGTGTCTGTATACATGTGCATGTGTGTGAGTGTGTACATGTGTGTGTGTAGACATGTGTTAGTGCACATGAATGTGTGTTCTCATGTGAGCACGTATGCATATTTTTGTGTGCACACATAAGTGCATGTTTTCTCATGCATTCTTATGTTAGTGTTTGTGTGCATGTGTGCATGTGTGCATGTTTATGTGTTTGTGTGTGTTCTCTTGTCTATATGTGTGTGTCTTTGTGCATACATTTGTGTTTGTGTGCATGTATTTTATGTGGGTTTGTATTTTTTTGTGTATGTTTACATATGCTTATTTGTGTGTGCATGTGCATGTGAGTGGTTGTGTTAGTGTGTAGGGGTGTGTGTGTGTGTTTGCATGCTTGGGCATGAGCTCTTATGTGTTACACCCCATTTTTTCTAGGCTGATTTTTGGCATAAAAATTTTTTTTTTTTTTTTTTTTTTGCATATAGACAGCTCAGATCGTCCCATACCAACCTGAGTAGCCTACGAAAAACATAGGATATAACACATCATTACACACCTACTTTCCTTAACAATGTGGATTCCATCTCCCGGGTACACCGTCAAATCAGGTTCATGACTCCTAAATTAACAGATGGACTCGCGCAATGTTACTCCTACTAGACCCAACACTCCTAACCCAATACCGATAGGAGAACCGGTCTAATAGAAGTCTGAACCCCCAATGTTAAGTTCCATAGTCATGTAATGACCTCACCATCAAAAATAAAATACATAACATCCTCAGATAAAATATGGCACTCCACACACTATACCATCAAGATAATAAAGTAAAACAGTGAATGGAAACTACATCACAAGAATAAGATCCAAGTCCAACAAATACAATATCATCCAACTAGATACATAAGTCAGAATTACTCTCACATAATACAAGACATAAAAATAACAGTCTCACTGAATACATCCAACAGCAACAATCAACTAACCAGAATGTCTCGGATAATCACAAATCAGATCTCCTCCACTAGCCTACTAATCACGATCCCACCTAAAGCTGGGTGGCGTCAAGTCTGCCGATCCACTGGAAAAATATAGAATAAAAAGGAATGAGCTACGCCCAGTAGGAAAGACAGCTAGTAAAAACTCACATGCAAGAGAAGGATAATAGCAAGAGTATAGGAATACAGCATAACAATGTAGGGTGGAAAGGCACTCTCAGTTCTAGACTCCGACCAATCCACAGTCACCCCCAGTCACAACAGAGTAGCTCTCCTCTGTGCTCCCAGGCAGCATGCCAGCGGGACACGCCCATCTCTGCGCACGCATGGCGCCTAGGCAAAACATGCCAGCGGGACACGCCCATCTCTGCGCACGCATCACAACGCCTAGCACCCGACACCTCAGCGTCTCTCGTCAATCAATCTTCTGGAGACTATAGACATAACCCGTCACATAGATCTCTAGCCAACGTGAGACACCCTGGCTAGCCACGGCGAGTCACCCCTGCCGCTGCCACTCTCAGGCGCGCAGGCCTACACTCGTGGACCAGAAGAGGTCGACTCAGCCACCGTCCCAAGAAGTCCTCTCCCAACAATTTCCATAGAAGCCACGCCCCTACAGTCATTGCCAAGCTTTAACTCCAAGATTCGGCAACATGTGTCCAGATACAACAAGACGCATACCAGTCCACATGTATACTGTGAAAGTTAAGTCTGAACCGCACAGTTACCTACCACAACTACCCTAAAACATCATATAGGGTCTATAGTAGTCCGGTCCAGTATGCTAATCCATGAAATATGCCAACACTAAGTAAACTGACTCAATCCATGTCAATGCCATCCAAGTAACACAAACTATATCGAAATTCTGACTATTCTGGTAACACTTACCCAAGTGTCACACTTCCTTCCAACTGATCCAGCTGCACTGAATTTATGGATAATTTCCAACAGTAACTTTCAACTTGTCTATGTGATTTCCCTAAATCACCTTTTTCTCGTTTCAGGAAATTTTAAATTTCAACTTCAATTTCTGCCCTTTATCCATTTTCCAAAATTCGGAATAAATTTCCGAATTTAAAATTTAAATTCCACATATATCTTTTTTTTCCGAAAATTTGAAATAAATTTCCGAAAATTTAAATTCCACATATTTTCCGAAAATTCGGATTAATTTCCGAATTAAGTTTTTCCTCCGCCGTTCGTCCGCGCCCGCGTTCCGCTGAACCGGGTTTCGCTGCCGGTTCGGAAAACCCGCGCTGAACCGCGAACCCACCGGCCGAACCTTTAAATCAAATTTTCCAGCCGACGTTTAGTATTTAATTATTATTAATTATTAATTAATTACAATTATTTAATTAACTAAGCTGAAATTAATCTAATCCATCTCCTTCCTCCGCCCGGCCCCTGCGAAACCCTAGCCGACGATTCCTCCGGGAAATTCCGTTTTCCACGTCGATTTCCGGCGACCGAGATCAAGGAGAAGCAAAATCCGATGTTCATACTATCCTAATTTGTCAATAATGCCACTAATTTCTAAGATTCAATCAAATTTCCCGCCGAAGTTTTCATCCGATCCTCATTTAACAATTTATGAAATTAAACGAACAATCTATGAAATTAAACAATTTTCAGCATTTGATACAATCTTAACATGATTAAAGTCCATAATAGAATCATCAATTGCTCGGTAAAATTTCCAATTTGACGGGTATAATTTTTTTTTTCCGAAAACCCTAAAATGCTAAAATCAATAATTTGCATTAATCACTTTCAAAAAAAAACACAATTCACATGCTCTGGTGGTTAATTGCAAAGTAATTCATATTTCTAATTCGCTAATTAACGAAATTTAAACTGAATTTCCTACCTTTCTTCTCCGGCGACGGTGAAGCTCGCACGCGACCAACCGCTGCTCCTCGCCGAACGAAACCGGTACCAATCGATTCTCCTCGGTCCCGCGAACCTCCAGGTACAAAAAGCCCCTTGAAAGGCTGCCGGAAAATATCGCCGTTCGCCACGAAAGCTTCGTCTCCGGCCGTTCGAAACCCTAATCCTAACAGTCGAACAGTTCGGGTTAAATACCCCGCTTTAAACCGGTATTAACCCGTTAACGACCCATTAAGCGTCGGTTGACCTGCCAAAACGCCGTTTAACCTTCGATCAGCCGGTTAACCTCCACCGCTGATCTCGTCCGTCCGATCCGCTTATTCGCGGCTTATCCAAACGCACGCGCAAACGCACTCGGCGAACCGCCCCCGCCTTCGCTGAACCGCTCCGGTCCGGTTCACGCGCGGTAAAAACCAAATTCCGGTCTAATGGACCGATTTAAATAGATTTTTGAATTTCCAAAAATCCAATTAAACAGGGAAAATTACTTAAAAATTTCCTCGGTGCTCCGAAAAATCCCCAGAAAATTTCAGAAATTCTAATAGCCTCCAATTGAGCTCCTGGCTCATCCTACTGTCGATCTGAAATCATCCAAGCCACAATTCGAATTATTGAAGATTAAACCTATAATATTTTACCGGGTATAACATTATGTGTGTGCATGGATACATATGTGTGTGCACATGTGTAACCATTTGTGTGTTTATCTGTGCATGAGTTTGTGGTTGTGTCTATATGTGTGTGTAGGGTGGTGTGTTTATGTGTATTTGAGTGTGTGCATTAATGTGCACATGTGTGTGATTGTGTGTTTAAGCATGTGTGGTTGTGCTTCTAGTTTTTCTTATGTGCGTGTGCTGGAGTGTGCTTGTGTGTGTCAAAGTGCATGCATGTGTGAATATGCAAGCATTTGTGTGTTTTAATTCATGTGTGAGTTTGTGGCTATGTGTATGCTTGTGTGGATGTGTGTGTGAATATGCATATGTGTATATGTGTGTGTTTGTGTGCTCGTGTTGGTGTTGTGCATGCGATGTGTGCGTGTTTGCGAGTTCATGTGGGTGTATGTTTGTGTGTGTTAAGCGTGTGCATGCATATGTGTCTGAGAACCCATGTGCATATGCATATATGTGTGCACGTGTTTATGTGTGTATTTGTATTTATGTGCTTGTTCATGTGCATGTATTTATATGTGCTTGTGTGTGTTTGTGCATGTGTGTGCCCTCGTGTATGTCATTGTGTACATGTAACAGAGTGCATGTATGTGTATGTCTACATGCATGAACATGTGCGCATGATTGTGCATGTGTGTGTGCGTGCATTTGTGAGTGTGTTTGTGTCTGTAGGTTTTTATGGATGTGCATGTGCAAGTGCGACCATGTGCAATTCCATGTGCATGTGTTTGTTTGTTTGTGTGTAGATGTGTGTGTGTGAGTGGCTTTGTGTGTGTGGCTTTGTGTGTTTTTGTATGCATGGGCATATGTGCTTGTGTGTATGCATGGGTATGTGCATGTGCACATCTATGTATTCATTGATGTGTGTGTTTGCATGAGTTTATGGTTGGGTGTGTGGAGGATGGGGTTGTGTAATTGAGCATGTGTTATGAGTGCATATGCATATGCACATGAGTATGTGCATGTGTTTGTGTATGTTTATGTGAGTGTGTCGGTGTGTGTGCATTGGTGCATGCTTGTGTGTATGTACAGGCATTCTTATGCATGTGTGCATGTGTGAATTTGTGGGTATGTGTGTGTGTGAGTGAGTATATGCAATTGCATATGCGTGTGTGACATTGTGTGTGTGTGTGTGCTTGTGCATGTGTGTTTGTGAGTGCATGTGAGTACAAGTTTGGGTGTGTTGAGCAAGTGCACATGTTAGTCTGTGTGTATTAGAACGCTTGTTTGTATCTATAAAAGTCTATGCGTGCATGAGTGCATATGTGAGTGTGTGCATTTGTGCATATGTGTGTGCTTGTTTTTATGTGCTTGTGCATACACATTTGTGTTCTTATGTGTGTGTGTGTGTGCACTTGTGCGTAGGCATGTCTATATTACTGTGCACATGTGTATGAGTACGCGTGTGTGTCTGCATGCATGCACATGTGTGCATGTGTGTACGTGCATACATGTGTGTGTGGGTGGGTTTGCTTGCATATATGTATGCATGTGTGTGCATGTGTGTTGAGGTGTATGTGTATGTATGCATGTGTGTGTGTGTATATGTGTGTGCACATGAGTTCATGTGTCTATATGCATGCATGTGTACACATGCATATATGTATAGGTGTACAAATGTGTGTTTCTGTTCTTGTGTGTGGATGTATATTGGTCTTTGTGTGTGTGGGTATGTTATGTGTGTATGAGTGCACGTGTGTGTGTGTGTGCATTGGTGGTTGTATGTGTTCATATGTGTGTGCGCATGTGTGTGCATGTGTGTGATTGTGAATGTGTGTGTGTGTATGGTTGTGTGCATGTGTGCATGTGCTTATGTGTGTGTATGTCTGTGCATGTGTTTGTTCATGTGGGTGCATGTCTGTGTGGACTTGTTTGTGTCTATGTCCATGCATATGCACACATGTGTTTGCATGTGTGTGCCATTGTATGTGGGTGCATTTGTGCATGCATATGTGTGTGTGTATGTGTGTATATGTGTGTCCATCTCCATGTGCATGTTTTGTGTCAACAAATGTGTGTTTGCACTTGTGTGTGGGCATGCATGTATATGCATGTGTAAGTGAGTGTATCAGTATGTGTATGCATCTTTGAGTCATTTGAGTGTGTGTGTGTTGTGTACTTAGAAGGTGTCTGGGTTCTTGTTTGTATGAGTGTGTGTGCATGTGTGCATAAGTTTTTGTGTGTGTGTGTGTGTGCATGTAGGTGTCAAGATGTGTATGTTTGTGTGTACATCTGTATGTGTTTGTGTATTTGTGTTTTTGTTTATGTGTGTATGTGTGTGTGCGTGTGTGCATGTGTGTTTTTGTGTTTGTGGGGTGTATGTGAATGATTGTGTGCACAAGTCTATGTGCTTGTTTGTGCATGAGTGTGTGCATATGTGCATACATACACTTGGGTGTTTGTGTGTGTGTGTGTGCATGTGTGTATGTGCATGAATGCATTTGTGTGTGCCTATGTTAACATTCATTTGTGTACGTTCATGTGTGCGAGTTTGTTCATGAGCGGGTATATTCGTGCATGTGTGCATTTATGTGGGTATGAATGTCTGTGTGATTGAGTTTGTGTGTCTGTGTGTGTGTTCATGTGATTGAGTTTGTGTGTGTGAATATTCAAGGTTATGTGTGCGTTCATGTGCATGTGTGTGCAGGGACTTTATGGAAGTGAGTGTGCATGTGTGTTTATGGGTGTGTGAGTTTGAGTGTTTGCATGTACATATGCATGTGTGTGGGTGTTTCTGGATGTGTGTGTGAGTCTATGTGCATGTGTGGGTTCATGTGTGTAGACATGTGTGGGCATATTTCTATGCATGTCTGTGTGTGCTTGCATGTGTATGTGTGTGTGTTTGTGCATGTGTGTCTTTTTTGTAAGCATCTATGTATATTTGTGTGTGCATGTCTATATGCATGTGCATGAGTGGGTGTGTTCGTGCAGGTTTGTGTGCGATTATGTTCGTGCTTGTGGATTCACTTGTGTGTAAGTGCTTGAGTTTGTGTAGTTATGTGTATGTGAGTTCATCTGTGCATGACTACAAGTGTGTGCGCATGTGTTGTGCATGTGGGTTGGTGTGTGTGGTTGCATGTGTGTGTGTTTTGTGTGTGTTTGTGCATGTGGATGTGTTTATAAATGTCAATGTGTGCATGCATGTATATGTGCATGCATGTGTGTTTCTTCATGTGTGTGTGTACAAGCGTGTGCATGATTGGGCATCTCTATGAATGCGTGAATGTGTGTAGGTGCATTCGAGTGTGTGTGTGTGTGATTACATATGTGTGCATGTGTGTGTATGTGTGTGCACATGTGTGCATGCCTATGTGTGTGTATGTGCATGTACGTTCATTTGCCTGTGCATGCATGTGCATTTGTGTTAGCTTCTGCATGTGCATCTAAGTGTGTGCATATGCATGTGCATGTGTGTGTCTGCATGTGCATAGTCTCACGTATGTATGTGTGTATACATCTGTGTATGTGAGTTTGCACACGTGTGTCCTTGTGAGTGTGTGTTATGCATGTGAATGTGTTCATTAGTACATGTGTCTATGTGTTTGTACATATTCATGCATGGATGCATGTGTGTGGGTGTGTGCATGTGTGTGTGTGTGTGCATGTTTGTATGTTTGTGCTTGTTGGCATGTGCACATACATGTGTGCATGCCTGTGTATATGTCTTCATTTTTATGCATGTGTATGTGACATGTGTTTGAGTGCTTTTAAATGCATACTTGTAAATGTGTGTGTGTGTGCATGTGTTCAAGTTTTTGGACATGCATACATGTGGGTGTGTCTACGTGTGCATGTGCGTGGTATATGTGTGCGTGCATGTGCTAGTCATGTGTATGTGTGTGTGTGTATGTCCGTGTGTTTGTGCACCTATGTGTGTGAGTAAGTTAGTGTGCATCCTTGTTGGTGTGTGTGTGCATGCTTATGTTTGGTTTTATTCGCACATGTGCATAGGTGTGTATGCATGTGTTTGTGAGCATGTGTAGGCATTGTGCCCTTGTGCATGTGTATATGTGCATTTGTATCAATGTGTGTGTGAGGGGACATGTGCATGCATGTGTGCACATGCATGTATATGCATCCATGTGAGTGGTTTTGGTTGCATATTTTTGTGCATGTGCATGTGTGTATATGTATTTTTATATGCATGTGTGTGTTTATGTGCATGTGTGTGTGTTTATGCATACGTGTGTGCTTGTGTTTGTGTGTGTGTGTGCATGTGTTTGTGTAAGTGTGTAGGGGCATGCCTGTGTGTACGTGTGTGTGTATGTTTATGTGCACTATTGTGCATGTGTGAGTGCATGTGCACATGTCTATGTGTGTGTGGATGTGGATATATGTGTGTAGGAATATGTGTGTGTGTATGTGCATGTGTATATATGTGCATGCATGTGTATGTTTATGCAAATGTTGATGTGCTTTTGTGTGTGCATGTGTCTGTGTGCTTGGGCACACGTGTGTGTGGGTGTCTATGCATGTGGGTACATGTATATATGTGAGCATGCATGCTTGTGGTTGTCTTTGTGTGCATGTGTCTTCATGTGGACATGTGTGTGTGTGCATGCATGTTTGCATGTGCATGTGCATGTGCTTGTGCATGTGAGTTTGCAAGTGTAAGTGCATGTGCATTTGCATATGTGTGTGTGTTCATCAGTGTATATAGGTGTATGTGTGTGTGTATCTTTTTGTGCATATGTGTATGTCTACATGCACATGCCCAATTGTGTGCATCTTTGTGTCAGAGTGTGCATGTTTGTTTATGTGCATAATTGTACATATGTGTGCATTTGTGTGTAAGAGTGCATATGTGTGTGTGTGGAAGTACATGTGTAACTATTTGTATGTGCTTTTGTGTGTGTATGTGCATGCATGTGTTTGTGCCTACATGTGTCTAATTATGGGTGTTCTTATGTGTGTATGCATGTGTTTGCATGTGTGAGATTGTGTGTGTACATGTGTTTGCATTTGTCTACACATGTGTCTGTGCATCTGTAAGTGTATGCGAGTGTATGCTTGTGTGTTTACATATGCATATGTGTGTGTTAATATCTGTGTGTGCATGTGCATGTTTTTGTAAGTGTGTGTGCGTGTGTGCATATGTATTTGTGTGTTAGTGCAAGTGGCCATGTGTGCATTTATGAGTGCATGTTTGCATGCATGTTTGTTTGTACATGAACATCATGTGTGTGTGTGTTTGTGTGGGTGTGTATGCATGTGTGTATGAGTGTGTTTTCATGTGTGTGTTTGTGCATTTGCTTATGAGTGTGTAGGTGCTTGCATGTGTGATAGTCTGCATTCATTCATGTGCATGTGTTCGTGTTTGTGTGCATGTGTTTGTGTGCATGTGTTTGTGTGTGAGCATGTGCATTTTCATATGTCAATTTAAGTGTGTGTATGTATGCATGTGAGTGGATGAGTTTGTGCATGTCTATGCACACTTACGTGTGTGTGCATGTGCGTATATGGGTGTGGGTATAGGTGTGTGTGCATGTTCATGTGTTCATGTGTACTTGTGCTTGTGTTTGCCTATGTGCTTGTGCATGTGTGTGTGTATTTTGATTCAAGTGTGTATTTAAGCATGTGTAAGCACATGGGTGTTAGTACATATGCGTTGCTATGTATGTGCACGTGTATGTTTGTGTGTTTGCGTGTCTACATGCATGTGCATGCGTGCATGCATGTGTAAGTGAGTGTGATATGGGTGCATGTGTAATGGTGTGCATGTGCGATGGTGTGCATGTGCGATGTTGTGCATGTATGCGTGTGCTTACGTGTATTTATGTTTATGCATACATGTGTGTGTACATGTGCATGCATGCACATATGTGTGTGTATGGGTGTGTGTGAGTGTTTGTGTGCGTGTGCACATGTGAGTGAGTGTAGATATAAGCACATGTGTGTGTATGTTATTGTGTGTGTGTGCATATTATTGTGCACAATTGCACATGTGTGTCTACATGTGCTTGCATCTATGTGTGTGTGTGCGTACGAGTGTGCAAGCATGTCTACACATGAGTGTTTGTGTGCATGTGTTTGCACATGTGTGTGTGCGAGTGTGCATGTCCATGTGTGCATACTTGTGTGTGCATATCCATGTGCGAGTGCAAGTGTTTGTGTCTATGTGGATGTGTTTTCGTGTGTTTACTTAAGTGTCAGTATGTTAGTGCATGTGTATGTGTGGGAGTGAGTAAGTGTGTGTAAGCACATATTTCTATGCACATGTGTGTCTATGCTAGTGTTTGCTTGTGTGTGTTCTAGTATATGTGCATGTACATGTGTCTATCCACATGTGTGTATTCTCATGTGTGTGTATGTGTGTGTGTGTGTAGGTGTGTGTATGTGTGAGTTTGTGTGCATGTTAGTGTTTGTGATTATATGAGGGTATCAGTGTCTTGCAATTTCGAAGTGTATACATGCATGTGTGTGCTTCTATGAGTTTTTGTGTATGTGTGTGCTTGTATGTGCCTATGTGATGTGTGCATATACGTGTGTGTCTATTTGTGCATATGCATATGTATGATTGAGTGTATGTGTTTGCATATGTATATGTATGCATCAGATGTCTATTTGTGTATGTGCATGTGTGGTTGTGTAAGTGTATGTACGTGTGTGTTCGAGGGCATTTTTGTGTGTGTGCATTTGTGTGTATGTTTTTTTTTGTTCATGCATGAGTGTGAATATGTGTGTGTGTACGTGCATATAGGTTTGTGTGCATATGTGTACAAGTAAGTATATTTGCATGCATGATTGCACAATTCTATGTATGTGCATGGATGTGTGTGTGCCTATGTATGCCTGTGTCTATGTGTATACATGTGCATGCATATGTATGCGTGCATGTGTGTGCTTGTGTGTGTATGTGTTTGCTTATGAGCATTTGTGTGTATAGGTGGCACGTTTGTGCATTTTCATTCATGTACATGTGTCTATGTTTATTTGCATACTTATTCTTGTGTTTGTGTATACGTGCATGTCTACATGTACATGCCCATGTGTGTACATATTTATGTGCGAGTGTGCATGCTTGCACATGTGCATAAGTGTACATATATGTGCATTTGTGTGTATGAGAGTGCATGTGTAAAAATTTGTATATGCTAGTGTGTGTGTCTACATGTGTCTATTTATGTGTGTGCTTGTGTTTGTACTCTTATGTGTGTACATGTATTTGCATCTGTAAGCACATGTGTGTGTGCATCTATGCATACATGTGTGTGTGTGTGCCTGTGTTTTTATATGTTTGTGTGTTAGTATCTATGTGTGCATGTGCATGTTGGTGCACGAGTGCAATGTGTGTGTGTGTACATGTGTAGTTGTGTGTTTGTGCATGCGGTCGTGCGTTCATTCATGAGTGCGTGCTTGCATGCATGTGTGTTTGAATGTGTCAATGCATGTGTGTGTTTTTGTGTGTGGTGAATGCATATGGGTATGAATGCATGTGCATGTGTGTGTATATGTGCTTATGTGTGTGTAGGTGCTTGCGGGTGTGCTAGTGTGCATGCATTCGTGTGCATTTGCATATGTGAATGAGTGTGTGTACATATGCATGTGAGTGGGTAGGTGTGTGCGTGAGTGTATGCAGACTCATGTGTGTGTGTATATAGGTGTGGGTGTGTGTGGATGTTCATGTGTTCATGTGTACTTGTGCATGCTTTTGCTATGTGTTTTTGCATGTGTGTGTCTTCCCATGTGCGTATATCTATGCATCTATGAGCATGTGCATGTGAGTGCATTATGTTGTTGTGCACGTGCATGTGTACATTTGTGCATGCATGTGACTACATGCATATGAAAGCATGCATGCATGTGTAAGTGTGTTTGTGAATGTGAGCTTGTGTGATAGTGTGCATGTGCGATGATGTGCACATATGTATGCGTCTGTGTGCACCTATGTGCATAGATACATGTGTGTGTACTTGTGCACACATGCACATATGTGTGTGTAGGTGCATGAGTGTGAATGTTCATGTGTGTGGGTGTGTGTGCACATGTGAGTGAGTGTGGACATGAACGCATGTGTGTACATTCATTTGTGTGTGCATATTATTGTGCATGATTGTACATTTGTGTCTGCATGTGTACGCATTTGTGTGTGTGTGCATGCAAGTGTGCATGCATTTCTACACATGAGTGTTTGTGTGCATATGTCTACACGTGTGTGGTGTGAGTGTGCATGTGCATGTGTTCATACTTCAGTGTGCACATGCATGTGTGGGTAAAGCGTTGTATTTATGTGGCGTGTTTTTATGTGTTTACTTATTTGTTTGTCCATGTGTATGAGTGGGAGTGAGTAAGTGTGTGTAAGCACATATTTGTGTGCACTTGGGTGTGTGCATGCATATGTGTGTGTGTGTCTACATGTGTATGCACTGTGTGTGTGTGGTGCTCATATGTGTGTATCTGTGTATGTAGATGCGTGTATGTGTGAGTTTTTGTGCATGTTAGTGTGTGTGTATTTGTGTATGTATTTGTATGTGTGATTGTGACTATATGAGTGTATAAGTATATGTTGTGATTGTGTGAGGGTATACATGCATGAGTTTGTATGTGCTTCTATGAGTTTGTGGGTGTGTGTGTGCATGCATGTGCCTATGCGATGTGTGCATATGTGTGGATGTCTATTTGTGCTTGTGCCCATGTGTGATTGAGTGTTTGTGTTTGCATGTGTGTATATATGTATCACATGTCGATGTTTGTGTGTGTGCATGTGTGGTTGTGTAAGTGTATGTGCATGTGTGTTTGTGGACATGTATGTGTGCCTATGTGTCCATGCAAGTGTGTCTATTTTTTTGTGTTCATGCATATGTGTGGATGTGTATGTCTGTGTATGTTTGCATATGCATGCAAGTGTGTATATCCTCATGCATGTGTGCACTAGTTTGAGTGTGCATGAATGCGTACATGTGTCTATGTGTAGGTACATGCAGGCACATGTGCATGTGTTTGTGTGATTGTTCATGTGTGCGCATGCCTTTGTGTGTATGTCTATGAGCATTTGTGTGTGTATGGGTGGCATATGTGTGTATGTTAACTCATGCACATGTGTGTATTTGTGCAGTCATTTGTGTGCTTGTGCATTTGCATGTGTATGCAAGCATATGTTTGGGTGAGTGTGTTCATGCATGTGTCTGTGAGCATGTATGTGTGGGTGTTTGTATGGGTGTACATCCATGTGTGTGGGTGTACATATGTGTGTGCCTAGGTGTGTGCATGTTAGTGTGTGTGTGTGTTCATGAGAATGCATGTGCATGCATGTGTTTGTTTTTTGTGCATCTATTCATGCGAGTGTTTGCCCATGCATTTGTGTGCATGGGTACAGGTTTGTCTATTCATATGTGCGTGTGCATATAAGTAGGCATGCATGTTTGTATGTGTGTGTTTGTGCACGTGTGCTTTGTCGTGTTTGTGTGTATGTATACTAGAGTGCATTTGTGTGTGTGTCTATGTGTATTTATATTTGTGCATGCATGTGTGCACATGCATGTACATATGTGTGTGTGTGTGTATGTCTATGTGTATTTTTGGATGTGTTCATTCGTGTGTGTGTGAGTGTGTGCTCGCATTTGCAAGTGTGTGTACTTGCTTATGCATATGAGTAAGTGGATGTACAAATATCTATATGTGTGTGTCATGCATACGTGTGCCTATGTGCATGTGTATGCATGCATGCTTGCAAGTGTGTGTGTGTGTATATGTGCATGTGTGTGCACGTGTTGTGTGTGTGTTTGTGCATGTGTGTGTTTGCATTAGCATGAGGGTGCATGCATGTGTGTTTATGTGTATGTGTGCATGTATATGCATATGTGTGCATTTTTGTGTCTATGTGCATGGATGTCAACATGTGTGTGTATGAATGTTTTTTGTGTGTAAGCATTCATGTGTGTGAAAGTGTGATTGTGTGCATGCATTAATGTGATTACATGCATGTGCATTTGTGTGTGTTCTTACATTTAGTAGTCTTTGCAAGTCTACATCAACATGTAAGTGTATGTGCATTCTTATGTGTGAGTGTGTTTGTGTTGCGCATCCATGTAGGTGTGCATGTGTGTGTGCTTATGCGTGTGTGAGTGAGTGTGTGTATTCATGTGTGCTTGCTTGTGCATGTGTGTGTGTGTGAACGTGTGTGTGTCTTTGTGTGTGTGTGTGTGTGCATGTGCAAGTGCAAGAGATAGTATTTGCATGTGTGTTTGTGTGTGTCAACATTTGTGTGTGTGTTCACGTGTGTGTATGTGGACCATTGTGTGTGTATGCTTGTGCATGTGTGTATATGTGTATATGAGTGTGTGTGTGCGTGTGTGTGCATGTGGCACAAATGTGTCTACATGTGCATGTGTGTGTGCATAAGCGCATGTAAAAGTGTTCTTGATTATCTCTGTATGCGTGTTTATTCTTCTCTATGTATGTGTGTATGTGGCTTTGTGTGTGTGTTTGAGTGCATGCATATGCTTACATTTTCATATGTGTGTCTGTATTCTTTTGTGCATGTGCATGTTCATGCGTGTCATCATGTGTTTGTCTGCATGTGCATGTGCATGTCCATGTTTGTGTAAGCATGTGTGAATGTGTTTGTGTGTATGCATGTGCATGCAGGAGTGTCCTTATGTGTCTACATGCAAACATGGACATGTGTGTGTGTGCAAGCATGCATGCGTGCACATATGGTTGTGCGTGTGTTCATGCACCTATATGTGTGTGCATGTGTGTGTGTGCTTATGTTTGTGTGTGTGTGTGCATGTTTGTATTCTTGTTTGTGTGTGTGTAAGTATATATGTGTGCTAGTGTGTGTGTGTGTGGGTATGTGTGAACGTCTGCATGTGTTTTTATGCATGCATGTGTGCATGTGCATGTGTTTATGTAAATGTGTGCGTGTGTTCATTTGTGTGTGCATGTATGTGAGCATGTGTGCATGGATCTATGTCTTTATATGTAAGTGTGTAGATGTGTGTGCTTGCATTTATGTGTGTGTATGTGTACATGTTTGTAAGCAAGAACACATGTGTATTTGTGTAGGTGTGCATGTGCTTATGCATGAGTGTGTGTGTGGGTGTGTTCATGTGTATATGTCATTCGCATGCATGTTTGTGTGCATGTGTGCATGTGTGCATGTGTGTGTGTGTGCGCATGTGCGTTTATGACTTTTTGTGGGCATGTATGTCTACCTATATGTGTGCATGTGTGTGTGTGTACATGTGTGTGTGTGCATGTGTGTGTGTGTACATGTGTGTGTGCTTGCACCCATGTGTTTGTCATTATATGTGTATGTATTTGTGTGGGTACATACACGTGAGCACATGTTTGTGTGTGCATGCATACATTTGTGCATGTGTTTATGCATGCGTAGTTGTCTGCAAGTTACAGTGTGTGTAGGTGTACATGTGTGTGGGCATCTATTTATTCATGCATATGTGTCTACAAGTTTGGGTGCGTGTAGGTGTACATGTGTGTGTTTGTGTATGTGTATGGGCATGAGTTATTGTGTGCATGTTTGTATATGAGCACATGTAGGTGTACTAGTTATGCAACTGTTCCAGCATGCATTGCATGCTTGTGTGTGTGTATATCTACATGTGTCTGCATGTGCGATTATGTCTATGTGTGTGTATGTGCGTGTATGTTTGTGAGCACGTGCGTTAGTGTATATGTGCACTTGTGTGTGTCCACATGTATGTGTGGGTCTGTAAATGTGTGTATAGGTATAATTTGTGGGTGTGTGAATTTGTTTGCATGCATTCGTGTGAGTTGGTGTTTACATATTTTTGTGCATGTGCAAATATGCATGTGCACCTATGTATGTTTGCATGTGAGTATGTGTGCACAATGCATGTGCATGCGTAGATGCATGTGTCTTCATCTGTACATGTGCTTGTGTAAGCCTGTGTGAATGTGTGCATGTGCTCATGGGAGATTAGATGTGAGTGAGTGTGTGTGTGTTTGTATGTGTGTGCAAGTGTGCATGTGTATTTGTGTGTTGTGTTTGTGTGCATGTGTGTGTGTGCTTGTGTGTGAGTTTGTGTGTGCATGCATGTGTATGCATATTAATGTGTGTGGGTGTGTAGGTGTTTGCATGTAGATGTACATATGTGTGCATGTGTGTATCTATGTGTGTGCATGTGCTTGTATTTATGCATTTGTATGTGTGTATGTAGGTTTCTATGTTTTTGTTTTAGCATGTTTGTGTTCATGTTTATGTTTATGCATGCATGTGCTTATCATTCTATGTGTGTATGCATGAATGCTTGTGTGTTCATATGTGTGCATGTTTGCATGCATTTGTATCCCTGTTTCTATGCATGCATTTGTATGTGGGTGTTTGTGTTTGCTCGTTCATGTGTTTGTTCATTTGTGCTCATGTTTAATAATATGGGTGTACCTATGAGCATGTGTACATATGTGTTCATGTGTGTCTGTATGTGTGCATAAGGTGTTTGCATGAGTGTATGAGTGCCTATTTTTCTATGTTATGCAAGCATGTGTGTGTCAATATATGTGTGTGTGCACATGTGAATGCATATGTTCATGCATGTAGACCTATATGTGTGTGTATGTGCCTGCTTTTTCTTATGTGGAGGTGCTTGTGTGTGTACATGTATGTGTGTATTTGTACATGCATGTGTGTGTTTGTGCGTGTGTGGATGTTCTTGTGCATGTGTTTCTTTATATGTGTTAGTGCACATAAGGGTGCATAAATGAATGCAGCCACATATGTGTGTGTGTGTGTATGTCTTAAAGTTTGTGTATGTGTGCATGTTTATGATTCTATCTGCGAGTGTGCATGTGTGTGTATGTGTGCATACGTCTGTGTGTGTGTGCGTTTGTGAATGTGTGTGCATGTGTGTGCGTGTGTGTGAATGTGTGTGCATGTGTGTGCATGTGTGTCCATGTGTGTCCATGTGTATGTGTGTGCACATATGTGTACATGTGTTGTGGTTTTATGATAGTGCATGCAGGTGTATGCCTATGTGCATGTTTGTGTATACTTGCTTATGTATGTGTGTACATGTGGAAGTGTGTGTATCTCTGTGTCTGTGTTTGTACTGGTGGTTTGTCCGTGTGAGTAAGTGTGTGCATCTATAGGTGTATGCTTATTTTCTTGTGTATATGTGTGTATGACTTTCTATGTTGTATGTGTGTGTGTGTTTGGCTACACACATGTGTGAATGGGTGTGTAGAGATGCATGTGTGTGTGTGTGTGCGAGTGTTCATGTGTGTGCACATGCATATGACAGTGTGTGCCTTTCTGCATCTATGTGTGCTTGAAAGTGCATGTAAGGCCATGTGTCTGTGTTCCTATAGGCACATGTGTGTGTGCTTTTGTTTATGTTCACATCTGTGTGTGGGTGTGTGTGGTTGTGCATGTGTGCATTGGAGTGTGAATCTTTGTGTGTGCTTATGTTTGTGTGCAAGTGTGTGTGTGTGTGTGCATGTGTGTCTGTGCATGTATTCTTATCTGTGTGTATGTGTGTGTGCATGTGAGTGCTTATGTGTGTGGATGCATGCATCTGCCTTTGTTATTTTATGTTCATGTGTGTGTCCATGTGTATTCATGTGTGTGTGCTTATGTATGTGTGCATGCATGCATATATACATGTGTGCATATACTCGTATGTGTGTGTGCATGAGTGTGTGTTTATGCATGTACATGTTTGTGCACATGTAAGTGTGTATGTGTGTGTCCATGTGCATGTTCATTCATGTGTGAGTGCATGTGTGTGTATGTGTGCATGCGTTTGCACATGTAAGTGTGTGTATCCTTATGTGTGTTTGCATGTGTTTGTATGGCTTGTGTGTGCGTGTTCTTGTGTGCCTGTGTGCAAGCATATGGATGTATGTGGGTGGTGCATATGTGTGCATGTGTATGTATGGTTGTGTGTCTTTATGCATGTACATATGTGTGTATGTGTCTATGAGCATGTGTTTGTGTGCATGTGTACAAGTGTGTGTGTGTCTGTGTGCTTGTTTATGTGTGTCGGGGAGGTGCGTATTAATATGTGTGCATGCTTGCTAGTGTGCGTGCACATGTGTGTCTATTAGTATGTGTACACATGTCTGTGGATATGGGTTTGTGGCTATGTGTGTGTATTCATGTGTGAGGGTGTTTCTAGATTTGTGTGTGCACGTGTGTGTGTTTATGTGCATGCTTGTGTGTGGGTATGTATTAGGCATGAAGAATTGCATACATGAGAGTGTGATTGTGTGTGTTTGTGTGAGTGATCCTATGTGCGTATGTCTACATGTGCAAGTGTGTGTGTGTGCATGTGCATGTATGCATGTGCGTGTATGTGTTAATATGTGTATTCATGTATGCATGTGTGTGAGTATGCTTATGCATTCATGTGTATTGGTGTGTATGTGTATGAGCATGTGCAAGCATGTGCGTGTGTGTACATGTGTGTATGAGCATGTGTAACTGTGCTTGTGCACGTGCATATGTATATGTATGTTTATATGTGCATGTGTGTATGTGTATGTCTATGTGTGTGTATGCATGTGCAGTTGTAAGTGTGTGTGCATGTTATTATTTTTTCAAGTGCATGTATGCTTGTGTGTTCATGTATGGGTTCACGTTTGTGGGTGTATTTTTATGTGTTTGTGGGCATGCTTTTATGTCCATGGTGTGCATGTCTGTGTGTGTCCATGCGTGTGTTTGTATGTGTGTGTGTGTATGCATGTGTGTGTGCTTGTGTGCTGGTAAGCATTTGCATGCATATGAATTGTGTGCATATGTGTTGGTTGTCCACTTGTACATTTATGCACGTGTGCAAGTGTGTATGAGTTCATGCACACATGCATGTTTTGTGTGCAAGTGTATTCTTATGAGTGTACATGTGCATTGGTGTGTGTGTGTGTGTGCATTCGCCATATAAGCATGTGTGCATTTACATGCACTCATGTGCAAGGGTGTATGTCTGCATTTGTGTGCGCGCATGTGTAAGTGTGCATGTCTAAGCATGTGTATGTGTCAATATGCATGTGGGTGTGCATGTGCATGTGCGTGTGAGAATGCGTGTGTGAGTTCAAGTGTGTGTGCATGTATTTGTGCATGAATGGTCATATGCATATGTGTGTGTGTCTCTGTGCATGTCTGTTCACATATGTGCATTCAAGTGTTTGAGCCTATGTGTGTGCTTGTGTTTGTACTTATGCAGGTATCCGTGTGTGTGTGCATATGCACGGATGTACTTGTGCCTCTATGTGCATTGGTGTACACATGTTTGTATGTGTGCTTGTGTATGTGTGTGTGTTTGCATCTGTGCATGTGTGTATGAGTTTATATATATTTGTGTGCTTTATGTGTGTGTGTGTGTGTATTTATGTGAGTGCGTGCTTATGTGTGTTTTTGTGTATTAATCTGTATGCATGTGTTTGGATATATTTGTGTGTATTTCCATATGTTTGTGCATGTGCATGTATGGAGGGGTTTATTTTCATATATATATATATATATTGTGTGTGTGTGCGTGTATGCATTTGTCTGTGTGTGCTTGTAGGTTCATGTATGTGGATTTGCATATTTGTGTGTCTATATGCGTGTTGTTTGCATGTGTGTCCATGTGTGTACACGTGCATACGTGTGTGCATGTGTGTGTATGTGTATGTGTGTGTATGTGCTTGTGTATATTTATTTGTTTGTGTGTTTATGAGTTTATATGTGTGTGTGTGCTTTTGTGTGCACTTGCATGCTTTCATACTTGTGTGTGTCTATTCATGTGGGTATTAGTTTTTGTCTGCATATCAGAGTGGATGCATGTTTTTATGTGTCTGTGTACATGTGCATACTTGTGTGTGTGTGCATGCTTGTGCGTGTATATGTTTGTGTGTGTGCATGTGTGTGTGTATGCATTTGTGCATGAGTGTGCATATGTGTCTATATATGTGTGCTTGCAAGTATGTGTAGGTGTGTGTGTGCGACTGCTTATGCATGTTCTTGTGTGTGTATGTTTATTTGTGTATATGTGCATATGCCTATGCCTTTGCATGTGCATACATATGGATGTAAGCATTTGATTATGTGTTTCTGTCTATGAGGCTACACATGTGCAAGCATGTTTATGAGTGTGCATATGTGTGAGTGTTTGTTTGTGAGATATATATATATATATATATATATATATATATATATATATATATATATATATATATATATATATATATATATATATATATCTGTGTGTGTGTGTGCATATGTTTATGTGTGCATGCACACATGTGTGTGCAAGTATGTGTGCGTGCCTTTGTTTGTGTCAGTGTGTTTACATGTTTGTTCAATTGTGCATGCATGTGTGTGCTTTTGTGTCTATGTATGCACATGAGCCTGAGCATGTGTGTGTGTTCATGTGTTTGTGTGTGTGTGTACATATGTGTGTTGGTGTGCATGTGTGTGTAGGTGTGCATGTGTGCATGTTGTTGTACAGATGCATACTTTTGTGATCATGTGTTCTTATATTTGTATGTGTGTTGATGATTGCATGTGCATATGCATTTAAGCATGTGTGCATAAATGCATGTATGTGTGCATGCATGAATATGAGTGCACGCCATATGTGCATGTGTGAGTGTGTTTGTGTGCACGTGCATGTACATGTGTGTGTCTGTGTGCACATGAGTGCATTTATGTGTGTACATGTGTGCATGAGTGCATGTGTGTTTGTGTATGTTCAAGTATGCATATGTGTCAGTTCTTGTGTGAGCATGTGCATACAAATGTTTGCAACTATGTGTATGCATGTGCATGTGTGTTTCTATATATGTGTGCATGAGTGATGTATGTGCACTAGTTGTGCATATCTGTATGAATTCTTAAGGGCATTGTGCATGCATGCATGTGCGTGTACATGCTTATATGTTCATGTGTGTGTATGGATCTATGCATTTAAGACTATGTGTGTGTATTGGATTGGTTGTGTGTTTATTAGTGTGTGTGTGTGTGTTGGTGTAGTTGTGTGTTTGTCGATGTGTGCATGCGTGTGTCTATGCAATTATGTTTGTATGTGTAGGGCATGTGTGTTTGTGTGGGTGCACATGTTGACATGTAAATATGTGTGTGAGTGTGAATGTGTGTGCATGTGTGTGTGCACAAGTGTTTGTTCTGTAAGCATAGGTGCATGCATGTGTGTGTGTGTGTGAGCACATGTACATTTGTATGCATATGTGTGTATGCATGTGTGTGTTTTTGTATGAGTCATGCATGCATGTGTTATTCCTATGTCTATCTCTATGTATGCATGCATGTGTGTGAGTGGGTACAGGTCTGTATGCATGAGCACATGTGTGTGCTTGTGTGTGTTTTAATTTGTGCATGTGTGTGCACAAGTTTATGTTTGGCTATTTGTGTGCATGTGTGTACATGTATGTCTATCGGTGTGTCAACTTGTAGCTGTATATGTATAAGTGTACATGTGTTTGTGGGGGTTGGTGGTTTGTTTGTGCATGCATGCTTAAGAAGATATGTTTGTTGGAGTGTGTGCGTGTGTATGTGTGTGTGCATGCATACGTCCATATGTGTGTGTCCATGTGTTTGTGTGCTTGTATATGTTTGTGTGAATGTATGGGTTCTAGTGTGTGTGTGTGTGTGGGTCCATGGGTGTGTGTGTTCGTGCATGTTGGTGTGTTGGTTTACTTATTTGCATGAGCATGTGTCTCTATGTTTATGTGCGTGTATGTGTGTGTTTGTTACATCTGCATGTGTGTATGTAGATGTGTGCATGCATGTGTGAGAGTATTAACGTGTGTGTGGGAATGTGCTTATGTATGCATGTGTGAGTGTGTACATGCACACATATATGAATTTGTGTTTGTAGATCCATGCATGTATGCATGTGTCTATTAGTGCATGCATGAATTTTCCTATGTGTGTGTATGTGCATATGTGTATGCATGGGTGTTTTTTATTATTGTAAGTGTGTATATGCGTGCATCTATGTTAGATAAGTGTACTAGAACTTATTCGTGTGCACCTATATCTTTGTGTGTGTACGTGTATGCCTATGTGCTTACGTGTGCATGCGTGTGCACACATCTGTGTGTGTGCATATATGTGTGCTTGTGTATAAGTTTGTTTATGTCTGTTTAGAGGTGTTTGGGCATGTGTGTACATGCATGTATTCATGTGTGTTTGTGTGCATATGTGTATGTCTACTGGCATATGTGTGTGTGCACATATGAGCATGTGTATGTATGCGTGTGTGTATATGTGGGTGGGTGTGTGCATGTTTGTGGGCTTATGCACGTGTGTGTGTGCATGTATATCCATACATGTGTGTGTGTATATGTATGTGTGTATGTGTGTGCATCCATGTGTATGCATGTTTCTTTGTGTGCGTACGCTTTCATGTTTATGTGTGTTTGTGCGTTCATATGTGTGCACATTCACTTGAACAAATGCATGTGTGTGCATTTATGCATATCTCTTTTTGTGTGCAAATTAGTGTGTACATGTGTGTGTGTGTGTGCTTCTATGTTTGTGTGTATGCTTCTATGTATTTGAGTATATGTGCGTGCTTGTGCGACTGTGTATCTGCTTGTTTGCGTGTTTGGGTGAGTACATGCATATGTCTTGTGCATATCTATGCTTACATAAGTGTGTGTGTGTGTGTGTCCTTGTGCATTCTTGTGTGTGGGTGGCTGCGTATGCTCGTCTATGTGCATGTTTGTATATGTGTATGTGCATGTAAGTGCCTATTGTTGTAATTTGTGCTAAGCTAATGCATAAGAGATGAGTAAATTATGCTTTTAACCTTTTTACTAGTTTGAAAACCTTTTCTTAAATTGAAAATTTGAAATTATCAAATTGTTGATTTATTATTTTTTAAATAAAAATATAAAAGGAAAAAATATGATTTTAAAATACCTTTCAATAAAATATTTTATGCTTGATAAAAATAATTTTGAAAATTATATATATATATATATATAATTAAATGCTATTAAATAAAATAAATATCATAAATTACATAATAACAAAGAAAATAAAACTACAAAGGATTTTTAGGTGGTTCGCTTTAACTCGTGCCTGCATCCAATCCCAGTCTACTTGACCAGGATTCCACTAACAAAACCATTTTCTTTCACCATAGCAACTAAACTTAATCTTTACAAACCACACCTTTGTGCTACAACATATAGGGGTTCATTATCACAATTTTAATTGTAAAAGTTTACAATATTAAAGCACAACAAAAAGGTAATAATTAATCACAACATTCTATTATTCATTGTTAAAAATATATATAGCATAAGTCTATACATTATGATGTTGGAATATGAATGTACTTATGAAAAATTTTGTAACAACATAAATGACCTAATTTTGAAATATTAAATCAAAAGATTTATCAATATGTACTAGCATTATTAAGAAAAATAAAATCAACAAAGATTTTTCATTGTTATGATCTTTTCTAGAAGACAAAGGAAATAAGAAAATGAACAACCAATTATAAAGAAGTCATGAATAAATTGTGCAATCAAAGAAAAATCTAAAGCAAGAAAGGGGTAAAATGAGTTGTAAACACAACTCTAGCAAAGGTGTCAAAATAAGATTGCTATTCTTGGTTTTGCATAGTCTCTTCTCAAAATATCAATGTAGCAAGGTAAAATCAACTTTATCCAACTCCTATGGCTCGTCTATGTATATTAACATATTATAAATTAAAATATAATTTTTTTAAATAGCTAGAAAGGTGCTCAAAGTAGCCATTTGCATTTCGACAATCAAAACAACTACAAATAGTTTTTGGGAATGTTGATTATGAACTAGAATAGTGATGACCATCCAATCTGGGAAAACAAATAACAATTATCTAATCAAAATGCAAAATAAAGGGTCCAAATCTAATCCAAAATGGATTTGATCTAGCTGTTATATTCAACATTCTGGATGTACGATGATGATATGTAAGAGCACTTTCACAATGGTGCAGACGATCAAATCCATTCAATTGAGCTTTATGAATGGACAACTAGATGAAATGCACTATTCATAAATGTAGAGAAGATCTCAACCATTTGATTAGATTTTACGGATCGATGGTGTGATGAAAATTACTATTCAAAATGACAAAACTGATCTCAAACATTTATGCACCTTGTCAGCATATGTGTGCATTCCTTTGTGCATGTAAGTATTTCTTCATCTGTGTTCATATGTGCATGTCTGTGTGTGTGCATGTCTATGTGTTAGTGCATGTGTTTGCATATGGATTGTGAGTGTGTGTGTGTGTGCAATCACATATGGCTGTATGCATGTCCATGTGTGTGTTCTTGTGCATGTTTGTGTGCATTTGAGCATGCATGTATGAGTGTGTGTGTGCATGTATGTGTGTGCACCTATGTATATGGGTGCATGTGTGCATATATATGCACATGTGTTAGTAAATGCTTTAGTGTGTGTACATATATATGTGTGTTTATGTGTTCAGACATGCTTTCATGGGCATGCATATGTGCATAGGCATGTGTGCATACGTGTGTGTGTGTGTGTGTGTGTCCATTTTAATGTGTGTATGTATATGTATTTTCATGTGTGTATGCATGTGTCCATGGTTGTGTGTGTGCCAGAATGTGTGTGTGTTGGTGAGTGGGTGTGCTTGTGTGTGTGCATACATAAGCATGCATGTAAGCTGACGTGCACAGGTGCATTTACGTGTGTGCTTGTGTGCATGTGCATGCATTTGCATGCGCATTTGTGCCATTGTTGAGCATGTGTGTGTATGTGTGTGTGTGTTTGTGTGTGCATGTTTGTGCATGTTCTTGTATGTGTGCACGCAATTATATTGATGCATGTGTGTGCTTATGTGTTTGTGTGCATTTGTGTGCATGTGGTTGTGCATGTGTGTGTGAGTGCTTTTGTATGTATATGTGTATGTGTTTGCAAGCCTATGTGTATATGCATGTGTGCATGTGAGCATGTGTTCATTTGTGTGCATTTGCATGTGTAAGTATGATTCTCTGTGTGTATTTACATACAAATATGAGTGTATGTGTGTGAGTACATGCATGCATGTTAACACACTATGCATGTGTGCATTTGTGTCTGTGCTTGTGTTCATGTGTGTGTGTGCATGTGGGTGGGTGCATCTTTGTCTGTAATGTTTTATGTGTGTCAGTGTGTTTGCTTGTTTATGTTTGTGCTTTTGTATATGTGTGCATTTGTACATGTTTGTACAAGTGTATGTGTGCATGTATGTCTTTGTATTTAAGTATGTGTGTATGTATGTGTTTGCATGCTAGGGTGCACTCCTGAGTGCCTGAGTGTGCAAGCATGTGCATCTTTGAGTTCCTATGCATGTGCATGTGCTTAGATGTGCATGCTCGTTTGTGTTCGTCTATAGATTTGTATGTGTCTACATTTGTTCATATGCGTGTGTTACTCAGTGCGTGCATGTGCATATTAACTAATGTGTTTACATGTGAGTGTTCGTGTGTGTGTGTGTGTGCATGTATTTGTACATATTTGTTTCTATTTTACATGTGTGTGTGTGCATATGCATGTGCATGAACGTGCATATGTCTGCACTTGTCTGCATGGCTATGCATGTGCAAGTATATGTTTATGTGTGTAAATGTATTTGTGCGTTTTTGTGTGTTTGCAAGTGTTTGTGAAGGTGTGTGTATGTATGTGCAAATGATTGTGTTCATGTGTATGCATGTGGGTGTGTGCTTGTGAATCTATACATGTGTGCATTCATGCATTTATGTGTGCTTATGCAATTGTATGTTTTATTTGTATGCATATTTGCATGACTATGCATGTGTGTGTGCATTCATGTGCATGTGTGTGCATGTGTTTATGTGTGTGCACATATAGGAATTTATTTTTGTTTGATTATACATTTGCATGTGTATGCATGTTTGTTTGTGTAAATATATGAGCATGTTCATGTGTTAATGCATGTGTTTGTGTATCTACTTGTTTGTCTGCATGTGGCTATGTTCATATACTTGTGCATGTGTGTGTGTGTGGGTGTGTATTGTTGTATATGCATTCGAGCCTATGTGCTTGCAAGCATGTGTACGTACCTGCATGCATGTGCACTTGCATGCGTGTGCATGTGTATATGCAAGTGTGACTGTGGATTAGTGTTTGTGTCTCTATGTGCATGTATGTATCTATGTTTGTGTAAGTCTATTTGTTGGTAGCATATGTGTGCTATATGAGCATGTATGTGTTTTTGTATGTGTGAATATACATGTGTGTTGGTGTAGGCATCTTTGTGAGCATATGTATGTATGTGTGTGCATGCATATTTGTGTGCATATATGCATGTGTGCATGTGTGTGCATGTTTGTGTGAGTGTGTGGGTGTGTGTATACATGTGTGTAGGTGTGTGCATAAGCATTTATGTGCATGTGTGTCCACATCATGTATGTGCATGTGCGTGCACATCATGTATGTGCATGTATTTATATACATGTGCATATGCATGTGGGTGTGTTTATTATGCATGTGTGTATGTACAAATGGGCATGTGTGTGTGTGTGTGCAAATGCATATGCATGTGTGGTTGACTATTTGGGTGTTAGTATGGGTGTTTGTGGCTTTGTGCTTGTGCATGTATGTGCATGTGTGTGTGTGTTATTGTGTGTGTGGGTGCATGCATGTGTGTATATGTGTGTGCATTTGTGACTGTGTGTGTGCAAGCAGGCATGTGTGCGTGTGTTTGTGGGTGTGTACATGTGCATGTGTGTGTTTGTGCAAGTGTGTTCACGTGAGTTGTGCATGTAAGCATGTGGGTGTGTGCTCATGTAAGTACATTTACGTTTCTAATATCAAAATTTATGCATGTGTGCATAAGCATAGGTGTGTGTGTGGATGTTCATTCATGCTTATGCATATGCACCTATGTGTAAGATTGTGTGTGTTTGTGTGTATATGAATGTGTGGGTGTGTATTTGTGTACATGAATATTTTTTAATGTATGTGTATGTATGCATTTATGTGTGTGTGTGTGCATATGGTTATGCACGTGCATTTTTGTACATGCGTGCGTGAGTGTATATGTGCATGTGTGTAGGTTTATGGGTGTGATCAAGTGCATCTGTGTGAGCAAGCATGCCTATATAGGGGCTATTGATGTGTGTCCATTTATGTATGTGTGTGCGTGCATGCATGTGTGCATGTGTGTGGTTGTGCAAGTATGTTGGGCGTATGTGTGCATGGGGATGTACGTTGCGGTGCAAGTATGTGTGTGCATGTGCATGTGTGTATGCATATGTGCACGTGTGTGAGTGTGAGCATGTGTCTAGGTGTATGTGCTTCTATGTGTAAGGATGTGCATATGTTCGCATGTACGTGTGTGTGTGCATGTGTGTGCTTATGTGTATGCATGGGAATGTGCATGTGTGTGTGTGTACAAATTTTTTTATGTGCGAGTGTGTAGTGTGCGTCTCTATGCGGTAATGTGTGTGTATGTGCATGTGTCCATTTGCAAGCACATGTGTGTATGCATGTGGGTAAACATGTAACTTTGTATTTGTGCATGTACGTGTGAACATGTTTTTGTGCATGTTTGTGTGTGTGCTTTTGTGTTTCTGTTTGTGCTTTTATATGAGCATGTTCTTGTCTATGTGCATGTTTGTTCAAGGATGTGGGTGTTGGCATGTGTGTCTATGCATGTGCATATATGTGCAAGAATTTGTGTGTGTTAAAGAATTTGTGCATGCAAGTGAGCATGTGTATGTGTGTATGTTCTTGCGTATGTGTGTGTGTGCATGTCAATGCATGTATGTGCATTTGTGTGCATATATGTGTGGGTGTGTGTGTGTGGGTGTGCATGTGGGCGTGTGTGTTTGTACGTTCCTATGCATGTATATTTGTGTGTGCACATGAATGTCTGCTTGTGTGTGTTCATCAGTGGAGCATGTGCTCCTACATGCATGTCCATGTGTTAATGCATATTTGTATGCAAGTGTGTGTCTGTACTTATGTTTGCATGTGAGTGTGCATGTGCATGTTAAAGAGAGAGCGAGTATTGGTGTATATGTGTGTGTGTGTGGGTATGTGCATGGGTATATGTATGAGTGTCTGTTGATGCATATGTGTATGCATAGATATCTGTGTGAGCATGTTTGTGCATGTATTGGGGTGTATGTGCACATGTGTGCTGACAAGTGGGTGTGGATGTACGTGTGTTTGTGTGTGGGTATATGCATCAGTGTGTGTGCAAGTGACAAGTGTGAACAAGCATATGTGTATACGCACTTGTATCTATGTGCACATCCATGTGTGTGTGTGTATGTTTGTGTGCTTGTTTATGCATGGTCATGTGTCTGTGTGTGTATATGTGCATGTGCTTTTGTGTGTGTGTGCAAGAGCATGTGTGTATGTGTGGATATGTGCATGTTTGTGCATATGTCATTGTATTTTTTTGTGTGCATGCAGATGTGTGTGTTTGTGTGTGCATGGGCATCAGTGTGTATAAGTGTGTATGCATGTTTGTTTGTACTTGTGCATGTGCTTATATGTTCATATATGTGAGTGAGAGTGTACATGTGTGTGTGTGCACATGTGTGTGTATGTACGCATGTGTGTATACATGTGTGTGTGCATGATTGCTTACATGTTGTTTTTGTGTCAGCATATGGGTGTGTGTGCATGCTTGCATACATGTGTGTATATTTGTGCATATCTCTTCATGCCTTGCTATGTGCTTGTGCACATGTGTGTGCAGCCATGCATATGCTTGTGTGTGTATGTCTTTCATGCAATTGTGTGCATGTGTGAAAGTTTGTGCTTGTGTATGCATATGTGTGTGCATGTGCCTTTGTATGCACACGTCTGTGTGCATGCATGTGTGTGAGGATATGTGCATGTGTGCTTATGTGTGTGTGCATATGTTCATATTTGTGTGCATGCGTGCATGTGTTGTTTTGTGGGTGCTTGTATGTGTATGTGTGTTCTTACGTGCATGTCTTTCTATTGGTTTGGTCTGCACATGCATTTCTGTGTCTGCTTGTCTTTGCATGTGTGTGAGTATGTGCATGGTTTGTGTAAGTATGCGTGTTTGTGTTTGTATACCTTTGCATACGTGTTTGTGTGTATATATGTGCGTGGGGTGATGTGTCTATGGGTTCACATGCACATGTGTGTGTTCATGTGTGTGTATGTGTGGGTTTGGTTATGTTTGTGCTTGCATTCATGTGGAAATGTATGTGCATACATGCTTGCAGATATGTGTGTGCATGGGTGTCAATCAAATGTGCACTTTTGAGTGTGTGTGCTTTTTAATATTCACTTGTGTTTGTTTGTGCATGTGTGTATGGGTGTGTTTGAGCATGTGTGCACATGTGTGTACCTATGCATGTGTTTCTATTTATTTGTGCATGTGCTTGTATGTGTTTTTGAGTGCCTATGTGTGTTCATGTCTATGTTTTTTGTATGTGCATGCATGTGTGTACATATTGATGTATTTGCACTTGTGTGAGCATTCTAAGTGTGCTTGTAGTTGTGTATGTGTGTGTTCAGGTGCATGTGTTTGTGTACTTATCCATGTGTGCATGTGTATGTGCATGCAAGTGTGTTTCAAAATGTGTTTATGTGCATGTGTGTGTGTCCATATGTGCATACATGCACGTGTGTGCGTGTGTGTGCATGTGTACATGAATGCATGAGTGTGTGCATGCATGCACATGTGTGCTTGCATGTGAGCATGTGTGTCTGTGCATGTGTATGTGTGTGCAAGTGTGTGTGTTTGTTTACATGTAGGTGTGTGCATGCATGATTGTGTGAATATGTGTTCATGTTATTGTGTGTGTGTGTGTGTAGGTGCATGTGTACATGTGTGTGTGTGTGCATGTGAAAGGGCATGTGTAAGTGTGTCTTTGTGTGGTCATGTGCATGTTTTTGTGTGTGCATATGTTTGTGTACGTGTGTGTGCATCTTTGTTTGTATGTTAGTGTGTGTGTGCTTCTGTGTATATGAGTGTATGTAAGTGTATGTGTTTATGTGCATGTATATGCATGTGTATGTGTGGGCATGCGAGTGCACAATGTTCCATGTGCATGTGAACCTTTGTGCATCTTTGTAGATACTTAATTGTGCAAGTGCATATGTATGCTCATGTGTGAATGTGTGTGCATGTGTGTATGCATGTGGATTATCTGTGCATGCGTGTGTCTATATTCACATATATGTGTATGTAGTGCATGTGTGTGTGCTTATGCATCTGTGTATGCATGCATGTGTGCATTTAGACATATTAGTGTGAGTGTGTGCGCGTGCAATTGTACGTGTGGTTGTGTGTGTGCATGTTAGATTGCATTTATACATCTATGTGTACTTGCTCAAGTGTGTGTGTTTATGTGTTTTTATGTGCATGTGTGCATCTATATATATATGTACATAGATATGTGTGTGTATACATTAGTTTGTGTGCTTACAAAAATGTGTACAGATGTGTGTGTCTACATCTGTGCTTGGTTGGGCATCTATTTGTGTGGGACCATGTATGTGTGAGCATGTGCATATGTGTATGAATATGCATGGGTGTGTTTGTGTGCATGTGTGCTTTTGTGTTTGTGCATATGAGTGTGAATGTGTGTGTGCAAGCCTATGTGCAGGGGTTTGTTACACGTGTGTGTGTGTGCATGTGCATACATGTGCCTGTCTATGCATGGGTGTGCACATATGTGTATTATTTTGCATGTGTGAGTATTTTTGCATGTGTGCATTTGTATGCGCATGTTTATGCATATGTGTGTGTGTGGCTGTGGGTGTATTTACATGTATATTTGCATGTGTTTGTGTGTTTGTGCACATATGCAATTGAGTGTGTGCACTTTTGTTTGTGTGTTTATATTCACACTTGCATGTATGTTCATGTCTTTGTATATCTGCATGCAACCATTTGTGTATGTATGTGAGTGTGTGCAGGTGTATTTATGAGTAATCCATATGTGCAATTGTATGTATGCATTTGTGTTCTTGTGTGTGTTTGTGCACGTGCATATGTGTGATTATCTTTGTGTGTATTTATAAGTTTATACTTTTGTAAGTAGGTACATTGGTATATGTTTGTGTTTATGTATATAGGTGTATGCATATATGTTTTTGCATGAGTATGCATGTGTGTGCACAAGGGTGTTTGTGTGGGTGTTTGTGAGTGTGCATGTGTGTGCATATATGATTGCATATGCATGTGCATGTATGCACTTGTGCATACTTGTGTGTGCTTGTGTGTGTCTATGCAAGTGCAAGTGCATGTGTTTATGAGTATGCATATTTGTATGTGTGTGCATGTGTGTATGTGCATGTGTGAGCATTTACTTTTGTTGTTTTGCATGCTAATATGTGTGTGTGCATGTGCATGTGCTTTTGTGTATTTGCATGACTATGAGAACTTGTGTATACATGTGTTTGCACTTGTGTGTGCATGGATGTGTGCATTTGTTTGTGCGGGTGTGTCTTTGTAAATTCTTTCAAACATGTATGAGTACATGTTTGCATGTGTGCATGCCTGCATGCATGTGAGTGCATACACGCATGAGTGTGGATGTGTGTGTGTATCTATGTATGCATGTATATATCTATGTGTGAATATGCCTATTCCTGGGTCTATGCATTTGTGTCTATTGTGTAAGCATCTATGCACGTGTGTGTGTGGCCATCAGTATGAGCATATGCAAACTCATGTCAGTGTATAGGTGTGCATGCATGCTTGCATATGTATGTGCATGTGTGCATGTGTGTTCATGTGTGTGTGTGTTCAGAAGTGTGTAGATGTATGTGCAATAACAGGAATGTGTCACTATTGAGTGTGAGTGGTTGTGCACAAGCATGTTTTTGTGTATGCATGTGCATGTGCTTGTGCATATGCATATGTTTTTGTTTGTGTGTGTATGCACATGCATGTATGTGGGTTTGTGTGGGCATGTTCATATGTGTGTGTGTCTTTCTACCTATATGGGTGTGTATGTCAGTGCATATTTGTGTGCATTCTTTTTGTGTGTGTGTGTGCGCATGCATGCGTGTCTTTATAGATGCGTACGTGTGTATTTTTGAATTTGTGTGTGTGTAGGTGTTTGCTTGTTAATGTGTGCTTGTACATGTGTACGAGTGTGCTCATGTGTGTCTGTGTATGTTTTTGTACTATGTGCACTCATATATGAATGTGTGCATGAGTATGGGTGTGCATGTGTGTGTTTATGCATGTGCATTTGTGTATGCTTATGTGTGTTTATATGTGTGCATATGTGCTTTTTTGTTTGTGTATGTGCATGTGGGTACATGTCCTTAAGTGCATGTGTGTGTGTGTTCATGCATGTTTCTATGTGTGTGTGTGGGTACAAGTGTTTATGTGTGGGGGTGTGTGTGCATATGGTTGTGTTATGCAAGCATGTATGTGTATGTGTGTCTATCTTTGTGTTTACATGCACGAGAAAGGTTGTGTTTTTGCATGTATGTGTGAGCATGTGCATTCATGTGTGAGTGCCTACAAGTGTGTGTGTGTGTGTGGGGGGTGTTTATGTGAGTATGTTTGTATGTGTGTATGTGTGTGTACATGCATATATGCATGTATCTATTTGTGTCTGAACATACATGCATGTTTGTGTGTGTCGGTGTATCTTTGTGTTCATGTGTGTTGATGCGTGTGGATTTATGTTTGTTTGTGTGCGCATATGTGTATTCCTCAACATACCTTTATATGTGTGTGTGCATGCATGCACATGTGTGTATGTGTGTGTGTGTGCATGTGTGTGCTCGTCTGTGTGTGTATATGTATGTGCATGTGCATGTGTTTGTAGGTGTCCGTGCATGTGCACACGTGCATGTATGTATGTGTGTAAATCTATGTACGTGTGCATCTATATGTTGTTCTACATGCATTTATGAATGTTCATGTGTGTGCATGCATGTGTGTGTAAGTTTGTGTGTGTGAGGGCATGTGTATGTATATGTGTGTGCATGTCTTCATGTGTGAGTATGTGTGCATGAGCACATCTATATTTCTAAGTATGTGCATGAGTATGTGTATGTGCATTTGTCTATGTGCTTGTGCATATTTTATGTGTATTCATGAATAGGTCTATGAAAGTCTGTGTGTGTGCATGTGTGCTTGCATGTTTGTGTGCATTTGTCTATTCATGCATCAATAGGTGTGTGCATATATGTTTGTGTTTGTGTATGTACATTGTTGTGTGAGGGTGTGTGTTTGCATCTGCATGAGCATGTGTGTGCATGCGAGTATGCATGTACATGTGTCTATGCATGTGTGTTTATGTGTATGCATGTATGTGTGTGTGAATGTGCATATATATGTGTGTATGTGTGTGTTAGTGTGTGTGTGAATGTGTGTATGTCTACATATGTGTGGGTATTTTCTTTTGTGTGTGTGCGAGGGTACATGCAAGCATGCATGAGATACGTGTGTGCAAGCATGCATGTGTATGTGCGTGTGTGCATGTTTGTTTGCATGTGTATGTTTGTGTGTGATTGTGCGTGTGTGAGGGTGCATCTGTGCATAAGTATGTTGTGTGTATTATGTGTGTTGTGTGTGAGTGTGTCTATATGTACACATGCTTATGGATGTGGTTATGCATCTTTGTTTGCATGGTATGCATGAGCATGCATGGGTGTGCATGCATGTATGTATGGGAGTGTTTGTGTGTGTTTGTATTCATATGCATGTGTCTACATTTTTGTGAGTGTGCAAGCATGTTTTTACGTGTTTGTGTGAGCATGTATGCATCTGTGAATGTTTATAGACTCCTATACATGAGTACATGTGTTCATTCATGCATGCTAGTGTGTGTCTGCATGTTAATGCTTGTGTGCCTATGCGTGTGTGTGTGTGTGTGTGTGTGTCCATGCATGTGTGTGCATGTACGTGTATGTGGGATTATTTTGTACATGTAGGTACATGTTAGTATGTGTGGGCATACACGTCTTTACATGTGCATATAAATATGTGTGTGTGTGTGTGTGTTTATCTATGTGTGTTGGTGTGTTTTATGTGTGTGTTTGTATATGTTAGTATGCACATATGTATTTGTGTCATTGTGCAGGTGTTTTTGCATGTGTATGATTATATGTGCATGCATGCTTATGCATGCATGTTTGTAGGTGCACATGTTAGTTTTTGTGCTTTTATGTGCATGGTTACATGCATGGGTTTGTGTATGTCTTAAGGTGAGTCTGTTCATGCATATGTTTGTGTGCTTGCTTGTGTGTGTATGTGTGGGTGGGTGGGTGTGTGCATGTATGTGTGTGAGTGTGTTTACATGTGTGTATGTGTGTGTATGTGTGTGCATGTTCATGCAGGCATGAATATGCGTGATCGCTTGTGTGCATGTGTGTATGCCTAAGCATGTGTGTACATGTTCATGTGTGAATTACATGCACGTGTGTGTATGTGTGTGATTTTGTGTGTCTATGTGCATCCATGTATGTGCACATGCTGAGTGTGTGTGTGAGTATATGCATGTACATATGCAAATCTGTGTGTTTGTGCTTGTGTGTTTGTGTTTGTAACAATTTGTATTGTTGTATTCATGTGCATGTCTGGGTGTGTATGTTGTTATGCATGTGCATGTGTGTACATGTGTGTGTGTGTCTAAGTGCAAGTGCATCTATGCATGCATGTGTATGTGTGTGTATGCATTATGTGTGCATTTGTGTGTGTGTAAGTGCATGCATAAGTGTGTGTGGATACGTGTGCATGTGCATGTTCATGTGTGTGAATGTTTGTGTGTGTTTGTGTATGTGCATAATTCCTTATGTGTGGATAAGTGTATGCATCAAGCATATGTGTGGGTATATATATGTTTGTGTATGCATGTGACAGTGCATCTATGTGTACATGTGTGTCTGCACATGTGTATTCACATTCATATGTGCACATGTGTTTTTTCATGTGTATATGAATCCATGCAGGAGGGTTTTCATGTGTGTGCATATGGGTGTGTCTATGTGTGTTACTTGTATGCACATGCACATGTTATTGTGTGTGAGCATGTGCATGTGTGAGTTTTTGTAGGTTGGAGTATTTGTGTGTGTGTGTGTGTATACATTTGTGCTTATGTACTTATCTATGTGTGAGGGCACATGTGTGTGCTTATGTGCTTGTGCGTGTGTGTATGCATGTGTTTGTGTGTATTTGCATGTATTTGTGTGCATTTACATGTGTTAATGTGTGTGTGTGCATGCATGTGTTTGTTAATGTGCATGTGTGTGTCTATGCATGTGTGTATGCGTGTGCATGATGTCCATGTGTACGTGTAATATTCAGTGTGAGTTTGTGTGAGCACACATGTATGCATGGGTATGTGTGTGCATGTTTGTGTGCAATCATGTGTGTGGGTTGCATGGGTGTATGTGTGCATGTTGTGTGCATATGTGATCATGTGTGTGTGTGATCAGGTTTGTGCTTGCTTGTGTGTTTGTGTGCATGTGTGAGTGTGCATGCATGCATGTGTATTAGTGTGGGCATGTGTTTGCATGAGTTTTTGCATGTGTGTGCACATGTATGTGTGTATGTGTGTGCATCATGTGTGAATAAAAGTGTATGAGTGTGAATCTATTTGTGTGTGTTTGTATGTGTGTTCATGTTTTTGCATGTGAGTGTGTGTGTGTGTGCATGCCTATGCATATTTTTGTGTGTGCAAGTCTAAAAGCATTCGCATGCATGCACAAACATACTTGAGTGCACATCTTTGTGTGTTTGCATTTGTGTTTATGTCTATGAATGTACGTATGTGCCTTTGTTTGTGTGTGCATGTGATTGCATGTTTGTATCAGTGCATGTGTGTATGCATGCATGTGTGTATTTGTACTTGTGCATGCATGTGTTTTTGTGCATTTGGGCATGTCTGTCAACAAGTTCAAGTTGTGCATTCATGCGTATGTGTGTGCACATATGTGAGTGCATGTGCTTTTTTGTGTATGTGCGTGTGTATGTTTAGGTGTATGTGTGTGTTTGTGTTAGTGTGTGTGCATGTGTTTGTGTGTTTTTGTGTGTTTGTGCATGTTTTTGTACAACTTAGCACATGTGTATATTTATAATGCATGTTTGTGTATGTGTTCATGTGTGTGTGAGTGAGTATATGTGCGAGTGTGTGTATCTGTATATGCATATTTTAATGTGTGTGTGCCTTTAAGAAAGTATGTATTTATATGTATGTGTGTGTATACATTTGTGTGTGCATTTGTATGCATTTGTACATATGTGTGCATGAGTGCATGCACATGTGTTTGTGGGTGTTTTGTGCATGTCTCTATGTGTGTATACATATTTCTATGTTTGTGTGTGCCTATATGTGCATAGTTGCACGTGTGTACGAGTGTTTGTGTGTGCATGTGCTTTTGTGACTATGTGTGCATGTGTCTGACCAAGTTTATGTGTTTTCTTGTGGGAATGTGTGCTGTTAGCATGTGTGCCATGTGTGTGGCTATGCATGTGTTTTGGTGCCCTTGCATGTCTGTGTGCTTGTGTGCATGTTCATGTTTATATGTGTGTGTGGACATGTGCATGCATCTATGCATGTATGTATGTATGTATGTTTATGTGTGTGTGTGTATGTTTGAACATGTGTGTGCATGCATGGGCGTGTGCATTTGTGTCTATGTGTGCATGTGTCTGTGTGCATGCATCTTTGTGGTTATGTGTGCAACTTTGTGTGTGCGTATGCATAGGCTTGAGTGTGTGTGCATGCATAAGTGCATATATATGTGAATGAGCATATGTACCTATAGGCACATCTGTGAGCATATGGGTGTGCTTCCTCATTTGTGTGTACGCATGTGTTTTATTGTGTATATGTTCATGTGTGTGTGTGTCTGTGTGCTCAAGTGTGTGCATGTATTTTCTTGCATGTGTGTGTGCTCCACACTTGTGCATGTATGCATTTGGTTTTTTGTGTACTCGTATGAGTGTTAGTGCATGTGAGTGTGCATCTATGCATCTGTGTGCATGTGTGTACGTGTGTGTGCATGTATGTCCACATGTGTGTTTGTGTGCATTAAATTGAGCATGTATACAAGCTTGTGCATGTGTGTGTCCATGTGTTTTGATATGTTCACGTGTTCATGAGTTTATACTTGGGAGTTCCTATGTGTGTGTGTGTGTTTCTAAGTGTGTGTGTGTATCCACATTATACATTTATGCTGGTGTACATTTGTGTGTGCGTTTCCATGCACATATGTGTGAATGTCTATCTATGTTTGACATGTGTACATGCATATATGTGTATATGCATGTTTGTGTGTGCATGTGTGTTTGTGCATGAGTGTTTGCATGCATGTGTGTGTGTGTGTGCATGTGTGTGTGTGTTCATGCGCATATGCATGTGTGAGCTTACGCATCTATGTTTGTTGTTGTAGGCATGTGTATGTGTGCATTTTTAT
This sequence comes from Vanilla planifolia, assembly GCA_023846275.1. Taxonomy (NCBI): domain Eukaryota; kingdom Viridiplantae; phylum Streptophyta; class Magnoliopsida; order Asparagales; family Orchidaceae; genus Vanilla; species Vanilla planifolia. The sequence goes on along the minus strand of JAIUJO010000307.1, from coordinate 509,884 downwards.
GTGTATGCATATCTATGGGAGTCATTTGTTACCTGTGCATAGACGTGTGTGCATGTGGGTGTGCATGTGCATGAGCACATGTGTGTGTGCATGTAAGTGCATGTGTGTGTGTGTGTGCATGTATGTGTGCATGTGTCGAGTGTGGACATTTATGCTTGCATGTGTTGTGATGTGTGCATGTTTGTGTGCATTTGTGTGCATGTTGTGTATGCATGTGTATGTGAATGTGTGTGCATTTATTCTTGTATATATGCATGTGTCTAAGTGTACGTGCGTGTGCTTGCATGTGTGCATATGCATGTGTACATATGCATGTGTTCATTCACATTCATGTTTGTGTATGTATATGTTTGTATGCATCTTTGTGTTTGTGCTTGTGTGTGTGCACACATGTTGTTTTATGTATGTGTGTGGTTTTGCATTTGTGTGTGTATGTGAGTGTTTGCATGTCTTATTATTTATGCATGTTTTTTGGTCCAAGTATATATATGTGTGTATGTGTATGTTTTGCATTTGTACATGTGTACAAGCATGCACATGTGTGTTTTTTCGTGTGTGTGCATGTGTATATGTTTGTCATGTATGTGTTTATGTGTGTGTAGATGTGTGTGGGTGTGTATGTTTACGTTTATGTTTGTGTGTGAGTATGTGTGTGTGCATGTGAAAATGTGCATGTTTTTGTGTGTGCTACTAATGTGAGAGTGCACATGCATGTAAAAGTATGTGTGCATGTGTGTGTGTGTGGACTTACAAGTAAATGTGTGTGTGTTTGTGCTTGTGTGTGCATATGCATGTGTGTGCATGTGCATGTGTTTGAGCATTTGCATATGTGTGCATCATTATGTGCACATGTGTGTGTGTGCATGGGTGCATTTGTGCATGTCTACATGTTTGTGTGCCTACATGTTCATATGTGTGTGGAAGCATGTGGGTGTGCATGCTTGGATGTGGGTATCATTGTGTATATGTGTATGCACATATGTGGGTGCATGTGAGTGCAAACAAGCATATATGTGTGTGAACATGTTCCTATGTGCATGTGCATGTATTTATGTGCATGTGTGTACATGGTCATGTGTTTGTACATGTGCATGTGCATTTAAGTACATGTGTACATGCATGCTTGTGTGTGTGTGTGTGTGCATGCAAAAGTGTGCATGTATGAGTGAGTGTGTGTTTTTGTATGAGTCATTGAGTTTATGTGTTTGCACTTTGTTGTATAAGTGCATTTGCATCAATGGGTGTGGGTCTATGCATATTTTGTGTGCATGTATGTCTGAGCATGTGTGTTATATATATACCTGTGCATGTGTATTTCTATGTATGTGCATCATAGTATGTAAATTTGTGTGTGTTCTTTTGCTTACATTTATGTTATTTGTGTGTATGCATATGGGTGTATGTGCATGCTTACATGCATGTGAGTATTTGTGAGTGTGGACATGATTGTGTATGCATGAGTTTGTGTGCTTGTGTGCAAGTTTGTGCTTGTGTAGGTGTGTGTGCATGTGTCAATATGTGTGCATGAGATCATGTGCATGCATATGTGTGTGTGTGTGTATTGGTGCATATGCATGCATATGTGTGTTCATGTGTGTGTGTGTGTGCACATGTATGTGCATGCAGATGTCCATATATGTGTGTTTATAAGTGTATGCCACATGTGTGCCTTTGTGACTTTGTGTATTTGTGCATGTGAGCACTCACATGTATTTGTTTGTGCATGTGTGAATGGGTATGTTTGTATATATGAGTGTATGTATGGGTGTGCATGTGCATGTGTGTGCGCCTCTATGTGCACATGCTTTTCAGGGCAAGTGCATGCATATCTATGTGTGTGTTTTTGAGTGTCAATGTGTGTGCGTGTGTCTTTTTATATATTTGCACTTGTGCTAACATGCAGGCACTCTTGTGTATGTGTGTGTGTGTGAATGTATATGGGTAAGTATGTATGTAAGTGTGTGTGTGTGTGTATATGCATTTGTGTATACATGTTGCATTTGTGCATGTATTTCTATGCATATGCATCTATTTGTGTGCATGTGAAAATATATGTATGAATGCATGTTTATGTATGTATATGCGCCTCCATGTGTGTATATGTGTAAGTGCATGTATGTGTGTATGCATGTGTAGTTGAGTAAATGTGTGTGCTTATCATTAGTGTGTGTGCGTGTGTGTACATGCGTGTGTATGTGAATGTGCGTGTAGGAGCCTTTTTGTGTTCATGTCCATGTGTGTGTGCATGTTTGGGTGTGCTTGTTTGTACATATCCATGTGTGTGTGTTGGTATTTTTATGTGTGCATGCATGTATGTGTGCATTTCTGTGTGTGAACTTGTTTGTATGTGTTTACATTTGTGTTTACACATTGGTGTGTGTGTGTGTGTTCAAGTATGTGTACAGGTGTGTGCATGTGCATACATGTGTGTGTGTGCATGTGTGTGTGTATGTGTTTGTGTGGGCATGTTTATGCACCTTGTCTACATGTGCCTTCGTGCATGTGTGCAAGTCTTTGTTCATGTGTGGACATGTTTGCATATGCATGTGTGTAAGTGTGAGTGTTTGTGCATGCATGTGGATTGTGTTTGTGTGCATATGTGTTCTTATGTGCACATATGTGTGCATATAGGTATGCATGTATGTGTGTTTGCACCTATCTATATGGGTGCTTGTGTTCATGTGTGCATATATGTGTGCATGTGTGAGTACATGCTCTAGTATGTGTATGTGTGTGTCTATGTGCTCATACATGTATGCATGAGCATGCACGTGTGCATATGCATGTCTACAAGCATGCATGTGTGTCCATTTTAGTATGTGTGTGTATACATATATTTTCTTGTGTATGTGCATTTCCATGTGTGTGTTTTTCTGTGTGTGAGTGTGTGTTAGCATATGCATGTGTACATCAGTTTGTGTGTATGTGCACACTTTTGTGTACATATGTGATTATGTTTGTGTGTATGTGTGTAGGCCTATATTTGTGGGTGCATGTGTGCATGTGTGTGCATTTGCATGTGGGTGCATCTGCATGTGCATTTATGTGCATCAATGAGCATGTGTATATATATGTGTGTGTGTGCTTGTATGTTTGTATCTACATTTTTGTTTATGTGTGTGTGTGTGTAATTATATTGATGCTCTTGTGTGTTCATATGTGTGTATGCATGTGTGTGTGTTCATTTATGTACATGTGTTTGTTAGTATGTCTGTGCATGTGTGCATGTGTGTGTAGATGCATTTCTAATTATATGTGTATATGTGTGCAAGTGTTTTCATGTGTGTGTATGCATGCATGTGTGTGTAAGCATGTTTGCATGCATGTGTGTATGTGTGTGAGTACATGCATGCCTGTTTGTGTGCTATACATGTGTGTATATGGGTGTTTGTGCCTATGTTCTTACATGTGTATGTCTATGCATATGGGTGGGTGCATATATATGTGCATGGTTTTTTGTGTGTCAATGTGTGTCCATGTATGTATTTGTACTTTTGCATGTATGACATATCCATGTCCTTATACAAGTGTATTTGTGTGTGTGATTATGGGCATATATGTTTGTGGATGAGTATGTGTGTGTGTATGCATACTACTATGCATGCATGAGTTCTTGAGTGTGTGCGCGTGTTCATATATGCATGCATGTTTGTGTTTTTGTGTGTGTGTCAGTATGTGTGCATGTGTATGTGAGCTTATGTGCATGCATGTGTTTATTCATGTGTGCATTCCTATGTTTTTACTTGTATGTGTGCTTGTGTGTGTGTATGTTGTGTATGTGCATGAATGTGCATGCGTGTGAATGTATCTACATGGCTACACATGTGCAAGTATATGTAAATGTGTGTGAGTGTGTGTGTGCATGTGTGTGCGAGTATTTGTTAAGTTATGTGCGTGCATGTGCACAAGGATGTGTGCATGTGTGTATGTCGGTGTGTACTTGCTTGCATGCATGTATGTGTATGCATGCATAAGTGCATTTGTGTTTGCATAAGCATATTTATGTGATTGTGCATGTGTGTGTGTGTATGTTCGTGTGTGCATGTATGTGTTTTTACTTTTGTTTGATTATGCATCTGTATTTGTGTGTGCATGTGCATGTGTGTTTGTGTATGTGTATGAGCATATGCGTGTGTCTATGCATGTGTTTATGTATTTATTTGTATGTTCGTATGTGTGCATGTGCCTATGTTTGTGTACATGTGTGCAATGGTGTGTATATGTGTATGTGTGTGGGTGTGTGTACGTACTTTCAAGAATGTGTACAAACATTCATGCATGTGCTTGCATGCATGCATATGTCTTTTTGGGTAAGTATTTGTGTATCTGTGTGTGTATATATGCATTTATGTGTGTATATGTGTTTTCATTGGTAGTGCATATGCACTAAGTTAGCGTGTATGTGTTGGATTATGTGCATGTATGTGGGAGTAGGCATCTTTGTGAGCATGTTCATGCACTTATGTGCATGTGTGCTTCAATGTTTGTGCATTTATGTGCATATATGCATGTGTGTGCCTATTGTGTGCCTGTGATGCTTATATTTCTTTATGTGTATGTGTGTGTGCATATGCAAATCGGTGTGCGTGTTTTCCTAAGCATATGTGTGTGTGGGTGAGGATATGTGTGTTGGAGTGGGTGTGTGTTGGCGTGTGCATGTGTGCGTACACTATTGTGTGTCTAGATGCATGCATGTTTTTATATGTCTATGCATTCAGTGTGTGTGAGTGCATGCATTCTAGTGTGCATTTGTAGCTGTGTGCATGTGTGTGTCTATTAGTGTGTGCATATAAGCATGCATTTGTGTGCTCATGCAAGTCCATGTGTGTTTGTGCTATTCATGTGCATCCATGCATGTGTGCATGAGCATGGGTGTGTATGTGGATTTGTGGATGTGTTTGTGTACATGCACCTATGTGTATGCTTGTGTTTGTTTGCATGTGTGTGTGTGTGTGTGCTTGTGTATATGTGCATGAGTGTGTGTTTGTATGCCTATGTGCTTCTGAGTGTATGAATGCACACATGTGCATATGGTTGTGCACATGCATTCATGTACATGCATGTCAATGTGTTTATTTTTGTGTGTATGTGTAGGTGTGTCGGTTTGTGGGTGTGAGCATGTGCATCCATCTATATCTACATGCATCTATAAGAGGTATTGATATGTGTCTATGTATGCATGCATGTTTGCATGGATATATGTAGGTGTGTCTGGGTATACATGTGTGTAGGGGTGTGTAAAGGGGTGCATATGTGTATGCATGCATTCTTGTGTGCTTGTGTATGTCTACTTTTTTGTGTGCATGTACATGTGCACATAGGTCCTACAAGTGTGTGCGCATGGATGTGCATGTATGTGTGTGTTCAAGTGTTTAAGTATGCATGTTTGTATGTGTATGAAAGTGCACACGTCACTGTGCAAATGTGTCTGCATTTGTGTTCTTATGTATGTGTGCATGCATGTGTACAAACTTTTGTTTGTATAAGTGTGTATGTGTGCATATAATTACGCCTATGTCTATGAATGTGCATGTGTATATGTGTGTGTGTGAATGTGTTTTTATGCATGCAAGTGTGTGTGTGTTTATATGTATTTTTGTATTTGTGCTTGTATATGAGCATGCACATGCCTATGGGGTTGTGCGTGTGTGTGCATGTATGTGGGTGAATGTGTGTGTATGTGCATATATATATATATATACATATATATATATACATATATATATGTGTGTGTTTGTGTGCATGTGTGTGTGTTTGTGTTTATGCATTTGTGTGTGTAAGAGAGCATGTGTTTGTGTGTTCATGCATATGTGAGTGTGTTTGTGTGCATATGTGTGTTGGTGTGTGTGTGGGCTTTAAGATATCTGTGTGTGTTTTGTGCATACTAGTGCATGTGTATTTGTGTGTGCATATGCATGTGTGTGTGTACATGAATGGGTCATGTAGATCTAAAATTTTGTGTGTGTGTGTGCATGCATGTGTATGCAAGTGTGTGTGCATCTGTGTGTTTATACTTGTGTTTGCGTGTCAGTGTGCATGTGCATGTGCAAGTGAGTGAGTATGCATGTGTGTGAGTACAAGTGCATATGCATGCATGTGTGTGTGCATGTGTGCACGGGTGCATATGTGTATGCATACATATATGTTTGCAAGCATGTTTGTTTTGTGTGTGTGTGCATGTGGGCATGTGTGCATGCATTTGTGTATGTGTCGGTGTGTGCAAGTGTTTGCGAGCGCATACAATAATGTGTGTGTATGTGCATTGGGGTCTACATGTATGTGCATGTGGGTGTGCTCGTGTGCATGTTTGTGCATGGTAATGTGGGTGTGCATGTGCCTATTCATGTGTGTGTGTGTGTGCATGCTTTTGTGTGTTCGTGCATGTTTGTGCATTTATCATTATGTTTGTTTGTTTCAATGCAGGCATGTATGTGTTTGTGTGTGCATCAATGCTATTGTGTGTGGGTGTGTGTACAAGTCTGTGCCTACATGTGCATTTGCGTGTGTGTTCATGTATGTGCATGTGTGTATGCATGTGAGCATATGTGAATGCACATGTGTGTGCATGTGAGCATGAGTGTGTTTGTGTATGTGCATGTTTACACATATGTTTTTTTGGGTGTATTTGGGTGTATGTGCATTCCTACATATATGTGTATATTTGTGTGAGTATGTATGTGTATGTCATTCTATATACTTCCAGGCATGTGTGTGTGCACATGCATGCACATACTTGTAAGTGCATGTGTGTGCGTGTTTTGCATGCATTTTTGTACATGTGTGAATGTTTATACTTGTGCATAAGTGAGCTTGTGCCTATGAGTGACCACATATTTGTGTGCATGTATGTTGTGAGGGTGTGTGCATGTTTACTTGTGTGTGATTGTACGTGTCCATGTGTGTGTGAATCCATGTATGTGTTGTCTTATGGGTGCATGTATGCGCATGTGTGTCATTATATGTGTATGTATGTGTGGCTATATGTTTTTGGCTATGCACATGAATGTTTGTGTCTATTTGTCTTTGCATGTGTATGAGCATGTGCATAGGTGTGCACGTGCATAGCTTTGTGTTTGTATACCTTTGCATATGTGTTTGTGTGCACATGTGTGTATGGGACATTATGTGGATGCATATGCACATGTGTGTGTGTGTAAATGTATGTGCATGCATGCATGCATATATGTGTTTGTGTGTAGGTGTGCACCATATGTGTGCCTTTGAGTGTGTGTGCTTATGGACGTTCACTTGTGTTTGTTTGTGGATGTGTGTATTGGTGTGTTTTTGCATGTGTGTGCATATGTGTGTATGTGTGTGTCTATACTTGAGTATTTCTACATGTCCTTATGCATGCTTGTGTGTGTTCATGTGTGTGTGTGTGTTTTCTGAGTGTCTATGTGTGTGCATGTTTATGTTTGGTGCATGTGTATGTGTGTGAGTGTGTGTGACTATTCATGTGTTTGCACTTGTTTGAGCATAGATATAATCATGCATGTGTGTGTGTCCATGTGTAAGTGTATTTGTAGTTGCGTGTCTATGTGTGTGTGTGTTTGCTCGTGCATGTGTTTGTGAGCTTATGCATGTGTGTGTGAGAATGTACATGTAAACATGTGTCAAAGTATGTCTATGTGCATGTGTGTGCATGTCCATGCATGCACATGTGTGCATGTATGTGTACATGTGTGTATGTGCATGTGTGTATCTATGTGTATATGTGTGTGTGTGTATATGTGTGCGTGTGGTAGTTCTGCATGTGTATGTGCATGCACATGCATGTGTTTGTGTGCATGTGTGAAAATCCATGTGTGAGTGTACCTTTGTGTGATCGTGTGCATGTTTATGTGTGTGCATGTGGTGTGTATGTATGTGGATATGTGTGCATAAGAGTGCTTATGTGTGCATGCATTTGTGTGTGTGCACGTGTCTGCATCTACGTTTGCATGTTAGTGCATGTCTACTTGTGTGTGTATGAGTGTAATTATGTGTTTGTGTGTATGTGCGTAAGTATTTGTGCGGGCAAATGTGTGCACATCATCTGCATGTGCATGTGAACTTGTGTGCATTTGTGTAGAAAGTTATTTGTGAAGGTCAATGCATACACATGTGTATGCATGCTCCTGTGTGAGGATGTGTACATGTGTGTATGCATGTAGATTTTGTGTTTATATGTGCATCTATATTCATACATGTCTATATGCAGGTGCATGTGTGTGTGGTTGTGCATGTGTGTGTATGTGCATTTGTGCATTCAGATGTGTCTGTGTATGTGTGTGTGTGTGCATGCAACTATATGTGTGGTTTCAATTGTGCATGCGAGCATATATGTATTCATCTATATGTACCTGTTCGAGTGTCTACATGTGTGTGCATGTGTTTGTGAGTTTGTATGTGCGTATGTGAGCATGCATGTGTGCATGTGCATAAATACATGTGTGTGAGTATATTTCTTTATGAGCTTGTAAAAGTATATGCATATGTGCGTGTAAGCGTGTGTGTGCGTCTGCATGTGTGCATGGTTGGGCATGTGCTTGTGTGGGCCTACCATGTGTATCAACATATGCATGTAAGAATGAGGATGTGTGTATGTGCATATGTTCGTGCTTGCAAGCATTTGCTTGTGTGTGTGTGTGCATGTGTGACCGTTTGCATGCGTGCATGTGTGTTTGTAAGTCTATGTGTAAGGGTTTATGTGCATGTGTGTGTGCTTGTGCTCTAGCATACATGTTCATGTCTATGTGAGGGTATGCATGTGAGTGTGTGTAACTATTTGAGAGTATTCTTGTTTTTGCTTGTGTGTGTGTTCAATTGTATGGATATGTTTGTGCATTTGTATGCATTTGTGGGTGTATTTACATTTGTATCTGCATGTGTGTGCAACTATTTGTGTGTGTGCTCTATGTGTTTGAGCATGTGCACTTTTGTGTGTGTGTACATCAAGCATATGTGTATATGTGTGAGTGCATGCTTGTGTGCATTCATGTGCATGCATTTGTGTTCTTGCATGTGTGTGTGTCTGTGTTTGTGAGTGCGTGTATGTGTGATTATGTTTGTGTGTATCTGTGCACATGTGTGAGTGTGCATGTTTGTGCTTGTGTATATGTATGTGTGCATGTATATACATATAGGATTGTGCATAAGTGTGCATGTGCGTGCACATGGGTGTGAATATGGGTGTGCATGAGTGTGGATGTGTGTGCATATGTTAGTGCCTATTTGTAAGTGCTTGCTCATACATGTGTGTGTTTGTGTGTGTCTATACATGTGTTACTGCATGTGCATATGAATATGCATATTTGCATGTGTGTGCATGTGTGTCTGTGCATGCATTTCTATACATGTGCATGTATGTACATTTATTTTGGTTGTTTTGTGCATTAGCATGTGTGTGCATGTGCATGTACATGTGTGTGAGAGTGCATATGTGTTAGTGTGTATGTTGGTGTGTGTTTGTATGCATGCATTAGCTTGAACATTTATGTGCATGTGTTTGAGTTTGTGTGTGCATGGGTGTTTGTGTGTGTGTGCATTTAGGATCGTTTGCGTGTGTATGTGTTGGTGTGTGTGATCGTACATTCTTTCAAGTGTGTACATACATTCAAGCATGTGTAAGTACATGCTTTCATGTGCACAGACTTGCATGTGTGTGCACACACATGTGTGTGAGTATGGGTGGGTGTGTGTGTATCTGTGTTTGCATGTATGTGTCTGTGTTTTAATTTCCATGTTTGTGGGTGTTTGCAAATGTGCGTGCTATTTGAGTGTCTATATATGTGTGTGTGGGCATCTTTGTGAGCATGTACATGCACATGTGTGTGTATATGTGTGCATGCATGCATGCATGCATGTGTATGTATGTGTGGGTGTGCATGTCTGAATACGTGTCCATGTGTGTGTGCATGTGTGTGTGCATGTGTGTGTAGATGTGTGTGCACATGCACGTCTATGAGTGCATTTGTGTGAGCATGTGTGTACATATGCATGTGCATGTGTGAGCATGTGTGTTTTTGTTTTTGTGAATGCATGTGTGTGTGTACGTGCATGCACACACATGTGTGTAGGTGTAGGTGTGTGTAGGTGTAGGTATATGCTTGTGTGTGTGCCTTCGTATCTATGTGGGTGCATGTCATAGTGCAAATTTGTGTGTGTTTATTTTTGTATGTGTGTGCATGTGTGTGTGTCTTTGTGGCTATATGCATGTGTGTGTGTGTTTTTGTTCATGTGTGTTTGTGTGCATGCATATGAGTGTGTGTTAGTCTACATGAATATGGTCATGTGCATCCATGTGTTTTCGTATTATGTACACGCATAAATGTGTGTTTGCATGAGAATGAGTGTGCATGTGTGTGTAGTTGCAAATCTATGCATCTGCATGTTTGTATGATTATGTGTGTTTGCATGTTTGAATGTGTGCTTTTTGGGTTTGCATGTGTGCATGTTGATAAGTGCTTGTGTGTTTGTGCATGTATGATTTTGTATGCATGCATGCATTTGCATGGGTGTGTGTGTTCCTGTGCATGCAAGTGTGTGTGTGTGCATGCGAGTATGCATGTGCATATGTGTGTACATAAATGTATATGTGCATGTGTAGCTATGTGTGTGCACATGTACATATGTGTGTGCTCGTGCATGTGTGTGAGCATGTGCATGAACCAGTGCATATGTGTGTGCATGAATGTGTGTTGCTTATTTGTGTGTGTGTGTATGTGTGTTAGTGTGTGCATCTATATGAATGTGTGTATGTATGCATATGTGTGGGTGTTTTCCTTTGTGTGTGCGTGTGGGTGTTCGTAAGCATGCATGTGGTATGTATGATCAGGTATACATTTGCATGTGCATGTATATGTGTATATGTTTGTTTCTATATGTATGCTTGTGTGTGTTTGTGTGCATGCCTGCATGTGCTTGCTGTGTGTATTATGTGTTGTGTGTGAGTGTGTCTACATGTATGCATGCTTATTGGAGTGGTTGTGCATCTATATATGTGTGTGTGTGCCTATGTGCATGCAAGTATGTGTGTGTGTATGCATGTGTATGTGTGTGCATGCATTTGTGTATATGTTTGTGCGAGCATGTGTGCATCTCTAGATGTGTATGGATGCATGCACTTTTGTTCATGCGTTCATGCATGCAAGTTAGTGTGTGTGTGCGTGTGCATGTGTCTTTTATGTGTTTGTGCATTCATGTGTGTGCTTATGCATATATGCTAGTATGTGTGGGCACATGCATGTTTAAATATGCATGTGCATATGTGTGCATGTTTGTCTATATCTATTGTTGCATTTTATGTGTGTCTATGTATGTGTGTGTTCATGTGTGTCTATGTACATGTATGTGTGTGCATGTGTGTGTGTATTTATGCATGGTTGTGTGTGCATGCACACTTAGGCACACGTGTGTGCATTTGCATATATGAGTATGTGTGCTCATTTGTGTATAGGTGCTTGCATGAGTTCGTGTGTGCATGCCAATCTATTCATGTGCATGTGTTTGATTGCATGTGTGTGCATGTGTGGGTGTGTGTGTGCATGCATGTATACATGTGTGCATGTGCATGTGCTTTTGTGTATGTGTGTGTGCATGCTTATGTGTGATGTATGCACTTGTGTGTATGTGTGTGTGATTGTGCATATCTGTGTGCATGTATGCATGAGCACAATATTGAGTGTGTGCATGAGTCTATTCATGCACACATGTGTTTGTGCTTATGCATGTGTTTGTGTCAGTGTGTATTGCTAGATTTGGGTCCATGTGTGCATGTTTGGGTGTGTATCTAGTTGTGCATGTGTATGTGTGTATGTGTGTGTTTGTCTAGATGCAAGTGCATTTGTGCATGCATGTGTACATGTATGCTTGTGCACATGTGTATGGGGTTTGTGTGTGTGTGCGTGCATGTTCAAAAATATGTGTTGGTATGCATGTGTGTTTGTGGGAATAAGTGTGTGTAGGGGTGCAGTGTGTATGCATGTTCATTTGTGTAGGTGTTTGTGTGTGTGCACATGAGTGCATATGTAAGCGTAGGTACATGCATCAGAGACATGTGTGTATGCATATATATTTGTGCATGTATGTGATTGTACATATATGTGTACATGTGTGCGTGCATGAATGTGTGCTCGTTCATGCACGTGACATGTGGCTGTGTTATGCTTTTGTATGTGTATGTGAGTGCATGTGTGTATGTGTTCTTAGATGTGTATGTGCATCCATGTGTGAAGGTTTGCATATGTGTGAATATGTGGGTGCATGTGTGTGTGTGTTTTTGTGTGCATTCACATGTCTGTGTGTGTGTGAAAGTGCATGTGTCAGTTTGTGTAGGTTGGATTATGTGTGTGTGTATATGTGTATTGATTAATATGTGAGGGTACATGCACATGCTTATGTGTGCATGTGCATTTAAGCAAGCTTTTGTGTGCATGTGCATGTGTGAGTGTGTATTTGCATACATGCATTTGTGAATGTGTATGTGTGTGTCTATGCATATGTGTATGTGTGCATGCATATTTATGTGCACGTGTAGGGTTGAGTATGCATGTGTGTAGGTGGGCATGTGTGCTTGTGTACTTATGTGTGTGGACATGTGTGTGCATGTTTGTGTGTGTTCATTCATGTAGGTTGCATGGTTGCATGGTTTATGCATGTGTGATCACGTATATATGTGACCATGTTGTGCATGCATTTGTGTGTGTGTGTACATGTATGAGTGTGCATGCATGTGTGTGGGGTGTGTGTGTGTGTTGGTGTGGTCATGTGTGCATGTCTATGGGCATGGGTTTGCATGAGTGTTTTCATGTGTATGCACATCTATGTGTGTGTGTGTGTATATGTTTTGTGTGCAAGCATATGTAGGAGTGTGAGTCATGTGTGCATAGGTCTATATATGTGTTAGCAGTTTATGTTTATGCATGTGCATATTTGTGTGTTTTAAAGTCTATGTGCATTCGCATGTGCATATGTGTGTGTGTCTTTGTGTGTTTGCATTTTTGTGTGTGTTTGTGAATGTATGTGCATGTGTCTTTGTTTGTTTGTGCATGTGGGTACATGTTTATATCAGCATGCATGTGAATGCATGAGTGCATACATGTATTTTATGCTTGTGAATGCATGTGTTTGTACATCTGGGTATGTAGGCATGCATGTGCATGTCCGTGTATTTGTGCGTGTGTGTGTGTACATGTATGTATGTGCATTTGTGTTTTTTCAGCATGTGTCTGTGTTTCTGTTTGTGTGCATGTGATCGTGTGTGTGTGCATGTAGATGTGCATGTGTGTACATGTATGTATGCATGTGCTTATGTGTCTGTGCATGTATACGTGTGTGTGCTTGGATACATGTGCGTGTGTGTGCATGCTTGTTTGCATATGTGTGTGCATTTGGTTTTATGATTGTTCATATATGTGCTTCTGCATGCATACATGCATGTGTGTGTTTATGCATGTGTGGGTATGTTTGTGCCTATGCGTACACATGTGAGTCTGTGTGTGTTCATGTGTTAGTACGTGTGCGTGTACGTGTGCATGTGCATGTATTTGTGGGTGCATGTGCGTGTGCATGTGTGTGTATGTGTGCATGCTTGTCTGTATATATGAGTGCCTCTAATCATGTGTTTATTCTTATGTGTGTTTGTGCATGCATGCATGCATGTGCATATGCATGAGTGTGTGTGCTTTTGTGTCTGTGCATGTGTGTTTGTGTACATACATGCATGCATGTCTGTGTGTTTATGCATGTGTGTGTGTGTGTCTATGCATGATGTATTTGTGCATGTTTGTGTGAGTGTGTGTGCATTTATGTACATGGGAGGTTTATGTGCTTGATTTTGTGTATGTGCATGAGCATAGCATGTGTGAGTCTGTAAGATTATATGCATGTTTGTGATTGTACTTGTGTATTTTCTTTTAGATGTGTTTGTGCATGCATATGTTGTGTGTTTGTGTATATGCACGTATGTGCATGGGTCTATGTTCATGTGTTTGTGTGTGCCTATGTAAGTGTTTTCGTGGGTTCATACATCCATGTGTGAGTGTCTATGTGTGTTTGTGGATGTGTGTATACATGTGTGGATAAGCTTATGAGTTTGTACATGAGTGTGTGTCTACACGTGTGCATATGTGCTTGTATGCATGTGTATACATTTGTGTGTGTGTGCAAATGTTTGTGTACATGTACATGTGTAAGAGTGTTTGTGTGTGTCATGTTTGCATACATGTGAATGTGTTTGTACAGTGTGCATATGTGTGTGGGTTTATGTGTGTGCACGTGGATCCATGCATGTGTGTGCATGTGGGAGTGTGTGTGCATTAATGTGTGTATGTGTGTATGCAAGAACATATGGGTGTGGGTGAGTGCATTAATGCATTTATCTTTTTGTTCTTTTGCGTATTTGTGGATGTGTATGTGTATATGTTGACACATGTGTGTATTTAGAGTGCATGTGTGTGTGTGTTCATGAATAAATGTGCAAATGTGCGAGTGTGTGTGTATCTGTATATACATGTTTTCATGTGTATGTGCCTTTGGACAATTGTGCATTTCTATATATGTGTGTGTATACGTGTGTGTTTGTATGAATTTTTGCATGTGTGTGTGTAAGCATACATGTGCATTTGTGTGTGTGTTTTGTGTGAGTATGCATGTGAAAAGGCATATTTCTATGTATGTGTGTATGCCTGTGTGTGAATGGTCATGTGTACGTATGTGTGTGTACATGTGTGTATATGTGCTTATATGATTGTGCATGTGTGTGTGTGTGTATTTTTATGTGTTCTCTTATAGGAGTGTGTGATGTCAACATATGTGTGTGTATATATATGCATGTGTGTGGCTATGCATGTATTTGTGTGGACTTGTAACTCTGTATGCATGTGTGTGTGTTCATTCTACATGTGTGTGCGGAGGTACACATACATCTATGCATGTATGTGAGTGTGTGAGTGTGCATGTTGCATGTGTGATCTTGTGTATGTGTATATGTTTGTGGGTGTGTGTGTGTGTGTATTATGTGTGGGTGTATGCATGTGAGTGTCTAATTATGTGTGTGTGTTCTTGTGTGTCTATGTGTGCACATCAACGTTTGTGTGTGTGAACTATGCAAGTGTGTGCAAATGTGTGGGTGTGGGTATGTATTTGTATGTGTAAGTGCATGTGCCTACATGTGTGTGCGTATGCACATGTATGGTTGCCTGTGTGTGCATTTGTGTACGTGTGCATATGTGTGTACATCTATGCATGTGTGTGCATGCATGCACATGTATTCCTATGTGCATCCATGCATGTGTGTGTTTGTGTATTTGAGTGTGTGCATGTGTGTGTACATGTCTGTATATGTGCTTATGTGTCTGAGCATATGGTTGTTTGTGTGAGTGCATGCATTCGTGCTTGCGTTTGTGTGTGTCTGTGTTTTTGCATGTGCTTGCATGTAAGTGTGTATGTGGGTGCATGTGTGTCTGCATGTGTGTGTGTTGGTACATACAAATTTGTGTGTTTGAATTCAAGTTTTTGATATAATAATAATAATTGTAGTAATTATTGATATTAATAATTAATTATAAGTAAAAATAGAATTGAGTTATAATTGACATAAAATTAAATGTTGATACATAAAATGATGGTTAGAGTAAAATTTATTAATTATTGTTGTATTATTAGCAACAACTCTTTTGTCTCTAATTACTAAAATTATTTTTAATAAAAATTATTATTGATTATAAATATAATAATTAAGAAATAATTATATAAAAATAATAAAATTTTAAAAATTAATAAATTATTAAATATTAGTATTAAGTATTCTAATAATTATTATATTGTTAATTGAAATTAATAGTATTTTATTTACTTTATTATTAATGCAAAAAGGAAATGTAGAAGGAAAAAAATAAGAATTATAAGAGTTAAAATGATAATTATTCACGATTAATAAAAATATACTAAAGAACTATAATGGTAATTGTTAAATATTATAATTATTAAAAAATTGATATAATCATTCATTTTTAAAGTTCTTTTTTAACAATGATTAATAATTTCAAAAAATTATGAATAACTATTACAAAAAAATCTATAATTTTCTTCTCACAATAATGTTATCTTATACAATTATTAATTCATTCTTCTTATTTTATTTTTATTTTTCTCTCTCCAACTTTCTTTATTCTTTATTTCTCAGTCTCTCTCTTTATCTATGTCAATTTATTCATCACTTTTTTTATTATTCCTATCCTTCATCTCTCATAAAACATTTGCTCCTCTCACTGCCACATTCTTAATGATAACCTTTATCTTCTTTTTCTAATAACTCTCCCTCTCTTTTAAATTATATTTTCACTTCCATATCTGTTCTCACTTTCTTGCTTCCATCACTTTCCTTTGTTAACATATGCATGCTTCCACTTGGCTCACTATCCTTTTTGCTCTCTATATTTCTTCCCCAATCTATCATGCTAACTTTCTTGTCTCTCATTGTCTATCTCTTTATCATTGTCCTATTAACCCTCTATCCTCTCTAGTCTATCTCCTTTTTACTCTAACCCCCTTCTTGTTTTCACTATATCATTCTCCTCTCTCTTGTTAATATATTGCACCTATACCTTTCTCTTACTCTTTTTCTTTCTTGCTTTATGTATTTTGTTATCTCTCACTTTCTCCTTATTCTCTCCTTCTCTTTGCCATATTTCCCTCTCTCTTCTCCATACCTACAACTTTTTCTTTCTCTTTCCACCTTCTCTCTCTTTTGGAATCTCTATAATTCTTTCTCTTCATTTATGTCTTTTAGTTTTTCACTCTCTCACTCCCTTTATCACCCTCCTCTCTCTATCACCCATGTTATCTCTCATTTTACATCCCTTTTTACTTCAACTTCCAACTCTTTTCTCACCACCACTTTTCTTTCATTTTCTCTTCACTCTCTAATTCACTCTCTTTACTTTTTTCTCTTTCTTTCCCACTCTTTAATTCTCTACATTCACTATATATTCTTTTCTTTTTATTATCTATTTCTCCAGTTTTATTTCTATAAATTTCACTTTATTTCGTCACTCATATTTCATCTTAGTCTCTTTATTTATAATTTCTTTTTCTACCCCTCTCTCTTCTCCCTGAAATTTATTACACAACCTATCTATTTCTTTCTTATATAATTATCAATATTTGTTATTTACTAAAATAATGGTTAATAGTCATCATGTTTTGATATAATATTGTTAATTATATTTATAACAAGATCTTTTTCATATAAATTATTATTTCCCATAAAGTTATCTGTTTCTCACCAACTTAACCTCTTAATCTCACTCCCTTCCCTTTTTTCTCCCACATCAGTATCTTTTTTCCTTCTCCACCTCCATCAATTCCCTTGATTATCTCCTTTTTCCCACCTTTCTTCTTAGCTCTTAAAGCTCTTTCTCATTCTAATTCTCTCTTCCTTTCTTAGTCCCCTGTCACCACAGACATGTATTTTATATTTCATTTGCTTCTATTAAACTTCCTCTCTTCCACACTTCCTTCTTTCATGTTCCTTTAGTTTCTCCCTATATCTATCATTCTCCCTCAAGGGTTTTGCATTTTTTATCTTTTTTATTTTTATCCATTAATCTTTTTTAATCTATCTCCTTATCCATATATTTTTTTGTTTATTCTTTAACTCTTTATTTACTTTCTCTCTCTTCATTCTCTCTTCTCTCTTGCTCTTTATTCTCTTTCTCGTGTATCTATCTTTCGTACTGTCTCTTTTTTCTTCATTTTCTTTTATCTTTATTTGCTATCTTTACTCAATTATTTTCCTCCTCATAACTCTATCTCATTCATTCTGTCTCTTATTTCTCACTTTTCTCAATTTCCTTTCTCTCCTTTTTTACACTTTTTCTTTCTTTGTTTATGTCCCTTTCACTTAGTATGACTTCATCCCTTTCTCGATTTATCCCACTGTATTTTTGTGACTCGATCCATGTGGACTCTATTTATTGCATTCATTATCACACTCTTTATCTTCTCCCTCTCTCTAATAGCTATCTTTTTTCTTGCTCTTCTCTCTCTTCTCTTCATCTTCTATATCCTTTTATATCTTCTTTTACTCTTTTATACCTATAACATTATTTATGTTCACATGTCTTCTTCAATCTCTATCTTAGCCTACTATGCTAATCTTACACATTGCCTTACCCTACGTATTTATTTTCCTATTTACCGCCTTTTTCTCCTTATATTAATCTAATTTTTTATATTTATCTTCCTTTCTCTTGATGACTCTTCACTCTCATACACGTTATCTTATTCTCAGTCATCTCAACCGCCTCTTTTCATTCATTCTTTTTGAATTTGTGATATCTTCCTTTATTCTCTATTAGTTTATCCTCCCTTTTTTATTCCATTTTTTCATCTATCTCATTGCTACTATATATTTCTCTCCATACCTTTTTATATTTTTATCTATCATTCTTCTATCTCTCTCATAATTTCTATAAACACTTTATAAATCTGTTCTTTCTTCCTCTTTTTTTATATTTCTCCAATTGTCATGCTTGTCTATTTTATCTTTTCTCCCCACTCTTTTTTTCCCTAATCCTTTCTCTTATTATTTCTTTTTTTTTTTCTCTTTGTTTCACCTCTCTCTCCCCATACCTCATAATTTCTTACTTATCTAACATCACCATCAACTTATCAAATCTCTCGTCTCTTTCTTACTCAATAATTGTTTTTTGTTCTCTCACCTATCTTGTTCCTTCTCTTTCATATATCTTTATTATCGCTACAAGTCTTTTATTTCTAAAAACTTATTTCTTTATAATAATAATAATTATTATTATTAATTTTAAAGAAAATTTTATAATAATTTATAATATTTAATAATATTCTTATTTCTTTTTCTTATATTATTTGTCTTTTTGTTTTACTTCATCTATTTGTTCAGGTTTCCTTTATTCATGTACTTATTTTTGAATTTTAACTTATTTCATTTTGTTTTTTTATCTTATTTTCTTATTTTTGTACTATTTTTTTATTATTATTCCCTTCTTTTAGTTCATTTTAGTGTTCTACTTTTCTTTATTATTCCTTATGCTAATTAACTTTTTAAAATTACTCCTTTATAGTTCTTATTTCTTAATCATATTATTCGTTAAAAGAATATGCTGAAAAAAAGTTGAAAAGAAACTTATTATTGGTTATTTCAATAATACATTTTTAAAAATGACATAATTTATTATTATTTAATAATTGATGAGATTAATTTATAAAATATTATTCTTAATTAGTAATTCTTAAGAAAAAGATAACAATAAGATATAAAATTATTTCTTTTCTTCTTAATCTTTTATTTGCAGTGAATAAAAAATTGTATTCATTAATTTGTAATTATTCTTATAATAGATTCGTTGTATTTCATATTCGAATTTAATAATTTATAAAAGTTAATATTTTTAATGTTTTTATTTCTATTCTAGTAAATTAAATTTGACATTTATAGGACTAAAAAGAATTATCACAAAAAGAGTGATTATTACTATATCATTAGATATTATCAATTTTTCTTCTTGAAAAACTTTTAAAAGCATAATAATAACAATAATAATAGTAAATATTGATATTAAATCCTATTAGTTGTTTATGTAAGAATATTATAGTCATAATTGACATAAAAATAAGTTCTTTGTACTTAAATGGTGGTCAATAGTATTAACAACAATTACTCTTATCTCAAATTCTTAAACTACTATTGATAATAATTAATTATTATTGATAATAATTATAAAAAGTTAAGAATTAGAGATATAAGAAAAAAAAATTTTAAGGACCAATAAAGTTTTAAAGTTATATTTTAATTATGCTAATAAATATTACATTACTATTAAATAATTAATAGTAATTTAATTAAATTATTATTAAATATTAAGAACACTTTGTTAGAAATTTTTTTATCATAATTAATTATATATTTTAGTGTAAATTTATAAGGAAATAATAACAATTATAAGAATTAAAATTAAAGTTTTCACAATTAATAAAAAAGGAAATATAAAGAACTATAATGCTAATTAATAATTATTACAAGTATTAAGAAACACTGATATAATAGTTCTTTTTAGTAATTAGATTATTTATGTTGTAAGAAAAATAAATAATTTCAAATAAGTTTTAATATTATCATTAAAAATATATATATTTTATATTTCATTCATAGAAATATCACCTAATATTATTATTAATTAAATCTTCTTATTCTTCGTCTCTTTTTCTCTCTCCAAATTTATTCTCTCATTCTCTCTCTACCTATGTCCCTTTATCCATCACCTTTTCTCTCTGTTCTACCCTTTACGTCTCACAAAACATTTATGCCTCTCTTTATCACACACATGATTATACCTTATCTTCTTTTTCTCATAATTCTCTCTTTCATTCTTACTCTTCTCCTTCTTTTGCTTATTTTTTTCTTTTTCTATTCTTCTCTCTTTTCTTTGGTTCTCTCTTATTTTATGTGCATGTTGCTTTTTAAAACAGATCACTTTTGGTCTCTCTCTCTTCTTTTTTGTCTCTCTCTTAGGTTTTTTGTCTCCCATATATCTTATTTCTCCTTCTCTCCTTAAAAAAGAATCATGATCAACGTCTCACTTTCTCATTATGACTCATCAATCCCTCTCACCTCCTCATCTCTTTTTATCTCCTAACAAGCTACATATCGTTTGCTAATCTCTTTCACCTTTATACCCCCTTCTCTTCTTTAGCACTTTTCTCTTACTCTCCTCATATCTTTTTTTATCTCTCATCATCACTATCCCTTACAATTTTTCATGGAGTGTCTTTTCTTATCGACATTGTATTTTTTCTTTAACAATTTTTCTTAAGTCCTAAATGTTTTATTCTCTCTTTCATAATCTCTTTTTTCTATTTTTCTTTCTCCCATAATTCTCTCTCTTATCTCTCTCATTGCTTTCTCTCATTTGTAACTTTCCTTTGATACCCTAAGCATGCTCTCACTTACCTTTATCTTTCTTTCTCTCTCTATTTGTTTCCATCTCTATCACATTAAGACATCTTTGTCACTCTTTCTCTACCTTTCCAACATTGTCCCATTATCCCCCTACCATCTTTAAAACTCTCTCTAGTACGTCTCTTATTACTCTTACTCTTCTTTTTTTCACTATTTTGTTATTTACTCTCTTATTTACCACCATAGTTATGATAATGTATTCTAACACCACCTTATCTTGCTCTATCTCTTTCCTTTTCTCTTACTTCCCCCATATTCTACTTCCATTCTCTTTGCCTCATTTGCTTGTCCCTCTTCTCCATCGTACTTCTACCTCTCGCCAACTTCTCTCTTCTGTAATATAGCTTCTTTTTTATATTTGTGTCTTTCAATTTGTTGCTCCCCATACTCTCTTTTTCTCTCTTCTCTCTAGGACACTTTCTTTGTCCTACTCTATCATTCTTTCTATTTTATCTTCTCTCTTCACTCTCTAACTTGCTCTTCTCACCTTTTATCTCTTACTCTATCATCCTTTCATTATCAACTTTCACTTCACATTTTTCTCTTCTTTATCTATTTCTCTCCATTTATCTTTATAAATTTCATTTTTTTTCTTTAACTAGATTTCTCTCTTTATCTTTTTATGTATCATTTATTTTTAACTCTTCATCTTGTCCTTTAGAATTAATAATGAAGGAAAAATTAGTATACAAAACTCATAAGAGTGAGGTAAATTATGGTCTTAAAAGTAATTTTTGTTATTTTTTAATGTATTTATTTCTTAAAAATAGTTTTATGTTTGTAGAATACGTTAATTATATGTATATATTATTTTTAATATGATAAACAAAAAGAAAGGTTAAAATTAAAATGAGACACAATAATTTTTAGTTGGTTCGATTCAGATTAGAACTTATGTCTACCCTTAATCAAGGCCAGGAAAAATACCATTAACAGAAGGTTACAACTTGAGGTTTTTCTTATAGTTCACCCGCAACCTATTAGCTTTTATTGGTTCAACTAAAACCTTGGTTTTAGGAGCTCAATCCAAACTTGGCTCTTTTATCAGATCAAATAGAAATTAGGCTTTCACAAATGTTAGACCCAACTCAAAAGAAAAAGAAAAAAATATTGTAAGATGGAAAACTTTTGATAAATAGATGTAACTTTTTATACATGTTGACAAATGAAACAAGGAATAATGAGCGTAAATTCAAGAAGAGAAATGGGAATTTAAAAGATTAAATGTGTAAGACTTAGCTAAAAAACTTTGATAGTTTGAGAGGATGTAATTATTATTAATAGAATTTATATCGATAAAATTGGAGCAACACTTTGTTGAGATCTCAAATATTGATTCATGTTCATTAGTTATTTCATTTACAATGGTTAGGTATTTATTGAAAAATGTTTTTCTTAAACAATCACAAGTGAGTGAAAAACTGTTTCAAAATTTGCTTCCAAACTATGTAAAAAGAACTTAAAATATTCTTCAAAATTACTACAATTACATAATAACAACTAGTTAATTAGCCATTATTCCTATTTGATTAGAGCCATTAAATGGTATTAACTAGAGCCATTGGATAAGCATAATGGAGATCTTTATCATCCAAGTGAATGCTATAAATGTGGATGTGTTCCAGAAGGTTGGATTAAGCTTGATTAGAACTTAGTCACTCCATCATGTAAGATGAGATCTAGATTATTTGATTAATCAATGGAAAAAAAAGTTTAGACTAGGATTGTAGGATTCAAGTACAAGAGATTTGGGCCATCAGATCAAGGATAGATTATTTCAAATACTAAAAGTAAAGATAGCCATTTGATAAAGTTGGACTAGATTACGATCATTGGATGGATCAATTGGTTACAATAGATAAAGTAGTAATCGTTCGATTCGCTCATCAAATGGATGGCTTGGTCTATTAAGAACATTGTTTATAGGCGGATGCGATCTCTGCAATGTAATCACCAAAATGCACGATTGGACAACATTGAGCGCTACCAGATTTGGATGTTAAGAGGCACAAGGCTTTAGTCCCGCATTATTGGAAAAGATAAGAATTTGAACTTTATATAATATGCATGGAGGTATTATGTAGAGCTAAAAATGGGGCTGCCTCCCCTTGTGTATTGGAGAATTCATCCCATGGTTGTACTCATAACATATAAGTTTATACAGGTTGACCCATATGTATAATTTTGAGTGCTGCCAAACTCGATTCATGCCTTACCCAAATTTGATTCAAGATTTAGTGCTAGACTGAACAGGCTCAGCCTGATTTTCCTTACTCGAGACTTACGAGTACATGGCTGATCTGGCTTATCAAACATGAGAGCTTTGTAAGATGGGATGTGATAGAAAATGTTTTATTTTAATTATTAAAGATTTAACATAATTATTTTTTTATATAATTAAGGTTAGGAAAACAAACTAACATAGAATTTTCATAAAGATAGAATTTAACCAAGAAAAGATTATGGATTCAAAAATAGAATTCGATTTGTTTGCTAAATCAAGGCGATGATTGAATATCATTTGAGATTGATATGAAATAAGAGTGTCTTTAAAATTGATAAGTTAAAATTTTATTAAGAAAAAACTTATCAAAACTTAGTGTGCATGTCCTCTATTCTTGAAACTTACTAAATACTCCAAAGTACTTTAATTACCACTAATTCATTATCTTTTAAGGTGTATGGGTTGTTCATTAGAAACTATACCTGATTCACACTCAAATACATTAGAATAACATGATAAATATTTAATGCTTCACTCATCAAACACAAGATGGCCTAACAATCTCTCCTATTTGATAATGGCAAGGCATAAATATTTAGAGAAAATATAATGTATAAAAAATATTAAATTAATAATAAAATATAATAAAATCAAATATATATATGTATATGCTTCTCTTCACTTCGCTAAATAATAATTATTCTCCTCATTTGACACCATAAAATAAGATATAATTTATACAATTTATATTACACCTAATTGTTGTTTGATTTGAAATTGTTTGGTTGGAAGAGACTTATGAAATATGTCAAACAATTCTTGTTTGGTAGGAACATATTAAAATTCTACTATGCTTTTAGCTACTTGATCTCTAATTAAATGGTATTATACATTAATGTGTTTAGTCTTAGAATGATGAACTTGATTCTTTATTAAGGTTAAGGCATAATATTATCAATTCAAATGGAAATATATTAGAGATCTAAACCACAATCATGAAGTTGTTGTCTTATCCATAATACTTAGGGAACACAACTTCTGGCTACTACATACTTTGGTTCCATGGTCGATAGGGCTATGCAATTTTGCTTCTTTTTTGACCATGAAATTAGATAATTTCTTAGAAATTGACATGTTTTAAAGGAACTTTTCCTATCTATTATAAAACTTGTAAAGTCTGAATCCGTGTAACCTATAAGCTCATATGAAAGAGTGTACCTAGAGTAGCATAAACTTAAGTTTGTTAGACCTTTTAAATATTTAAAGATTGATTTAATCACTTCTAAATTGCTTTCATTAGGATTTGATTGGAATCTTGCACATAAGCCAACACTAACTAGTACCATACCTACTTACTACAAGATATAATAATGATTCAATAAGACCTCTATAAACTTTTTGATCAATGGATTTCCCAATTTCATTTAAGTCTAAATGGATAGATTTATTCATTGGAATCATTCTGTCTTTCATATTTTCATAACACAATTTCTTGAATAATTCTTCTAACTATTGTGTTTTAGCAATAAAAATCCTATCGTTTAATTACTTAATTTGTAATCCTAAAAAAAGTTCATCTCATCCATCATACTCATCTCAAACTCTCTTGCTATTAAGTCACTAAATTCTTTACACATATTTTCATTTGTGCTTCCAAAAATTGTGTCATCAACACAAAGTTTTACAAGCAACAAATGATCATTTCAAGTCTTTAAGAATAATATGGTATCTACTTTTTCTTTCCTAAAACCATTTTCAACTAGATAATTAGTCAATCTATGTTACCATGCATGGGGAGCTTACTGAAGGCCATAAAGTGCCTTCTTAAGCTTATATACGTAATCACCATGTGCATGGGTCTCAAAACTAGGGGTTGTTTACATACAAATATTCTATTATCTCAATTAAGAATGCACTTTTTACATCTTTTTGAAATAATTTAAAATTATTATGAAAAGAATATGCTAAAAGAGGTATAATAGTCTCTAATCTTGCTATCGATGTAAATGACTCCTCAAAATCTATACCATCAGCTTTGTTATAACCCTCACCTACAAGTTTAGATTTGTTTCTAATGACCACTCCATTTTCATCTAATTTATTTTTGAATACCCATTTGGCTCTAATTACTTTTGAACACTAGGTCTAAAAAATAAATCCCACAGCTTGTTTTTCTCAAATTAATCTAATTCTTCATTCATTGCTCTAACCAAATAATCATCCTTAAGTACATCTTTTATAGATATTGGTTCTATGAAAGATATAAATGCACTATGATCACTTTCTTTCATAGAAGTTCTAATCCTAACTACTTGATTGACATCTCCTATTATTAATTTCTTTGGATTTGAAACATGATATCTCCAATCTTTAGGTAATTGATGACTAATCTTTTCTCTTTTTTATTTTATGTTTTTTCTTCATCCTCTTTCAAATCTAGGTTTTCTAAAGACTTTCTCTTCATCTAAAATTTTATTATTTGTCTTGAATAGACAGACCACAAATTATGTGCATTGATACATTTAGTTTTGTGTATTTATGTTTTAAACTCTATACTTTTTTGTGAGAGAAGAGTATTCTAAGAAAATTCTTACACTTGCTTTTTCATCAAACTGTTTAAATTAGATCTTTGTTTATTAAGAATGGAACACTTATACCTAAAAATATGAAAGTAGCTAACATTTGGTCTCTTATTTTTAAATAATTCATAAGGAGTTTTCTTAAGTATTAGCCTTAAGTTAATTCTATTTATTATAAAACAAGTCATATTAATTGTCTCTAACGTAAAGTAATTTGGCATATTGTACTCAACTAACATGGTTTTACCTATCTCTACTAAGGCTCTGTTCTTTCTTTCTACAATCCCATTTTGTAGAAGTGTATAAGGACAGGTAAATGGATGCCTTATTCCCTTGCCCTTGCAATAATCATAGAAATCCATATTCTTAAATTAACTACCATTATCACTTTGAAGGTAAATTAATTTTAGGTTAGTTTGTCTTTTATCTCTTTTATCAAATTTACAAAATTTTTAAATGTTCAACTTTTACTCTTAAGAAATATAACTCAAGAATATTTAGAAAAATCACCAATAATCACAAATATGTATTTCTTTTCACCTAAATGCAAGGGTTGTCTGGGTCCAAAAGGTCTAAATAAACTATCTCTAAAGGTTTACTAGTGGTTAAGTCATTTTTTGGTATAAAAGAAGATTTAACATTCTTTCCTTCAGCATGATTCACATAAGTTCAAACTAGTTTGTTTTGTTTAGAAAGACCTCTAACTATAATCAAATTACTTATATTCTTTAAGATTGAATAACCTAGATGACCTAGTCTTTTATGTCATAAATTGTTCTTATTTGAACATGTAACAAGGCACTCTATTCCATTAGCTTCAAGTTGATCAAACCTAATCACATCTTTATAACTTTTTCTTCTGCCAAGTTGACACGCATGCACTCATAGCTACACATATATGCATATGAACACATGCACACACACTTAAACATAGACATGTATTAACACAAAGCATGTGCTCATTTGCACACACACATGCAAATGCAAACTTGCATGCTCACTCACCCACACACACACACCAATAAACACATCGCCATGCACATATGTACACATAAACACATGCATGTACTTGCACACAAACAAAAAAACATAGACACATGCACACACTTGCACATGCATGTAGGGGCACATAAACGCATGCACACAGATTAAGCATGCATACTCAAATGCACACACATGCACATAGCACACACATGCACCCATACAGACATGCATGCACATACATAAGCACACTTATGCACTTTCACATAAAAACACATGCACACACACCCATGCACTTATGTAAGCACACATATGCCCAAATGTATCGACACAAACACATGCACACACAAACACATAGAGATGCACGTGCACACATTCACACACATCGACAACTACACATAGACATCTAGGCACACACACGCACACATATGCATGCAAGCATAAAAAGACACACACACAAACATGCATGCACATGCACTTGTAAATATAGACACATGCAAAAATGCACACATGTGCACAAACATACATATGCACACACATACACATATGCATATAAGAATGTAGATGCACACATGCTCATGCATACACATGAAGACACAGACATGCCTACAGACAGAAATACAAAAACATGCACACACACACATATGCACATACACATGCACACACACATATACATGTATATGCTTGCATGAAAACACACACATAGACAAAAGCATACACATCTACATAGAGTCACACACACTCAGATACACACACACTTGCACACTCATGAATGCATACACACACTCACACATATTGTCATGCACACTCATTCCAGACATAGTTATGCACATTCATTGACATACACCCACACACAAGCATGCACACAAACATGTACACACAAGCACACATAGACACATCACCACATGAACACACATACATACACACATTGACACATAACCACACACATGCACAAAAACTAACACACACATGTATGCATAAACACACACATGTGCACATATACACACACACACATGTATGCACACAAACACATGCATAAGCACATAGATAGATGCACACACACATACCCACATAGTCACACAAGTAAACACACACGCACTGACATGCACACAAAATCATATGCAAACACACACCCACAGACATAGAAATTTGCACATGCACATAAAAACACGCACACAAACACACACACCCACACGCACATCGACTAACACGCACATGCATGCATGCACACATAGACTCACACACACACATATGCACGTAACCACACACCCACACACCCATGTACACATGCACACACATGCACATATGTAGACATATATGCTCAGGCACACACATGCACTCACATGCACACATTCATGTACATATAAGCATGTATATGCAAATGCACACACACACTCACACACAAGTATGCAAGCATATAGACACATGTAAACACCCCTACCCTACACATACACACAAAAACACTTGCATAAACGTGCACATGAGAACACATGAACCATACATGTACACATATGCACATATTCACATGCACTCACATATGCACATGCATCCAAACACAAACATATAAAGGTATACAAATGCATGTGCAAAATAGCATACAAACATGCACAAAGGAATAAACATGCCTGTGCAAAGATAGAAGTAAACACACATGAATGCATGAACACACACATAAGCACAGTCATACACATGCACAACCAACCTACACACATGTGACACACAAACACACAGACACTCTCACACACATGTACTAGTGCAGAAACACACACCCATAAGCAAATATTCATTACCTTACATTAGCACACATGCACACATGCACATACACACAAGCACACACATGATTGCATGCCTATAAGCACCCACACACACAAGCACACATACATACACATACACATGCATATGCAAGCCAACACACATACTCAAAAATACAGACACACACATGCACACACATGCACATAAACATGCATGCACTCACACACCTATACACCTATATGCATCCATGGACACACATGCACACACTCGACCATACTCACACATACATAGATAGACACATGGACAAGCACATAAACACATATACATAGAGGTACACATACATGTGCACTCACATGTGCAAATACAAATGCACTCACACACATGCATAGGCACGCACAAATGCATGCAAAATCAAATAAGTACACTCATTTACTCACACACATGCACACTCAGATGTACAAAGACACATAACATGCACAAGCACATGTACACACACATACACATATGCATACACAACAACATGCATATGCACATACATGCACACACACACAGGAGCACGCACGTGCACACTCACACGTGCATGCACACACAAACAAATGCATAAGCATGTAAATCAGCACATGCATGCATGCACAATCATTTACAAATCTACGTATGGTCACAAATACAAACACATGCACAAATATACACATGTTAAAGTACACACACATGCACCTACATACTCACACAAGTAGATATGCACACACACACACACAGGCATGCACACAAAAACATGCACATACACATGCACACTTGCATAAATGCATACACACACATACACACTCACAAGCACACGAACTCATACATGTACACATACACAAACAAATACACACATTAGCATGCACACAAACAAATGCATGTATATGCATGCACACACACACATAAAAGCACACATATATGTATAAATCTCTACAAACACACACTAGCACACACTCACACATAGGCATATGCATATACAAAAATGTGCACACACAAACATGCACACACACATTCACTAATACAAACATAGGTATGCCAACATGCATACGCACACATATGCACATAGACACTTAGTCATGAGCACACACACGAACACACACACACAAAAATAATCCCATGCATGCGCACATGCTCACAAACACACACACTCACACACACAAACATATGCTCACATATGCACCCACCCACATACGCACACACACTCACATGAAAATCCACATATTTACACACATACACACTCACAAAAATGCACAAGTACACACATGCATAGTCAAACACATGCACATGCAAATAGGTGTTGCATACACATGCATGCACATGTGCTGACAAATGCATAAATGCACACACATGTATATAGACAAAAAAGACACATGTGGGCCTACACATCTACACATACAAATGCAATCATGCATGTACACTCTCACACATGCATGTATAAACATGTGTATATGCACACATGCATACACATGCACAAACACATACAGGCAAACATGCACAAGAGAATGCATAATTGAATACACTCTTGCAACAACACATATACACACACACACACGTGCAACCAAGCAATACACCAACACAAAGGCATGCACATGTACACAAAATGTGCACAAACTCACACTAACATGCACTCTCACTTGCATAAGCAAGCAAACAAAAACTAAAAGCATACACACATGCACACACACGCACAAGCTCACTCATGTACACACGTACGTACACACACGTGCATATTTGCACAAACATACATATGCACATAAAAACACACACTCAAACTCAGAAGTAGACAAGTACATGCATGTATAGATATGCTCACGAACACGCACACACACACATAAACACAATGCAAATATGCACACAGATAAACATGTATAGATAGATTCATGTATATACATGCACACATAAACACACATGCAAACACATGCACATAAACACAATACACATGCACAGACATAGATAAAAATTCACACATGTACACTCACACACATGCACATACACACATCACACTTCTACACACCAACACACACTTATTCACACACATTGGATCACACAAATGCATAAACTCTCACATACACACCCATGCATGTGACACATAGGCATGCACACACAAACACACGCACACATGTGTGCATGCACATACACACACACACAAGCACACACACACACATATGTATGCACACAAAAACACACATACATGCATACAAATATTTAAAAACACACAAACACCTATACATACATATGCAAACATAAACATATGAAGACGTACACACATGCAAGCACCCATAAATGCACTCACATATGTGTGCATGTACACACATGTGCACACACCAAAACATGTATGCACACACATATGCATACACACCCACATGAACACATAAACATATGCACATGCCAAAACACACAAATGTATACACATGCATACACACACACACAAGCAGACACATTTACATGTACACACACACATGCACACATGAGCACACACACACACACGCAAACCCACATCCACATGCTCATGAATAATTAAACAAACAAAAATAGATGCACATGAACACAGACATATAAATGCACACATATGCACACACACACAAAGATACATGTACACATACATGTGGACAACCATACAAACATATCCAAATAGACATGCAACCACAAAAACACGTGCATTCATACACACATCCATGAACTCACACTCACAAACACAGAAGTGTGTTCACCCACATGCATGAGGTCACATAAATAAATGCATGCACACCAACACACATACACTCACATGCATGCACACTCCTAGTCACACACATATGCACATGCACATAAACTTGCACACATACCCATGCACACATGTGTACACACATGCACACACATAAACACATGTACACACACATATGCATACACACAGACACAAATGCATTAGCACACACACATGTGCACACATGTGCATGCATTAATATACATAGACATAGGCACACACAAGCACATAAATACATACAAAAACATGCACACACATGCTCACACTGACATGCACACATGCATAAGAAAATGCACACACACATGTGAGCATATGTGTGTTGGTGTGTGATGGAGTTTATGCATGCGCATGTGTGTGTGCATGTGTGCTTATGTGTACAAGTGTTCACATGTATGTCTATGTGCACATTTGTTTTTGTTTATGTGTGTGCATGTTCTAAGTGTGTGTATGCATGTGTGTGTGTGTATGCATGTGTGTGTGTGTAGGTGTGTGTGGGTGTATGTGTTTGTGTGAGCTTGGGTGTGTGTGAGTGTATGCACATAAGTGTACATAAGCATGTGTGTGTGGTTGTGTGCACAAGTTTGTGTGCATGTGTGTTTGCATGTATGTGCATATGTGTGCACATGTCTGTGCTTGTGTTTGTGTGTGGTGCATGCATGTGTATATGTATGTGTGTGAATGTGTGTGTGTGCATTTGTGTATGTCTGTGTTCGTGTGT
Source organism: Vanilla planifolia (assembly GCA_023846275.1). Taxonomy (NCBI): domain Eukaryota; kingdom Viridiplantae; phylum Streptophyta; class Magnoliopsida; order Asparagales; family Orchidaceae; genus Vanilla; species Vanilla planifolia. The sequence continues at coordinate 477,889 of JAIUJO010000307.1, read as the reverse complement.
GTTTGTGTGTATTGATATTTGCATTTGCTTATATGTCTATATGTGTGTGTATGTGAATGCAATGTGTTATGTGTTTGTGTGTATGCATGTGCATGTTTGTGTATGCTTGTGTGTATGTGTTTTTGTAGCTCTTGTGTATGTTTGTGTGATTGTGTGAGCATGTGCATGTGTGGGCGCATGCATGTATATGGGTGCATCTGTATGTGCATTCATGTGTCTGTGTGTGCATGTTCATGTGTGTGGACATGTGCATGCATGCATGTGTGAGTGTGTATGTATATTGGCGTGCCTATGCACACATATAAGTGTGTGAATGTGCATGTGCATGTCTATGAGTGCGTGTACAAGTGCATTATATGAGTATGCTAACATTCCTTTTTCTACACATATGTGTGCATGAATGTGTACATGCATGTGTATTTGTGTGCATGGGCATGTGTGTGTGCAATTGTGTATGCACATGTGTTTGTTTGTGTAGCTTTGTAGGCATGTGTGTGTTCATGTGTGTATGTACTTTCATGCATGCATGTGTGTGTGTGTGTGCATTTGTGAGTTTGTGAGCTTGTGTGCATATTTTTTGGCTTTTATGTATGAGTGCACGTGTGTGCATGTCATCATGGTGTCTATGTGTGTGTGTGTGTGTGCATGTTTATGCTTTCATGTGTGTGAGCATGTTTGTGTGTGTGCATGTGGCATGTGTTTGCATGCCTACATGTGTGTGTGTGTCTATGCTTGTGTGTGTGGCTGTGCATGTGTTTGCACTTGTGCGCTTTTTTGTGTGTATGTGTGTGTGCACATGTCTTTCTGCATATGCGAGCGTGTGTGTCTACATGCATGCATGTCTACATATTTGTCTATGTTTACATGTCTACTTATGTATGTGTGCATGTGCATCTGTGTTTATGCATGTGTGTTTATGTGTGTGTGCATGTGTGCACATGTGTACATGTGTGTGTTCGTGTGCATGCATGTGTGTGTCTGTGTGCACATATGTGCATGTGAGTGTAAGGGTATGTACATATGTGTATGTGTGTGCATGTGTGCACATGCATGACATGTGTGCATTTGTGTGTGTGAGTTCTTGTGCATGTGTGTGTGATATGTGGTTGTGTGCATGTGTGTGTCTATGTGCATGTGGTTGTGTGAGTGCATATTTGTGCGAGTGTTGCATGTCTGTGCGAACATGTGTGTGTGTGTGTGCATGTGCACCTATCACTATGTCTGTGTGTATTAGTGTGCTAGGTTGCATGTGTTTGTGTGCATACAAGCCTATGCATTTGTGCTTATATGGATTTATGCATGATCATGTATGTTGGTGCATGTGCCTATGAATTGGTGTGTATATGTGATTGTGAGTGTGTATGTGCATATGCATATGTGTGTGTTTGTGCAAGTTCATGTGGATGTGTATGCATTTGGGCATGCTTGTGCATGTGTATGTGTGTGTGTGTGCTTGTTCATGCATGTGCTTTTGCATGTGTGTGTGTATGCTTGTTTTTCTCATGTGTGTGTAGCTTTTTGTGTGCATGTGTGTGCTTATGCACATGCATATGAGTGCTTATATGTGTGCAAGTTTGTGTAGGCATGCATGCATGGTTTTTGATGTATGTGTGCATGTGCGAGTGTTTGCATGCGTATGCATGTGTCTATGTGTGTTTGTGCATGTGTAGCAATTTGCATGTATGTAGGCATATGTGTGCATGTGTATGTCTATATGAGTGTACTTATATATGTGTGTGTGCACATGTGAGTAGGTGTATGTGAGTATGAAATTGTGTACATGTGCACATGTGTGTGTGTGTGTATATGTGTGTATTATGCATTCATATGTGAGCATGTGTGCATGTGCATGTGTGTACACTTATGTTCATTTGCATGTGTCCATATGCACTTTGTTTTTGTGTATGAGTATGTGTGTTAATACCTATGTGTGGATGTGTTTTTGTGCATTTGGATGTGTGGTTGTTAACTTACGTGTTTGTACATGTGTGTGTTTACGTGTAGTTACATTTGTTCTTGCATGTCTATGTGTACATGTGCATACATGTATGTAGCTTCATGTGTGTGTGTGCACACATGAATACATCTATGTGTTCACGTGTTTTATTGTGTGGAGGGATGTTCCTTAGAACTAATTTGTGTGTATAAACATGTGTGCATGCCTATGCGTGTTCACATGTGTGCATGTGTGCATGCATGTTTAAGTGTGTGTTTGTATATGTGAATGCATATGCATGTGTTTGTGCATGTGCGAGTGTGCATGTGTGTGTGGTTGTTAGTGTGTTTGTGTGCAATTACATGAGAGTACATGTGCAAGTACCTGTGCACGTGTGTGTGTGCATGTGTTTGTGTGTATGTGTGTTTTCATGTGTTCGTATGCATGTGCATGTGCCAGTGTCTTGGTGTGCTTGCATACAAATGTGAATGTGTGTGTGTTCGTAAATGCATGTGGAGGGGTGCCTATTTGCATTTGTGTATGTGTGTATGGTTTTTTTGTGCATGCATCTTTGTGCGTGTAAATATCTATCTGTGCATGTGTGTGTGTGTGTGTGCAAGTGTAGTTGTGGGTATGTGTTCATATGCACATGTATGTCTGTGCATTAGGATGTCTATACTTGTGTATGTAAGTATGTGTGTGCTTGTATAGGTGCAAGTTTTTTTGTGTGCATGCATGCTTATGTGTGTGTGCCTGTGGTTGCATGAGTATGTGTGCTTTTCTATCTTTTTTATGTGTGATTTTTCGAGTGCATTTATTTTGTGTGTCTATTTGTGCATGTATGTGCCTAAGTGTGTGTACATATGTTTATTTATGTGCATGTGTGTGAGTATGTGCAAATGTGTGTGCCTATGAGTGTGTATGCATGGGAGTGTATGTTTGTGGGTGTGCATACATTTGTGTGTGAGCTTATGTGTGTCGGTGTATGTGTTTGTGCATGTGTGTGAGGGAGCACACTTTTGTGTTTGTTCATTTGAATTCATGGGTGTGTGTGTGTGCATCAATGCATGTGACTTTGTGATTGCATGTGTGGTTGCATGTATGTGCTAGTGTGTTTGTATGGCTGTATGCATGTATGTGTGTATGTGTCTGTATGTGTGTATGCATCTGTATGAATTTATATGTCTGTGTTTATGTATATTTGTGTCAGTGTGCAAATAGGAATGTAAGTGTGGGTGTGTGTGCCCATGTGTGTTTGTGTCTGTGTCTACATGTATATGTGTTTGCATGTGTGTGTGTGCATGTGCATACCTTGGTTTTTTTTGTCATATACATGTGTTTGTGTGTTCATGTGTGTGTGTGTGTACATACATGTGTGGGTTTGTGCAAGTCTGTGTAGATGCACACACATATGAGTGTGTTTGTGAATGCACGTATGTGTGTACATCTTCACATGTGTATGTTTGTCTGTGTATGTAAGGGTTTTTGTGTGTTTATGAATATTTGTATGTATGTGTATGTAAATGTGCATGTGTATGTGCCTGTGTGTGTGTGCATGTGCTTGTGAACATGTGTGTGAGAGTGTTTATGTATGCATGTGAGTGTGCATACATATGTATGTGTTTGCGATGCAAGTGTGCCGCATTCATGTTTTTGTAAGTGTGTGTTTCTGTGTGCATGTGTATGCTTGTGTGTTAGTGTATGGGTGTGTGTGTGTATGTGTGTATGTGAATGTGTATGCATGTGTGTGTATGTGTGTGCCAATGATTGTGTGTGAATGTGTTTGCGTGCATGTGTTAATGTGAGTTTGTATGTGTGTGTGCATGCACTTGTGCATGCATGCTTGTATGTTTGTGTGAGTGCTCATGTGCTTAGGTTAATGTGCAAGTGTGTGATTGTGCATGTTTGAATGTGTCTCTGATTGCATTTGTTAATGTGTCTGCATGTGTGTGTAGTTGTGTATTTTAGTGTGTGAGTGCATGCATCTACTTATGTGCATGTATGTAAAATTGTATTTGTGTATGTGTTCATGTGTGGTTGTGCGTGCGTGTGTTTGTGTGTGCATGTCTATGTGTCAACATGTATGGGTGTGCATGTGGGAGTTTGTGCATTTGTGTGATCTAATGTGTGTATATATGTTTGTGTGGGTGTGCGGGAGTGTGCATATGTGTATATAGATGTGTAAGTGTACATGTGTAAAAGTTTCTTTTTGTGTGGGCATATATGCATTGTGTTTATATGTGTGTGTTTTCATGTGCATTTAGTTGTGCATGTGTGCATGAGTTTATCTATAGGCATTTATGTGAATTCATGTGTGTGCGCTTGTGTGTATTTGTATGGTTATGTGTGCATTTGTATGTGATTGTGTGTGTGTGTTATTGTGGGTTTATGCATCTGTTCATGTGGGATTGTGTGCATCAGTACATGTGTGTACCTTTGTATGCATCTATGTACACATTGGTGTGCATATGTTTGTGTATGTGTATGTGTATTTGTGTGTGAATGTGTGCATCTGTGTGTACATGTTAGTGTGGGTATGTGAATGTTTGTGTATGCTTGTGTGGGTGAGAGTTGTCAAAGTGTTCCTGTAGAAGTGTGTGTATGTGTGTGCGTGTATTTGAGTGTGCATATTTTTGTGTGTGCCTGTGCATATGTGTGCACATGCCTATGTTCATTTGTGTGAGTATGCGTGCATGTGTGTGTGTGTGTGTGTGTGTGTGTGCATGTGTGTGTGCATTCGTGTGTGCTTATGTATGTGTAAATGCACTTGTGTTTTTGTATGCATCTGTCAGTGCATGTGCATGTGTGTGTGTATGTGTGTATTTTCATTTATGCTTGTGTGTATGTGCACATGTGCACACTTCTATGCATGTGGGTGCAAGTGTTTATGTGCATTCTCTAAAAGTGCATTCATGCATGCTTAGATGTGTGTATATGTGTGTACATGCTTGTGATTATTTTTATGCATTTATATATGAAAGCATGTGCAGGCACATTTGCATGCACTTGCGTGTAAGTCTAAGTGGGGTGCATATATGTGTGAATGTACATGTGTGCTTGCTTTTGCATATTTATGTGTATGTGTAAGTGTGTGTGTGTGTGTATGCTTGTGTGCATGAGTGTGCATGTATGTGTGTGTGTGTGAGATGGTATGCATGTACATGTGTGTGTTAGCTTATTCGTGTACTTGTGTGTGTATGCATGTTCATCCGTATGCATGATCTTCTTTGTGTGTGGATGTGCATGTGCATGTATTGTGTGCATGCATGCATGTTTGAGTGTGCATGTGTATGTGTCTGTGTGTGTGCACATGTGTATGTGTGCATGTATTTATGTGTTCTTGTGTGGATGTTAGTGTGTGCATGTCTGCACATGTGTATATGTGTATGTGTGTGTGTACTTGTGTGAGTGTTTGCATGTGCTATACATGCGTTTTTGTGTATGTGTGTGTGTCTCAATGGGTGTGTGTGGTGTGTTTGCATGTATATATGCATTTGCATGCTTATGTGTTTGTGTATGCAAGTGCATGTGTGCATGCAATTTTATGTGTGCATGTGTGAGCTTGAGAATATGCACATGTGTGCGGTTGTGCATATGTTTGTCTACATGTGTGTGTGCATATGGGCATGAGTGTGTATGGGTTGTGCATGTGTATGTGTGTAAGTGTTCATGCACAAGTGTGTTTGTGTATATGCAAGTGTGTGTGTGTGTATGTGTGTCTATATGTGTATGTGTTTATGTGTGCATATGTGTGGGTGTGTTTGTCTGTACCTCATTTCATGTATGTGTGAGCATGTTTGTGTGTGTGCATGTATGTATGGTTATGTGACTTATTGCATGGGCCTATTTGCGTTGTGTGTGTGAGTTGTGCTTGCACGTGTTTATGCTTATGTGTGCTTACATGTTTGCATGCGACTGTGCATTTGCATGTGTGTGTGTGCGTTTTTGCATTTGCTCATGTGCGTGTGTGTGCTCTTTTGCATGTGTGCACGTGTTCATGTGTGTGTGCATATGCAAGTGTGCATGCATGCTTGTATTTGTGGGTGCATGTATATACATAAGTGGTAGTATGCATATGCAAATGTGTCTATGTGTGAATCTGCTCATGTGTCCTTGTACACATGTGTGCACGTATTTGTGCATCAGTATACTTGCATGTGTGTTATGTTCTAGTCTGTATGAGTGTGTTGTGCATGCGGGCATGTATATACACATGGTAATATAAGTGTGTGTGTGTGTGTGTGTCTGCATCTTTATATGCAAATGTATGCGAGTGCAGTTGTACATGTGAATGTGTGTGTGCATATTCTCCTGTTTATGAGTGTGTCTACATTTGCATGTTTGTATGTGTGTTTGTAAATCCAAATTAGTGTGTGTTCTTTTGTGTGCATGTGTACGTATTTGTTTGTTTATTTGTGTATAAGTGTTGCTATCTTTCTGCATATTTGTGAGTATGTACACATGTTGGTGTGTTTGAGTGTGTGTGTGTGTGTTTGCATGTATGTGGGTGCAGGTGTGTTAGTGATTATGTATGTGTGTTTTGCATGTGAGCATTCTTATACATGTCTGTGACTCCTTATGCATGCGTGTGTGTGTGCATACATGTGCTTGTGTGCGTGCCTATGTTTGTGCTTCTATGCCTATGCTTGTGAGTGCTTACTTGTTCGTATGTGTGTGTATGTGTGTGCATAGGTATGCATGTGTGCATACGTGCATGCATGTTCATGTGTGTGTTTGTGCACATGTGTGCACATGATTTATCCCTATGTGTGAGTGTCTACATGTGTGTGTGGGCATGCATATGTGTTTGCCCATGTGTCTATGGGTGTTTTCATGTCTATGGTTGGTTCATGTCTTTGTTTGTATGAGTGCATGAGCATGTGCATTAATATGTGTGTTTTTATGTGTCTATTTCCATGTTTGTGTGTGTGCATGGGTGTTTGTGTGTGTGTGTGTATACAAGTGTGCATGTGTATTTGTGCATGTGTACATGTGTATGCATGTTTATATGTGTATGTGTGCATGTGTGTATGGGTGTGAGTGTACAAAGGTGTGTGTTTGTGTGTTTGTTCATGTGTGTGCATTTCTGCATGTGCATGCATGCATGTGCTAGTGTATGTGTGTGTGTTTGTTAGTGTGCATATGTGTGCAAGTGTACACGTGAGCATGTCTATGTGCTTGTGTGAACCTATGTGTGCATTCTTCTATGTGTATGTGTGCATGTGTGAGTGCATGCACATGTGTGTATGTATGTGCATCAGTGTTTGTGGGTGCATGGGTCAATGTGAGCATGTGTAAGTGTATTTGTGCTTCGTGTGGTTTTAGTTGAGCATTTGAGCATATTTGGATGTCTGCATGTGCATATATTTATGTGTGCATCCACATATGTGTGCTTAACTATGCACATATGTGTGAGTGTTATTGTGTGTTTGCATGTGCATGAGGCTCTATGTGCATGTATTTGTGTGTGTGCTTGTGCATAAAAATATGTGTTCGTGTGTGCTTGTACGAGTGTGCTTGTTTGTGCATGTGTATGTGCATTTTGTTGCATGCATATGCATGTGTGTGTATATGTGTGTATGTTATGTATTCTTCTACCTGTGTGTGTGTGTATGCGCTTATGCATGAATACATGCGTGTGCATTTGTGTGCAAGTGCTGCAGCATGTGCATGCATGGGTACATGCATGTGTGTTCATCTTTGTGTGAGTGTGTGTGCATTTGTGAATGCTAGCATGGATGTGTGTGTACATGTTTATGCATATGTGTGTGTGTATGTTCATGTGCACGTGTGTGTAGATGTGTGTGCGAGTGCGCATGTTTGTGATTGTGCTTGTGTGTTTACTTATGTGTGCATCTGCATGTGTGTGTGTGCATGTATTCATTTGTGTGTGTGTGTACGTGTACATGTGCATGCACCAGTATGCACGTATGCGTGTGTGTTTACACATGCATGTGACAATTCATGTGTATGTGCGTGTTCATGCCTATGTGTGTTCTTGTGTGTATTCATCTATGTGTATGCATGTGCATGATAATCCATGTGATGTGTATGTGCACGCATGTGTGTGTGCGTTTGAATGCATGTGTGCATGTGTTTTCTTGTGTTTCTTTGTGTCTATGTGCATACACATGTGTGTGTATGTATGTTCATGCACATGTATTTGTGTATGAGTGTGTAATTTTTTGTGCACGTGAGTGTCCACATGTGTGTGCATGTGTGCTTGTTCGAGTGTATTAGTGAGTGTGTGTGCTTGTATGTGCTTCCATATATATGCATGTGTGGGTTTGTGTGTGTATGTTGTGTGTGCATATGTGTATGTGTACATGTGCATGTTTGTGCTCATGTGTTGTTGCATGTACATTATGTTTGCATGTTTTTGTCATGTGTGTCAATAGGAATGTGTGTGCTTGTGAGCGAGTGCACATCCATACATGTGTGTACATGTTTGTGTGTACATGGGTGTTTGGCTGTGACGATGTGTATGCGTGTGTGTGTGTACATCTATGTCTATATGTTTGTGCCCATGTATGTTTCTGTTAGCTTATATGAGCCTATGCACATGTGTTTATGCCTCTATGAGCATTTGCTTATGCGTATTTGTGTGTATGCGTGCATGTGGATGTGTCTATGAGTACATATGTGTGCATCCATGCGCATACATGCATGTATGTGTGTGTATGTGTTCATGCTTGCATGTGTGTTTGTGGGCCATTTTTGTGTGTGCTTGTGCATGTGTTTGTGTGTATTTGGGTGCTTGTGGGTTTGCAAATGTGTGTGTGTGTGTGTGTGCGAGTGTGTATGCCTATGCGTGTTATTATGTGCAAAGTCTGTGTATGTGCATTTGTGTTTGTGTGAATGAGTGGGTGTTTATTCAGGTGCATGCATGTATGTTTTTATGTGCATGTGTATGTGTGAGTGTGTTTGTGTGCATGTAAGTTCATTTGTAGTCCATGTGCATGTGTGTGTGCATGGCTATGCATGTGTATATGCATGTGCATATGCATGCATGTCTATGTGTCTATGCTTGTGGCCTTGTATGTATTTTTGTGTTTATGTACACATATATGCGTGCTCTTGTGCATATGCATGTGTGTATGCATATGTTTGCATCATCATGCATGTGGGTAGGTGTGTGAGTCTTTATATGTGTGTGTGAGTGCATTTCTATGTGCACTTGTGTGTATATATGTGTGCACACCTATGTTCGTGCATGTGTGAGTGTGTGTGCATGTGGGTGTGTTTGTGTGTGTCTACTTCTGTGTTCGTGTGTGTGCATGCATATGTGTGCATGTATGTGTTGTGGATATTGGTGCGGGCATGTGTGCATGCATGAATGCATGTGCATGTTGTTGCATGTGCATATGCATGGATGTGGTGTGCATGCATGTATATGCGTGTGCTTGTGTGTTTGTGTGTGTTTGTCTTTATTCACGTAATTGTATGTATGTGTGCATGTGTATATGCATGTGTCAATACATTTGTGTGTGTCTATGTGTGCCTATGTGTGTGGACATGTGAGAGCATGTATGCATTTGTGTGTGTACATGAATATTTCTGTGTGCATATTTGTGTGTGTGTGCGTGTGTATAGTTATTTATCTATGTATGCATGTGCTATCATGTGTTTCTATGCAGATGCATGTGCATGTGCATGTGAGTATTTGTGTGTATGTGATTTTTCATGCACATGCACATATGTGTCATGTCTTTGTGTGAGTGTGTATGTGTGTGTATATGTGTGTGTGCATAGATGTATGTGTGGAGTATGCTTGTCTACTTGTGTGTTATTGTGTGTGTCCATTTGCATGTGCATACATGTGTGTGTTCTCATGCTTCCATTTGTGTGTGTACGTGTGTGTGATTGTGCTTGTGTGTGTGTTCATGGATATGTGAGTGTGTGCTCGTGTGCATGTGTGCGTGTGTAAGTTCTAGTGCATGTGAGTGCACATGTTCAAGTTTGCGTGTGTCTGCATTTTCTTATAAGTGTGTGTGTGTGTGTGTGTGCTTGCTCAACTATAGTGATTGCAAGTGCTTGTGTTTGCATGCATGTGTGCATGTCTTCGAGCTAGTGTTTAAGTGTGTGTTTGCATATGTGTGTCTATGTGGATATGTGTGTGGGTCAATATATGTGTGCATGTGTGTGTCAATGTGCGTTGGTGTGTGTGGCTGAACCCAAATGTGCTTCTATGCCTTAGTTTGCATACATGTGTGTCCACATGATTGTGTGTGGGTAAGTGTGTGTATGTGTGCATGTGTTTATGTATATTTATAGTATGTTCATGTGTGTGTATGTGTGAGTATGTGCTTGTTTGTGTGTGTAGGTTTATGTGCATGTGCATGTGCATGTGTGTGTGTATGCATGCTTACATATGTGTCTAGTCTAGAGTGCATGTCAATGTACATATTTGGGTGCATGTTTCTACACGTGTGTTTATGCATGTGTTTGTGCATTTGTGTGTGTGTGTGCATATGCATTTGTGGGTCTGCATGTGTTTGGGTGTGTTTGTCCACATGTGTGTGCATGCACACTTGTGTGTATGTGTATATGCATGTGTGCATGTTTCTACTTGTGCATGTGCATATGTGTGTGTATGTGCTTGTGTGCATTTGCATGTGCATGCGTGGGTGTGCATTTGCATGTGTGAATGTGTATGTGTGTGAGACTGCACACACGTGCAGCTGTGTGCGAGAGTGCACAAAGGTGCATGTGTGTGTGTGTGTGTGCATGTGTTTTGGTGGGTGTGTGCATGCATGCATCTATTTGTGCATTGGAGTATGTCTTTAGTTGTGTGAATGCATGAGCATGCTTTTGTGTGTTGTATGCCTGCATTTATGCATACATGTGCATGTATGTGTGCACGCTTTGCATGAGTTTGTTGTGTGTGTGTGTGGGGTTTTGTTTTGGGTGTGTGTGTGAGCATGTTTGCATCTATTTCTATGTCTGCACATGCTTGTATATGTGTGTGTTTGTGCAAACATTTGTATGTGTGCAGGTAGTGTGTGTGTGTGTGTATATGTATATGTATATGGGTGTGTATGTGTACATGTGAGTGCATGTGCATATCTATATTTCTATATACATGTGTGTGGTGTATGGAGGGCAAGTGTGAGTTTGCATATGTGTGTTTACGTGTGTGCATGAGTATGTGTATGTGTATGTGTGTGCATTTGTGCGTGCATCTGTGTGTGTACGATTGTGTGAGTGTGCGATTGTGTGCACATGTGAGTGTATTCGAGGATGTGTATGTGCTTGCATGCATGCATGTGTGTGTGCATGGGTACTTACTTGGGTGTGATTGTGTTTGAATCTTTGCTTGTGCATTTGATTGTGTGTATGCATGGTTGTGTTCATCTGTGTATGTCTAAGTGCATATGTGTGCATGTGCATGCTCATGTACATGCTTCTATGTGTGTGTTTCTACACTTTTGTGCATGTGCATCAACATGTGTGTGCATGTGCATGTGTGCATGGGTATGCACATATGTGTGTGCATTTGTTTTGTGGATATGTGCATTCTTATATGTGCATGTGTGTGTCTAAGCATGCATGTGTGTATGTGTGTTTGCATGCTTGCATTTATGCATTTGTGTGTGCAAACATGTGTTTGTCCATGTGTGTGGTGTGTTTGTGTGTATGTGTGTTTGATATTTGTGTGTTCATGTATGTTTGTAAGCATATTTATTTGTATGCATGTGTTTGTGTGCACATGTTTTGATATGTGTATGTGTGCTTGTGTGTTTGCATGAGTGTACGAATGTGTGCACATGTTGGTGTGTTCATGTTTGTGCTTGTCTACATACTTGGGTGTGTATGTGCATGTGTGTGTGTACATGTGTATGTGCGAGAGTGTGTGCTTTTGCTTTTGCATCAAAGAGTGTGTGTAGGGGTAGGGGTTTGTGTATTTGAGAGTGCATGTGTATGTGGGCATGCATGTGTGTGCTCATGTACATATATTTTTGTTTATGTGTTTGTGTACATGCATGCATGTGAGGGTGTGCATTTGCATATGCATGCCTGTGCCTGTGCTTGGGTACATGTGTGTCCATGCATGATTACACGTGTGTGTTCATGCATTGATGCATTTGTGTTTGTTTGCCAAAGCCTGTGGATGTGTGCATGTGCATGTGTGTGCATACATGAGTGTCATTGTGTGCATGCACATGTCTTTGCAATCTTGCTGATGTATATGTGTGTTTGCATGCTTGCATTCATGTGTGTGTATGCATATGTGTGTTTGTTTATATCTATGCATATGTTTGTGTGTGCATATGTGTGTGTACATGTCTGTGTGTCAATGTGTTTGTTTATGTTCATGTCTGCATGTGTGTGGGTGCCTGCTTTTGTGCATGTGTCCTTGTATACTTACTGTGTGTGCATTTGTGCATGTTTTTGTGTGCACATGTGTGTGTCCTATCATTCAAGTGTGCTTATGAGTATATTTCTATGTGTTTATGTTTATATGTGTACGTGTGTTTGTGCTTGTGCTTATGCTTGCATATGTGTGAGTGTATGTATACATGTGTGGACGTGGGTGTGTGTGTGAGTGCTTATGCACTTATGTGTGCGTGTTCATGTGCCTACATGTGTGTGTGTATATTTGTATGTGTGTGCATGCATGTGCATGTGAGTTCATGGGTGTGCGCATGTGTGTATGTGTTTGTGTGCATGCATGTGTCAATGTGTGGGTTCTTGTTTGTGTGTGTACATGTGTATAAGTGCATGTGCATGTATGGTTGTGTGTGTATGTGTTTTCTTATTTATGTTTGTGTGTGTGTTAATATGCAATTATGTGTGTATGTGGATTTAGGGATGTGTTTATATGCATGTGTGTGTATCTAATCATTTGCATGTGTGTGCATGTGTGTGTGTATGTTAGTGTGTATAGCTATGTGTGGGTATTTCTAAGTGTGCATGTGTGTGTGACTTTACATGAGTGTATTTGTGTGGATTCATATATGTGGTGTGCATGTGCTAAGCATGTGTGCATGTGTATGCATGTTTATGTGTATGTGCATGTGTGTGTGTGCATGCGAAAATTATTTTGTGTGTGCATGTGTTTGCATGACTATGTGCTTATAGGTGCATGTGCACGTGCGAGTGTGTGTGCAAGTGTGCATCTATAAGTGTAATAGTGAACATGCACACTTTTATGCATATGGCTGCTTGCTTGTGTTTGTGGGTGCATTTTTTTCTAAGTGTGAGTGCATCCATGTTTCAATGTGTTCATGTGTGTGTGCGAGTTTGTAGACATGAGTTTGTGCGTGTGTTTGTGTGCATGTGCACGCTTATGTGTACGTGTGTGTGTGCATGCATATGTATATATGTGTATGTGTGTGTTTATGGATTTGCATGTGTGCCAATGTGTGTGTGCGTGAGAGTGTGTTTGTGTGTATGTGTTCGTGCGTATAGTTGTGTGATTGGGTATTTGTTTGTGTGCAAGTGTGTGTGGCTATGCATGAGTAATGTGTGTGTGTGTACATGTGATCACAAGTGTGTGTGTAGCTGCATGATTGTGTGTATTCATGTGTGCACGTAATGTGTATGTAGGATTATATGCATGTGAGTGTGTGTACTTTTGTTTGCATGTCTGTGTGCATGTGCATTTGTGTCTATATGCATGTGTGTGTGTGGGTACACGTGTGTGCATATGTTTGTGCTAATGCTCATGCATGTGTGGATGTACATGTGCATGTGAGTGTTTGCATGTACATGTGTGCATATGTATGTGCATGTGTGTGCATGTGTGTATGTCTATGTGTGTGCATATGTGTGTGTACGTGAGTGTCAGTTCATATTTGTGCATGTGAATGTGCTTGTGAGTGTGTGTGGAAAAGTAAGCATTAGTGCATGTGCTTGCAGGTATGTAAGTTTTCATGCTTATATGTATGCATCTATGAGTGTGTGCATGTGTGTGTGCATGTATAAAAGTTTGCACCTTTGTTTATATGTTTGTGTGTGTATGTTTGTACGAGTGTGTGTACATTTGTGTATGTATGCATTTCTAGGTGCACATGTGCATGTGTGTGCACACTTATGTGAGAGTGAGTGTGTGTGTATGTGTGCATATGTATGCACTTGTTTTTTTGTTAGTGTGTGTCTATGCATTTGAATGTGGGTGTGCATGAGTATGTGTATGCATGTTTATACATTTGTGTGCATGTGCATATGTTTGTGTGTGTTTCCTTATGCATGTGTGCAAGTATTTATGCTTGTGTGTGTGCACTCACATATGTTCATATATACTTCTAAGTGTGCACATGCGAGTTTGTGTGCTTATGAGCATGTAGGTGCTTGTTTGTCTGCATATGTTCACATATACCTATTTGTGTGTGAGCATATAAATGCATAACTTTGAATGTGTTTGATCATACATTTGGGTGTGTGCATGTGTATATGTGCATGTGTCCATATGTGTGTACACGTGTGTGACTGTGTGTGTCTTTGTCCTTGCATATGTGTGGGCATGTGCATCTGTATGTATGTGGCCAGGCATTTGTCTTATGTGAGTTTATGGCATGCATGTCTATGGGTATTAGTGGTTGCATAGGTGCATGTCCATGCATGGATGTATGCGTGTGGGTTGATATGTGTGTATGTGTGTGTGTGTTCATGTTTTGTGTGCATGTGTCTATATGTGTAGGCAGACATGTGTGAGCACCTATGTGTGCATGGGTATTTGTTCATGTGCTTATGTGTGAGTGCATTTGTGTGTGTGTGTGCATAGGGGTGTGTATGTTTGTGCTTGTGTGTATGTTTGAACATGTGTGTGCATGTTTGTTTACATGTCTGTGTAAGTTTGCGTGGTTGCATATGTGTGTATGTGTGGGTGTATGTTGTTGTGTGTTTGCATATGTGCATGCAGTGTGTGCATCTGTGTGTGTGCTTGCATGTGTGTTTATGCATGTGTGTGTGAATGTATGTATGTTTGTGTGGGTTTGTGTATGAGTTTTGTGTGCAAGTGTGTGTGCATTAGCCTGTGTGTATGCATGCAAACATGTGTATGTGTGTGTCTGTGTTTGTGCCATTATGTGTGTGTGCTCTTGTGTGTGTGTATGCATTTTTCTACATGCTTGTATTCCTATGTGTATTTATATGTGTGTGTGCATAAGCATCTTAGTAGGTATGCATACATATTTATAAGCACGTGTGTTTTTTTGTGTGTATGTTTATGTGTGTGTTTGTAAGTATAAAAACCTCTACACTTGTGGGTGTGTTCATGCATGTGTGAGTGCATGTATGTCAGCTCATGTATGTGTGTGACTAGATTTATGTGTGTATATGTGTGTGTACTTGCATGTTGGTTTGTGTGTGTTTTCATGTTTATGCATGTGTGTGTGTGGGTGTGCTTGCATGTGCTTGTGTGTTTTCTTAAGAGTGTGCATGTGTGCATGGGTGTGCATATGTGTGTATATGCTAACAAATGTTTTTGTACGCCCAAATGCATGTGAGTGTGCACATGTGTGTGTACATGTGTATGCATGGGTACACAAGCATGTGTAAATATGTGTGTCTGTGCATGCATATATGAGTGCATGTTTATGTGTCTATGCCTTTAAGTGTGTGCATCTTCATGTGTCTATTTATAGGTGTGCATAATGTGGATGCTTGCATGCTTGTGTGTGTTCATGTGCCTAAGTGGAGATGCATGTGAACTATGTAATGGTTTGGGCCGATGTGTGTATGTGTGTGTATGTGTGCATGTGCATGCATGTGTGTCTGTGTGTGTGTATGTGTGTGCACATGTTTACATTAGTGTGCTCATGCATGTGAGGGTGTGTGCATTTGCATGTGCACATGTGTGCTTATGTTCACATTTACATGTGTGCATACATATGCATGTGTTTGTATGTGTGTGTGAGTGTGCATGTATGCTTGTGTTTATAGGTGTGTATGTGTATGTGTGTCTATGACGATTCATATCTGTGTAAGTGTACGCATGCATGTTCTTGTGTGTGTGCACGTGTGTTTGTCTATGTTTGTGTGTGTGTGTGTATATGTGCCTGCATGTATGTACTTGTCAGTGCATGTTTGTGTGTGTTTCATGTTCATGTACATGTTTATTTATTTTTGTATGAGTGTATGCATTTGTTTGTGTGTGTGCATGTGAGTACATTGTTGCACATGCGTTTGTATGTGTCTGTGCGTGTATGTACTCGTATGTGTGCAAGTTTATGTGTGTGCAAGCACGTATGTGTTCTTATGAATGTTATGTGCATGTGTGGTTACATTTCTGTGTGTGCATGTGTGTGTTTGTATGTGGGTATCAGTGTGTGTGGTATGTGTGCACATATGTGTGTACCTATGTGTGCATGTGTGTATGCATATAACAATGTGTTTATGTATGGATGTGTGCATGTGTGTGCATGTGAGCATGTGTGTGTGCATGTTATTATGCTTGCATGAGTGCATGCATGCTTTTGCATAAGTGTGTGTGCTTTAGTGTGTTTGGGAATGTGTCTGGGTGTTGATGTTTGTATGTGCATGCTCATTTGTGTGCATGCCTGTGTGTGAGTGTATATATGTGTCTATGTGGTGTGCATATGTGTGTGTGTGTGCATTAATGTGTTCAAGTGCAA
Organism: Vanilla planifolia; assembly: GCA_023846275.1. Classification (NCBI taxonomy): domain Eukaryota; kingdom Viridiplantae; phylum Streptophyta; class Magnoliopsida; order Asparagales; family Orchidaceae; genus Vanilla; species Vanilla planifolia. Next base: position 461,374 of record JAIUJO010000307.1, on the reverse strand, counting down.
TTGTGTGTGTATGCATGTGTGTGTAAGCTTATGCATGTGAGCCTGTTTGCATGTTTATGCATGTCTTTCCATGTGCATAAGTGTTTGTGTATGTGCATTTGTATGTATGTATGTGTGTGTGTGTTGAGAATGTTTGTGTATATGATGGTACCTGTATGTGTATGCATGTGTGTACATTCATGTGCATGTGTCTGCAAGTGTGTGTGCACATGTTTTAACATATGTGTGTTCATGTGCATGTTTGTGTGTGTGTGTGAATGCATGCTTGCCTATGTTAGCATGCACATGTGTGTGATTGCGTATGCATATGTGTGTGTGCCAACAAGGGTGCATTTGCATTTATGCTTGTGTGTGTATGTGTGTGTGGATGTTAGTGCATGTGTGTTTGTGTTCATATGCATGTCTACATGTTAGTGTTTGTACATGCATTCATGTGTAGAGTGTGAGTGTGTGTGAGTGTGCACATACGTGTTCCAATACATGCATATCCTTGCATGCATGCATTTGTGCATGTGTGTTTGTGCATGTGTACTCGTGTGTGAATTTTTTAATGTGTGTTTATTTGTGCATTTTAGTGTCTATAAGCAAAAACATGTGTAAGTGCATTCTTTTGTGTGAGTATGTGTGTCTACTTATGTGTGTGCATGCATGTAAGTGTGTGTCTATATGCACTTCTATATGTGAGTGCATGTGTGAGTGTGTACACATGTGTTTGCATGCATATTTGTGTGCATAAGTGTATGTATATGTGTGTCCAAGAGTGTGTGTGTACACGAGTGTGCTTTTGTGTGTATGTGCATAAGTATGTTTATGTGTATGCATGCATATACGTGTGTGTGTGCATATACATGTATGTGTGTATGTGTGTCCAAATATGAGTCTTTATTTTTCAATGTGTATGCTTGTGCATGTGCATGTTTGTTTGAGTGCATGCACGAGTTTGTGCAACTGCATATGCAGACACGTGTGTGTGCATACATGTGTATCTGTGTGCATGTGTTTGTGCATGTGTGCATGTGTGTTTGTGTGCATGTTTGTGTGCATGATTTCGTGTGTGTATGTGCATGCATTTGTACACTTGTGCATCTGTGTGTGCTTATGTGTTCATATATGTGGTTGTGTGTTTGTATGCATGCATTTGTGTGAGTGTGTACATGTGCATCTATCTGTTTTCTTACATGTGCATGTATGTGCATTTGTGCTTTTATCTTTGTGCATGTGTGTGTGTGTGCACTTCTGTGTGACATGTTTGTGCATGGTCATTGTGTCTATGTGTGTCTATGTATGTTTGTGTATAGGTGCGTGAGCATGCATGTGAATATATCTTTAAGTGCATGTGTCTATGTGAGTGTGCCTACACTTGTGCATGATTGGGTGTGTTTTATCTCTTGTATTAATGTACATATATGTGTGTGCATGTGCTTTTGTGTACGTGTATGTGTGAGTGTCTGTGAGTGTAGATGTGTTCATGTGTGTGTGTGCTTGTGTTTGTGGGTGCACACAAGCATGCTCGTGTGTGTGCTTTCTTATGCATGTGTGTGTGCTTGCATGTATTTGTGTGTGGGCATATGTTTTCTTATGCAAGAGTGTTTGTATGCATGTGTGTATATGCGGGTGTTTGCATGTGAGTGTGTAATTGTGTGTTTGCATAGGATTGTGTGCCCATGTGTGGATGCGAGTGTGATTGTTTGTGCGAGTTGTGTGCTTGTGTGCATGTTTGCAGCTGTGTGTGTGTGTACATATGCACATGTGTGTTTGTATGTGTGTATGTGCATGTATGCTGCTATGTGTGTGTGTGTGCGCACATGTGTTTTAGTGTGGATGTGCATATGTGTGTATATATTTTCATCGTGCATGTGTGCATATGTGTAAATATTCACATGTGTGTATGTTGGTGCATGTGTGCATGTGTGTGTTTTTGTGTGAGTGTGTGTGTAAATCTATGTGCACACATGTCTATGTACGTAAATGTGTGTGTATTTGCATGTGTATGTGTGTGTTCATATATTTGTTTGTGCATGCATGTGTGTGTGCATGCTTGCATGCTTTGTACAAATATGTGTGCAAATGTGTGTATGTGTTTGTGTGTGTATGCATGTGGGTGTGTACTTATATTTATGTTATTGTGTATGCACTTGTGTGTAAGTGTAGGTGACTATGTGCATACTTGTGCGTATTTGTGTATGCACATTTGAGTGTTTGGTTATGTGTGTGTGATAGAGTGTGTGTGCATGTGAGTGTATTTGTTTGTACATGTGTAATTACTATGCATGCATTTGTTGATGTGTCGTTGTGGTTATGTGTGTGTGGCAGTGTTTGGGAATGATTGCATGTACCTACATGTGTGTGCATGTGTGTTTGCTTGTAATTTTTTGTAATTATGCATGCATTCTTGTGAGTACATATATACGTATGCATATTCACATTTGTGTGTGCATGAGTGCATGTGTGTGTGTGTATATATGTGATTGCATGTGTGTGTGCATATCTGTATGTGTATGTATGCATGCTTGTATGTGTTTATATGTGTGTAGGTGATTTTTTGAGTCAATGTGGTTGTACTTGTCTTTTTGTGTGTGTATGCATGCAGGTATTTGCATATGTGTGCATGTACATGTGTGCGTGTGTGTGTGCATGTCTTTGTATGCGTCTCTATCAATGTGCATATGTTTGTGTGTGCATATATATGTGTTTGTCTATGTGTGTATGTGCATATGTGTGTGTATGCACGTCTGTGTATATATGTGTTTACATGCCTGTGCATGTTTGTGTATGAGTTTGTGTGTGCTTGTGCATATGCACATGTGTGAATATGCATGTATGTGCATACCTGTTTATTTGTGTGTAAGCATCCAAGGAAGTGTTTAAGGCTTTTTCATGCATGTTTGTGCATTTGTGGAAGTGTTTGTGCATATTTGGTTGCGTGTTTGTGTGTACATGTACGTGTGTGCTCATGTGCCAGTATGTCTATATGTGAGTGTGTGCACATGTGCATACAATTATATGAGCATGTAAGAGCATGTTCATTTGGGTGTGTTTGTGTGTGTGTGCTAGTGTGTATGTTAATGCATTTGTTTGGAAGTGTGTAGGTGTTTTGCATGATTGTGTGCATTTGTGTGTGTGTATTTGAGTGAGTGTGCTTGTGTGCATACATATATGATTGCATACACATGTGTGTGTACGAGTGTTTGTGTGTTGGTGTCTACAAGTGTGTGTAAATATGCACACAGAAGTGTGTGCGTGTGTTTGTGTGTGTGCATGTGTGAGAGTGTGTGTGGGCATATGTGTTTTTGTGTGTGCATGTGTGTGCGCTTATGTGCATGTGTGTGTGTGTGTGTGTTTGTCCATGAGCATGTGTGTCTGTGCTCTTCTATTTTTACATGTGCATGTTTGTGCATATGCTTGTGCCTCTGCATGTGTGTGAATGTGAGAGTGCATGCATTTATGTGTGACTACAAATTTTTTCTTGTGCAGTAGTAGTTTTTCATGCACTTGTGTGCCTATGTGTGTGCATGCTTGCATGTGTGTTTATTTTCATGTCATTGTCTGCCTACCCTTATATTTGTGTGTGTTTGCATGTGTGTGTATATGGGTTTGTGTGTAAATCTATGCATATGTACATTATTATACATGTGTAATTGTGTGTGCATTAGTGTGTTTGTATGTGTGCATGTATACATTCATGAGTTTGTGCATGTGTTTCTATGTACATGTGTGCATGTGCGTATAGGCATTTGTGTGCATGTTCATGCATGTATGCTCATATGTATGTGTGTTCACGTGTTTGTCTGTACTTTTGTACATGTGTATACATGTGTGTGCATGTGTATGCATGCATGTTTATGTGTGTGTTCACATGCATGTGCATTTTTGTGTGCGTATGCATGTGTTGGAGTCTGTGGATGTGTGTGTTCATGTAAGTGAGAGTGTTTATGTATCTATATGTGTGCTTGCTTGTGTGTGTGTATGTGTCTGTGCAAGTGCATATCTGCATGTGTTTGTGCACCTGTGCGTGAACTTGTGCATTTTTTTGCATGTGTGTGTGTGTTTGTCCATATTTATGTATGTGTGTGTACTATGTCTACATGTTGGTGCACATGTGTGTGTGTGTATGTGTGTAAAAGAATGTGTGTGCATACATATGTGTGTTTTTGTGCATGTGTGTGCACATGTGTTTGTTTGGATGTCTTTGTGTGCATGTAAATATATGCATATGTGTGGGTTTGTACATGCATTTGTGCGTGCGTAATTGTGTATGCATGTGTGTGTGTGTGTGCATATGTGTGCATTCATGTATGGGTGCGTGCGTGTGCATGTTTGTCTGTGTTGGTTTGTGTCTATGTGCATGTGTGTGGTTTTGTAAAAAATTTTATGTGCGAAATTATGTATGAATGTGTGTGGGCATGTGTGTGTGTTCATGTATGGGTGCGTGTGTGTGCATGTTCATCTCTGTTGGTGTGTGTCTATTTGCATGTGTGTGCATGTGCTTGGATGTGTGTGTGAGTGTGTGTGCATGTGTTTGTGCATAAGTGTGTGTGTGTTTGTTCATGTGCGTGCGAGTATATTTATGTGTATGTGTGTGTGCATGCTTGCATGTGTGTATGAGTGTGAGTGCATGCACGTGTGTGTGTGTGCATGTGTGCTTGTGAGCATGTGTGTGCATGCTTATGCATGCATTTGTGTGTGTGTCAATTTGTGTACATGCATGTGCATATTTATTTGTGTGTACAAGTTTATGTATGCATGTGTGTACATGTCTATGTATGTGTCTATATGTGAATGTGTGTGAATGCATGTATGCATGTAGGAATGCATGGGTGGATGTGCATGTGTGTGCATATGTGTGTGCTTATATTTGTGCATGTCTATGAGCTTATGTGTGTGCTTATGACTATGTGTCTATGTGTCTATGTGTATATGCATTTCCTTATGTCTATATGTACATGTGCATGTGTTTGCATCCATATGTGTATTTGTGGGTGCATGTGTATGAGTGCATGTGCATGCATATTTGTTTATGTGTGTGTGTGCATGTGTTGATGCATTTGTGTGTGTGTTCCATGCAAGTGCGCAAGAATGCAAGTGCATGTGTATTTATGTGTAGGTGGGTTTGTATGTGTGTTCATGTGCACACACATGTGTCTATGTGTGTTCATGTAGATATGTGTATGTTTGCATGCATAAGTGTGTGCATGTGTTTTTTTAATATGTGTGTATGCATATGCATGTGAGTTATGCATGTGTGTTTGTATGTGTACATATGAGTGAGTGTGCGTCTGTGTGCATACTTGTGTGGATACATTTGTCTCTATAGGCATGTGCACGTTTGTTTGTTTGTGTGCATGTGTGCATTTGTGCGTGTGTTAGATTTTGTGTATTCATGTAAATGCGAGTGTGTGTGGGTGTGTTTACATGTGTAAGTACATTTGCATGTTGTTTGTTTATGCATGTGTGTTCTTGGTGCATTTTGTGTGTGCATGTATATTTACATCTATGTGTGTGTGTGGTTGTGTGTGTGTGCACATGTGTGTGTACATGTTCCTGTGTGTGGTTGTGCATACATGTGTGTTCGTGTGGTTGTGTATGTGCATATTTGCATGCTTGTGTGTGAGTGTGCATGCATTCATGTGTGTGTGTGTGCATGATTTAGTGATTGTGTGTGCATAGAGGGGAGGGTGAGTTTTTGTATGCCTATGTGTATGTACGTGTGTCTGTACTTCTATGTGCATGTGGGCATATGAGTGTGGGCATTTGTGCATGATTGTGTGTGAGCATGAATGCTTGCGTTTAGGTGTTTCGTGTGTTGTGCATGCATTCATGTTCATATGGGTGAATGTGCATGCCTATATGCACATGTTTGGATGTTTTTGCACACACTTGTGTATGCATTTCTGTATGTTTGCATATGTGTGTGTGCATATTCATTTTAAAGTGTGTGTGTACATGTGTGTGTAAGTGCATTTTTTGAGTTTGCATGTGTGACCATATGTGTGTGTGTGTGTGCATGCATATGTATGTGTGCATTTGGATGTATGTGTGCATGTGTATACATATGTTTGTGTGTGCAAGTTTTTGTGTGTGCATAGGCATGAGTATGTATGTGTGTGTATGTGTATGCGAATGCATATGTATACTTGTGCATGTGTAAGCATGCATGGTGGTATGTGTGTGTGTGAATGTGCATGTCCAAGTATGGGGATGTGTGTGCATGCATGTGTGAGTGTGTGTGTGTGTGTGCATGCATGTGTGAGTTTGTGTGTGTGTGTGTGCTTGTGTGAATGTAGATTTGTGTGTATGTACATGAGTGTGCATGTACATGTGCGCATGTGTTTATGGTTTTGTGTGCACCGGCTTACTTGTCTGTGTGTGTGTATTTATGTGTGGATTCATCTATGTGTTCATATGTGGATTTTTTACACATGTGTGTGTTTGTTTGTGTACACGCATGCATGAGCGTCTGTGTGTTTGTGTGCACATGCATGATTGTGTGCATATGCATGTGTGCCTGCACATATGTGTGTGATTAGGTGTGCATGCTTTCGTGCATGCGTGTCTCTGTGTGTGTCCACGCATGAGCTGCATGTGTGTGCATGCATGTGTATGTGTGCATGTTAATGTGTGTCTTTGTGTTTGTGAGTGTTCTTGTCTATGATCTAATGTATTAGTGTGTGCATGTGCTTGTGCTTGTGCATGTGTATGTGTTTGTATGTACATGTGCTTATGTATTCATGTGCACGTGCATGTGCATGTGTAGTGTGCATGAGTGCATGTGTGTGTGCATGCATGTTTATTTTTCTATGTGTGTGAATGCATGTGTTTACATGTGTGTATCTGTCTTTGCACCCAAGTGTGTAGGTGTGTGTGTGGGTTTGGGTCATGTGCACATGCTGTGCAAGCTTGCATGTGCATGTGCTTCTATATGTGTGGGTGTTGGTGCATGTATGTGCATGTGCATGTGCATATGTGTGTGTGTGCATATGTGTATATATCTTTGGGTGCATGTGTGCAAGTTTTTATGTTAATTTGTGTGTGTGTGCACACGTGCGAGTTTATGAGTGTTTGTATGTGTTCATTGTGTGCTTATGTGCATGTGAGTAACTGTATGTGTATGCATGCATTAGTTTGCCAATTGGTGCATGCAAGTGCACGTGGGTATGCATTTATTTGCATTTAGATGTACGATTATGTATGTTTGTTCGTGTGCATGTGTATGTGTGTGAGCATGTTTTGTGTGTGTATGTTTATTTGTGCATGGGTGTGTATGCATGTGAGTGTATGTGTGTTTGTACATGTGTACATGTCTATGTGTGTGTGTGCTTCTGCATGTACTTGTGTGTGTGCTTGGGATCATGCATTTGTGCATTTTAGCATGCATTTGTGTGTGTTTGTGTGTGCATGTGTGAGTGTGTGGCTATGTGTTAGTGTGCATGTGTGCATGTGGGTGTGCATCTATGTGTGTATATGTGTGTGTGCATGTGTGTGAAGTGTGCCAGAGAGAAAGTGTGTGTGCGTGTGTGTGTGTAAATGTGTATTATTTTTTGTGAGTGCAAGTGCATGAATGTTTGTGTGTACTTTGCTTGTGTGTGTGTGCAAGTGCGGTGCATATGTGTGTGTGCATGGGCATGTGAGTATGTATGCATGTGTGTCTGTGTGTGTATGTATGTGTGTGTGTGTGTGTATTCTTGTGTGTGTGCTTGGGTGTGTGTCCTTATGTGTTAGTATGTGTGTTCCTGTGTGTTTGTTTTTGTGCATGTTTATGTGTGTGGGTGTTTATTTGCATTAATGTGCATGTTGGCATCATTTGTGTGTGTGTGTGTGTGTGTCTATATGCGAGTATTTGTGATTGCCTATGTGTGTATGTGTATGCATGTGTGTGTGCATGTCATTGTAGGCACGTGTACTTGTGTGTGTATGTGAGTGCACACGATCACTTGTTTGTCTTTGTTAGTTCATTTTTGTGTGTATGAGCATGTGGGCAGTTCTGTGTTAGTATTTGCGTTTGCATTTGTGAATGATAGTGTGCATGAATGAGAGCATTTATGTGTGTGGGTGCATCTTTGTACATGGAAACATGTTTGTTTGTGTGTGTGTGTGTGCATTTATGAGTTTGTGTTCATGTGTGTGCATGTTCTTGCAAGAGTACTTGTATTATGATGTGTGTATGCCTATATGTTTGTGTCTATGTCTGCATGTGTGCTTATGTGTGTGTCTCTATGTGTGTGCATGTGTGTATTTGTGTTTGAACATGTATGTGAGTGTGTGTGTGTGTGTACGTGTGTGTCTACGAGTGCACATATGTGTGTCCATATGGGTATGCGTATGTATGTGCATGAGCATGCATAGGTGTATACATGTACAAGTGTTTGCATTCATGCATGTGTGTCTATGTGTACATGCATGTGCATGTGCATATTCATGATTGTGTGCAAGTGAGTCTATATTTGTGTGTGTGTTTGTGTGATTGTGTGCTTGCATGAGTATGGGTATGTGTGTGTTCTTGTGCATGTGTTTGTATGCATGTGCATATGTGTGTGTGAGTGTGTGCATTCGTGCATGTGTGAATGAGTGTGTGTGTGTGTGTGTGTGCATGTCTTTGTTTGTGTGTGCACATGTTTTTGTTTTTGTGTGCATGTGCATATGTGTCTATGTGTCTATGTGTCCATGTGTTTGTATGCAAGTGAAGTTGTGTGTGCATATCAACAAGCATGTTTATGTGAAAAGGCATGTGTTTATGCCTATGTGTATTTGTGTGTGTGCATATGTGTTATTGTATGTTGGTTTGTGTATGTGCATGTGTGAGTGTATGTGTGTGCATTAGTTTGTATGTGTGTGTGTCTGTGTGTGCAAGTTTATGTGCATATGTGTGTGCATTTGTGTGTGTGTGTGTGTGTTTATGCTAATGTTTGTTCATGTATGCATTCATGCATGTGGATATGTTTGTGAGTCATTGTGTAAGTTTGTGTGTGTTTATGCATGTGTGCGAGTGGATTTGTGTACGAGTCTTTGTGCATGTGTGCAGTTGTGTGTGTTTATAAGTGTGTGTGTGTGTGTGTGTGTGTTTGTGTGTGCATATGTTTGTGCTTTTTTGTGTGCATGTGGATATATGTGTTTGTGTATGCACATGTGTAGATATGTGTTTGTGTGGGTGTAAGTGTTTTTATGTGTGTGTGTGTGTGCATTGGTGTGTATTTGTTCATTTGTATGTGTGCATGTGTGATTGTATTTGGACATGTGTGTATGTGTTTGTTCGTCCATCTTAGTATCTATGCATGGTGTGTTCATGCATGTAATTGTATATGCATGTGCATTCATTCATGTTTGTGCAATTATGCTTGTGTGTTTATACTTCTTTGCATGTGTGCATGTGTAAGTCTATGGGTGTGTTCATTAATATGTGAGTGCATTTATGTGGATGCAATGTGTGTAAGTATGTTTGTGTGCATGCATGCTTGTGTTCGTGTGTGTATGTGAGTGTGCTTGGGTGTGCGAGTATGTGTGCATGTCCTTATGTATGCTTTTGTGTATGAGTGTGCTTGTGTGTAGGCATGTGTACACGTGTTTATATGTGTGCATGCATTGTGCTTATGTGAGTGTGAGTGAGTGTGCATTCTTGTGCATGTGCATGTGTGCATGGATATGACTGTGTTTCTTTTTGTGAGTGCATGTGTGTGTGTGTTTAGGTGTTTGTGCAAATGTTTATATGTGTGCATGTGTTTGCTTATGTGAGTGTGTGTTAGTGTATGTGTATATGCATATGCATGTGTGCATAAGTATGCCTATGTGTGTGTGGGTGAGTACCTGTGCCTTTGTGAGTATATATGCATTGGTATGTGTATGCATGTGCATGGGTGTGCATGCATGTGTGTGTGTGAGCATGTATATGCATGCATATTTTTTTATATGTGCCTTTGGGCATGTATACATGCATGTGTGTACACATATGTCTTTGTGTGTGTGTGTGTGAGTGAGTGTGTGTGTGTGCATTTGTGTGCTTACATGCATTCATGTGTGTGTAGATTTGTGTGTTCATGTGCATGTGTATTTGTGTGTGTGGTCATGTGTGTTTCTATGTGTGTGTGTGTCTGCATGAATTTTTGTGAGCATGTTTGTGTGAGAGCATGTGAGTGTATGTCCATGCCTGTGTATGCATGGGTGTTCATGTGTGTATATGCATTTGTTTGTGTCTTTGTGTGTATGTGTGTGCATATGTAATTGTATGCATGTGTGTATGTGTACATGTATTTATGTTCATATCAGTGTGCATATGTGTACATGTGTGCATGCTTGTGTGTGTTCATTTATGTTCATATCTGTGTGCACATATGTTTGTATGCTTGTACATGCATCTGGTTCCTATGTGTGATTTTTGTGCATGTATGTGTGGACTTGTGCATTCGAGTGGATGGCTACTTGCATGTGTGCATAGGTACGTTTGTGTGTGTGCATCTACATTTGCATGTGTGTATTTGTGTCTATGCCTTTTGGTGTGTTTGTGCTCATGTGTGTGTGTGCGTTTGGGTGTGTGCGTGTGTGCATGCCTATGTTTGTGTGTGCATGAATGTTTATGTTTGTTTGCTTGTATTCATATGTTTGTGTGCATGTCTATGCATTTGTTTATGTCCATGCATGTGTTTGTATGTGCAAGAGCATATGAGTGTGTATGTGCATGCATGTCCATGTGTGTGAGCATGTGTGAGTGTTCGTGTTTGCTTGTGTAGGTGTGTGATTGTGATTGTATGTGTGTATGTCTATGTGTGAGTGCAAGCCTATGTGTATGTGCTTTTATATGTGCATGTGTGTGTGTTTGCTTGTGCATATGTGCATGTGCATGCATATGTGAGACTGTATGCATGTGTGCATATGTGTGTGTGTGTTTATGTCTGTGTTATCATGTGAGTTCATGTGTATATGTGCTCATAAGTGTGTGTGTGTGTTCTCCTGTTCATATGCATTTATGCATGAGTGTGCTTTTGCACATATAAGTGTTTGTCCATGGGGTGCACTTGCACATGTTTAGTGTGTTTGTGTGTATGTGCACGTGCGGTTGTGTGTGTCTTTGCCTATGTGCATGTGTATGAACATGTGCGCATGTGGGTTTCTGTGTGTGTGTGGGCCTACGTGTGAGTGTCTGTGCATTTGTGGGTGTGTGTGAGCATTTTGTGGATGTGTGCATGTCTATGTGAGCATGTGTGTATACATGTGTGTGTGTATGTATGTGTGTTCATATTGACAAGTGTGTGTGTGATTGCATGTGTGAGTCCATCCTTGCATGTGTATGTGTGTGTGCATCTTCATATGTGCCTATGCATGTGTGTCTATAAGTGTGCAAGTTTTTCCTATATGAATCTCTACCTAGGCTTAAGCATATATGTGCATGTGTTTATGAGTGTGTATGTGTATTGATGTGTGCCTACGATTACATGTGTGTGTGCGCATATGTTCATATACGTGTCAATGTGTATGCTCTTGCATATTTGTATGAGTTTGTACATATGTGCATGTGCTTGAGTATGTTTGTATGTTTTTCTATGCATTTATGTTTGAGCATTAGTGTGGAAATATATTTGTGCTATTATTTGTGCATGAGTGTTCCTGTACGTGTGTGTGCGTACGAATATGCATGTGTATGTGTGCTTATTCGTTTACATTTGCATGCACATGTGACTGTGAGTGTATATGTGTGTGTTTGTGAGTGTGTTTATGCATGGGTGAGTACATGTGTGAAAGTGTTTGTGTGTGTATGTTTGTGATGTAAGCAAGTTTAAGCACTAACATACATGTGTGCATGGCGGGTGGGTGTGTGTGTGTGTGCATGTTTGTTGATGTGAGTGTGTGCATGTGTCTATTTATGTATGCCTATATGTGTAGGTGTATATGTGTTTACTTGTGTGCATAGGCTAATATATGTGTGTGTATGTGTGTGAGTGAGTGTTGTGTGTGTGTGTGTATGTTTGTGGGTGTATATGAGTGTACGCGATAAAAAATCTCTTTTGTGCAATTCCAAATATGCATGTGCACATGTCTTTGTGTGTGGGTGCACATGTGTGCATGTGTGTGTTGGTGTATGATGGAATTTATGCATATGTATGTGTGTGTGCATGTGTGTAAAAGTGTTCACATGCATGTGTGAATACAAGTTTGTGTGTGCTTGTTGGCATGTCCATGTGTGTGATTGTGCATATGTGTCTACATTTACATACACAAACATGTGCATGTGTGCATGTGCATGTTAATGTGAGCATGTGAGTGCATGCATTTATGTGCTTGTGTGTGCCTCTGTGTATTCCTATCAATGCATGCACATGTGTGAGCATGTGTGTGTGCTAATGCATGTGTGTGTGTATGCATATGTGTGTGTGCATGTGTGCTTTTGTGCAGTTGTGCATGCACACCAATGCATTTGTAGGTGTGAGTGGGTGTTTATGTGTGCAAATGAGTACATGTTTATGTTTGCATTTGATCTTTTATGATTTTGTGGGCCTGTTTGTGTCTACTTATGCATGTGACTATATGAATGCATGTGTGTATGTCAATGTATTTGTGTATTTATAAATATGTGTTTGTGTGTGTGTGTGCATGGGTGTTTGAGCATATGTGTATGTTTTCTTGCATGTGTGTCGATGTGCACATGTGTTTTTGTTTATGTGTGTGTGTGTGTGCTTGTTCTAAGTGTGTGTGTGTGTGTGTGCTTGTGTGTGGGTGGGTGTGTTTGGGCATGTGTGGGTGTATGTGTTTGTGTGTGCATGGGTGTGTGTGAGTTTATGCACATATGTCTACATAAGCATGTGTGTGTGTGTGTGGTTGTGTGTACAAGTTTGTGTGCATGTGTTTTTGCATGTGTGCACATGTATGTGCATATTTCTATGCTTTTGTCTATGTAGTGCATGCATGTGTATATGGACATGTGTGTACATGTGTGTGCATTTATGTTTGTCTATGTGCATGTGTGTTTGTGTGCATTTGTCTATATGTATGTATATGTGTGTATGTGAGTGCAACTTGTTATGTGTGTGTGTATGCATGTGCGTGTTTGTGCATGGATGTGTGTATGTGTGTGTGTAGCTCTTGTGCATGTGTTAATGCATGTATATGGGTGCATCTGTGTGTGTGTTCATATGTATAAACATTTGCATGCATGTGTGTGTGAGTGTGTAAGTATTTTGGTGTTCATATGAGCATGTATGAGTGTGTAAGTGTGCATTTGCATGTCTATGGGTGCTTGTGCAAGTGCATGTATATGCGTATGCTTACATTCCTTTTTCTACACACATGTGTGTGTGAATGTGTGCATGCATGTGTGTTTGTGTGCATGCATGTGCAATTGTGCATGTACATGTGTTTGTGTGTCTAGCTTTGTAGGCATGTGTGTGTCCATGTGTGCATGCTCTTTCTTGCATGTATGTGTATGTGCATGTGCATTTTTGAGTTTGTGAGCATCTGTGCAATTGTTTTGGTTTATATGTGTGAGTGCACTTGTGTACATATGATCATGTATGTCTACATTGGTGTGTGTGTGTGTGCATGTTTATGCTTGTATGTGTATGAGCATGTTTGTGTGTGTACATATATGTTTTTGCTTTCCTGTATGTGTGTGTGTGTCTATGTTGTGTGTGTGGGTGTGCATGTGATTGTACATGTGTGCTTTTTTATGTGTATATGTGTGTTCACAAGTCTTTGTACATGCGAGTGTGTGCATTTGTACCCATGTGTGTGTGTGCGTGCATGCATGCTGTATATTTATCTACATTCACATGCCTAATTATATATGTGTGCATGTGCATTTGTGTTTATGCATGTGTGTCTATGTGTGTGTGCATACGTGTGTATGTGTATATATGTGTGTTCATGTGCGTGCTTGTGTGTGTTTGCATGTGTGTGCACATATGTGCATGTGAGTGTAAGAGTAAGTGCATGTGTGTATGTGTATGCATGTGCTTGCATGCATGTCATGTGTGCCTATGTGTGTGTGAGTTCTTGTGCATGTGTGTGGTATGTGGTTTTGTGCAAGTGCGTGTCTATGTGCACGTGGTTGTGATTATTGAGTGGATATTTTTGTATGTGTTGTATGTATGCATGTGCACTTGTCTCTATGTGTATGTGTGTGCATTAGTATGTTAGTTGCATGCGTTTGTGTGCATACAAGCATATGAATTTATGCCTATGTACATTTTTTGCATAATCAAGTATGTAGGTGCATGTGCCTATTAATGAGTGTGTATGTGTGTATGTGCATGTGCCTTTGTGTGTGTGAATGTGCATGCACGTGTACATTTGGATGTGTGTGCATTTGTGCATTCTTACGCATATGTATGTGTGTGTGTGCATGAGTGTGCTTGTGCATATGTGTACATGTACTTGTGTGTGTGCGTATGTCCATGCATTTGCATTTACATGTGTGTGTGTGTGTGTGTCTATGTTTGTGCTCATGTGTGTCAGCTTTTTGTGTGCATGTGTGTGCTTATGCACATGCACATAAGTGCTTGTGTGTGTGTACGAGTGAAGATACATGTGTGAATGTTTTGTATTTGTGCATAGGCACGCACGTGTGTGCAAGTTTGTGTGGTCATGCATTCATAGTTTTTGATGTATTTGTGCATGTGTGAGTGTTTGCATGTGTATGCATGTATCTGTGTGTGCTTGTGCATGTGTTGGCATATGTGTGCATGTGTCTGTGTGTGCATGTGTATTTCTATATGTGTACCTACATATGTGTGTGTGCACATGTGAGTAGGTGTATGTGAGTATGTAAGTGTGTACATATGCACATGTGTGTGTGTGCATATGTGTGTGTCATGCATGCATATGTGAGCATGTGTGCATATGCATGTGTGTGCATGCACATATCCATGTGTGCATGCTTATTTTCATTTGTAGTGTCCATATGCTTTTTGTTTTTGTGTGTGAGTATGTTTATTAGTACCTATGTGTGTGTGTGTGTGTGTATATGTATGTATGTAGGTTCATGTGTGTGTGTGCACATCCATTCATATATGTGTATGTGTGCATGTTTAGAGGGGTGTTTGTTAGTGCTAATGTGTGTGTGTGTACACATGAGCATGCACGTACATGTGTGCGTGCCTACGCATGTTTACATGTGTACATGTGTGTATGCATGTTTGAGTGTGTGTGCATATGTGAATGTGCATGTGTGTGTGTGTCTATGTGAGTGTGCATGTGTGTGTGTATGTGTGTGTGACTATGAGTGCATGTGTGTGTGCATATTTATGTGCTTGTGTGCAATTGCATGTGAGTGCATGTGCATGTACCGATGTACATGTGTGTGTGTGCATGTGTTGCATGCATGTGCATGTGTTAGTGTCTTGGTGTGCATGCATACACATGTGAATGTGTGTGTGTTCATGTGTGCATGTGGATGAGTGCCTATCTGCATTTGTGTATATGTGTTTGTGTACATTAATCCTTGTGTGTGTAATTATCTATTTGTGCAATTGTATTCTTGGGTATGTGTTCTTATGCGTGTGTATGTGTGTGCCTTTTCGCATGTCTATACTTGTACGTGTAAGGATGTGTGTGCTTGTATGGGTGTGTGCTTTTGTGCATGCATACGTGCTTGTGTGTGTGTGCATGTGCTTGCGTGCGTATGTGTTATTGTCTGTGTGTTTTTTATGTGTGATTTTGCATGTGCATATATTTTGTATGCATGTGTGCACCTATGAGTGTGTATGCATGTGAGTGTATGTGTGTGGGTGTGCATGTATTTGTGTGTGTGAGCTCATGTGTGTGGGTGTATGTGTTTGTGCATGTGTGTGAGTGAGCATTCTTTTGTGTTTGTGCATGTGAATTCATGGGTGTGTCTGTGTGTGTGAATGAATGCATTTGTGTTGGTGGTTGCATGTGTGGTTCCATGTGTGTGCTAATGTGTTTGTATGGCTGTGCACATGTATATGTGTATGTGTTTGTGTGTGTATGTGTATGCATACGTATGAATTTATATGTCTGTGTTTATGTGCATTTGTGTGTGTGTGTGTTTTTGTGTGCATGTGCATGTGGGCATGTAAGTGTGGGTGTGTGCTCATGTGTGTATGTGTATGTGTATGTGTATGTGCGTATATGTTTAGGTGTTTGCATGTGTGTGTAAGCATGTGCATACATTTGTGTGTTTTGGCATGTGCATGTGTCATTGTCTTCATGTGTGTGAGTGTGTATACATTTGTGTGTGCATACATGTATGGGTGTACGCATGTGTTTGTATGTGCACACACATGTGAGTATGTTTATGGATGCATGCATGTGTGTATCTCTTCATGTGTGTATGTTTTTGTGTGTAGGTAAGGGCATTTATGTGTTTGTGAATATTTGTATGTATATGTGTTTGTGTGTATAAATTTCCGTGTGCATGTCCCTGTGTGTGTACATGTGCATGTGCACTTGTGTGTGTGAGTGTTTATGTATGCATGTAAGTGTGCATGAATATATAATGTGTTTGCGATGCAAGTGTGTGTGTGTTTTTGTGTGCATGTGTATGGTTGTGTGTGTATGTGAGTTTGTGTGCAAGTGTGTGCACGTGTGCGTACTAATGTTTGTGTGTGAATGTGTGTGTTTGAATGTGTTAATGTAAATTTGTATGTGTGTGCTCATGCACTTGTGCGTGCATGCGTGTGTCTTTTTCTGAGTGCTGATGTGCTTGTGTTAATGTGCAAGTGTATATTTGTGCATGTTTGAATGTGTCTCTACATGCATGTTTTAGTGTGTTTGCATAGGTTATTACTTATGTGTTTGTGTGTGTGCGCACTTTTACTTTTGTGCATAGATGTACAATTGTGTGTGTGTGTATATGTTCATGTGTGGTTGTGTGTGTGTATGTGTGCATGTTTGTTTGTGCATTCCTGTGTTAATATGATGGGTGTGCATGTAGGAGTATGTACATTTGTGAGATCCAATGTGTGTGTATAAGATTGTATGTGTGCATGTGTGTTAATGTACATGCGTGAATGTTTCTTTGTGTGTGTGCATATGTGAGTTGTGTTTATGGGTGTGTTTGCAAGTGTGTTTAGTTGTGCATGTGTGTGTGCATCTATTTATAAGCATTTGTGTGAGTTTGTGTGTGTGTGCTTGTGTGCATGTGTAAGTGTGCATGAGTATGTGATTTTGTGTGTGTGTTATTGTTGGGTGTGTGCTTGTGGTCATGTGTGTGTGTGCATAGGCACGTGTGTAGCTTTGCATGTATCCATGTATGCATATGTATGTGTGTGCACATTAGTGTGCATGTGTCTATATGTATGTGTATGTGTATTTGTGTGTGCATGTTAGTGTGTGTGTGTGTGTGTGCATGTGTGTGTATGTATGTGTCTGAAAGTTTTTTTCTTACTCTTATAGAAGTGTGTGCATGTGTGCGTTTGTACATTTGAGAGTGCATACTTTTGTGTGTGCAAGTGCTTATGTGTGCACATGTTTATGTTCATATGTGTGTGTATGTGTGTGTGCATGTGTGTGTGCATTCCTATGTGCTTATGTGTGTGTGTACATGCACTTGCATATTTGTATGTTTGTGTTGGTGCATGTGCATGTGTGTGTGCATGTGTGTATGTCCATTCATGCTTGTGTGTATGTTCGTTCATGATTGTGTGTATGTGCACATGTGCATTTGTATATGAAAGCATGTGCAGGCACATGTGCATGGACTCGTGTACAAGTCTAAGTGCATGTACATATGTGTGTATGTACATGTGTGCATGCTTTTGCTAATTTATGTGTATGTGTGTGTGTGTATATGCTTGTGTGCATGAGTGTGCATGTATGTGTGTGTGTGTGTGTCATGGTATGTATGTGCATGTGTGTGTTAGCCTATCCATGTGCTTGTGAGTGTATTTGTGCAACTACGTGGGTTTGTGTACCCATGCTCATCCATATGCATGGTCTTGTTTGTGCATGGATGTGCACGTACGTGTATATTGTGCATGGATGTATGTTTGAATGTGCTTGTATCTATGTTTGTGTGTGTGCATATGTGTATGTGTGTGTGTTAGCGTGTGCCCTTGTGGATGTAATCGTGTACATGTGTGTGCATGTGTATAGGTGTATGTGAGTATGTGTGCCTGTGTGTGTCATTGCATGTGCTATACATGTGTTTTTATGTATGTGTTCTATCTTAATGGGTGTGTGTGGTGTGTCTACATGTATATATGCATTTGTGTGCTTGCATGTTTGTGTATGCAAGTGCATGTGTGGATGTCATCTTATGTGTGCATGTGTGAGCTTGTGAATGTGTACATTTGTGTGGTTGTGCATATGTTTGTGTCTACATGTGTGTGCATGCATGTGTGTGTGGGTGGTGCATGTATATGTGTGTAGGTGTGCATGTGCAAGTGTGTTTGTGTATGTGCATTTGTGTCTGTGTGTGTATGTGTTTGTGCGTGTGTTTGTGTGTACATCATTTCATGTATTTGTGTGAGCATGTTTGCGTGTGTGCATGTGGGTGCTTATGTGCATTCTTACATGCATGTGTGTCCATTTTAGCATTTTTGTGTTAGTGTGTGTATGTACGGCTATGTAACTTAGTGCATGCATCTATTAGTGTTTTGTGTGTGAGTTCTTGAATGTGTGTATGCTTGAGTGTGCTTTCGTGTTCACATGTGACTATGCATTTGCATGTGTGTGAGTGTGTGTGCATCTATGCATTTGCTTTTGTGTGTGTCTGTGTGTGTGTGTGTGTGTGTGTGTTCTTTTGCATGTGTGCACATGTTCATGTGTGTGTGTAGGTGCATGTGTGCATGCATGCATGTATTTTTGGGTGCACGTTTGTTTATATAGGGTTTCATGCATATGCAAGTCTGTGTGTGTGTTTGCAAGTCCAACCTAGTGTGTGTTCTTTTTTGTGCTTGTGCACGTATTTTGTTTTCTTATGTGTGTTGCTATGTTTGTGCATGTGTGTGAGCATGTACAAACATGTTTGTGTGGTTGAGTGTGTGTGTTTGTGCATGTATGTGGGTATAGGTTTGTTAGTGATTGTGTATGTATGTGTGTGTCTGTGTTGTGCATGTGAGCCATCTTATACATGTGTGTGAGTCCTTATGCATGTGTGTCTGTGTGCATGTGGGTGTGAATACATGTGCTTGTGTGCATGCCTATGTTTGTGTTCCTATGCCTATACTTGTGAGTGCTTACTTTTTCATATATATCTGTGCGTATGTCCATGGGTGTGCATGTGTGCATGCATTCATGCATGTGCATGTGTGTGTTCGTGAACATGTTTGCACATGGTTTATCCCTATGTGTGAGCATCTATATGTGTGTGTGGCCATGTGTTTATGGGTGTGTGCATGTCTATGGTTGTTCATGCCTCTATCTGTATGTGTGCATGAGTGTGTGCATGCATATGTGTGTTTGTATGTGTCTGTGTCCATGTTCGTGTGTGTGCATTGGTGTATGTGTGTGTATACATGTGTGCATCTTCATTTGTTCATGTGTACATATGTGTGCATGTTTATATATGTACATCTGTGCATGTGTTGATGTGAGTGTACATAGGTGTGTGTTCATTTGTGTGTGTATTTGTGCATTTGCATGGATGCATGTGTTCGTGTATGTGTCTGTGTGTGTGTGTTTGTGATCATGTGTTTATGTATTTGTGCATGTGCATGCATGCATGTGCTCGTTTATGTGTTTTTGTGTGTGTTTTAGCGTCCATATGTGTGTAAGTGTATACATATGAGGATGTGTGTGTGTTTATGTGAACATATGTGTGCATTCATATGTGTGTGTGTTTGGATGTGTGCATGTGGGCATGCATGTGTGAGTGCATGCACATGTTTGTATTTATGAGTGTGCATCAATGTTTGTGGGTGCAAGGGTCCATGTGTGCATGTGCGAGTGTGTGTGTGCTTTTGTGTGTTTTTGGGTGAGAATTTGAGCATGTTTTGATGTCTGTATGTGCATGTATGTATGTGTGCATGTCTATGTGATTGCATGTGCATATGTGTGTGCATATGTGCAAGTGTTAGTGTGTGTGTGCGTGCATGAGACTCCACGTGCATGTATGTGTGTGTGCTTGTCCATACAAATATACGTTCATGTGTGGTTTTATGAGTGTTCTTGTTTATACATGTGTATGTGCATTTATGCACATTTATGTGTATAAGTATGGAAATGTATATATGTGTGTGTCTGCATATATGTGCACACGTATGTATTCTTCGAATACATACGTGTATAAGTGTGCTTGTTTATACACGTATTTATACATGTGTATGTGCATGTTTGTGTCTATGTGTGTACATGTGTGTATGCATCTGTGTGTATGCATGTGCAAGTTAATCCATGTCATATGTATGTGCATGCACATGTGTGTGTGTGTTTGCAAGCATGACTGTCTATGTGTGTGCATGTGTTTTCTTGTGTTTCCTTGTGTTTATGTGCATACACATGCATTTTTATGGATGTGTATGCACACACATTTGTGTATTTGTGTAATGTTTTGTGTATATGAGTGTAGACATGTGTGTGTGTGCTTGTGCGAGGGTATAGGTGAGTTTGTGTGCTTGTACGCGCATGCATATGTGTGCATGTGCGGGTTTGTGTGTATGTATCGTGTGCATGTGCGTGTGTGCATGTTTGTGCTCATGTGTTTTTAATATGTATTATGTGTGCATGTGCTTGTGCATGTGTGTCTATAAGAATATGTGTGTATTTGCATGTGAGTGTGTGCCCATATATCTGTACATGTTTGTGTGTACATAAGTGTGTGGGCTGTGAGGGTGTGTATGTTTGTGTTGTTATGTGCATGTATGTCTATGTGTTTGTGCCCATGCATGTGTCTATTAGCCTATGTGAGTCTGTGCACATGTGTTTATGCATCTGTGAGCATGTGCTTGTGTGTATTTTTTGTGCGCATGTATGTGCATGCGTTCATGAGTGCATATGTGTGCATCCATGTACATACATGCATGTGTGTGTGCATGCATGTGTTTGTACTACATGTGTGTTTGTGGGTATGTCTGTGTGTGCTTGTGCATGTGTTTGTGTGATTGTTTGGGTGCTTGTAGGTTTGCAAGTGTGTGTGTGTGAGTGAGTATGCCTATGTGTGTTATTACGTGGGAGGTTTGTGTATGTTCATTTGTGTTTTTGCGAGTAAGTGGGTGTTTATTCATGTGCATGCGTGTCTGTTTTTATGTGCATGTGTATGTGTGAGTGTGTTTGAATGCATGTAAGTTCATCTGTGAGTGCATGTACATGTGTGTTCATATACATATGTGTGCTTGGCTATGCATGTGTATGTGCATGTGCATATGTATGCATGTTTATGTGTCTATCTATGTGGGCTTGTGTGTGTGTTTGTGTTTATGTACAAGTATATATGTGTTCTTATGCATATGCATGTGTGTATGCCTATGTTTGC
Source organism: Vanilla planifolia (assembly GCA_023846275.1). Classification (NCBI taxonomy): domain Eukaryota; kingdom Viridiplantae; phylum Streptophyta; class Magnoliopsida; order Asparagales; family Orchidaceae; genus Vanilla; species Vanilla planifolia. The sequence goes on along the minus strand of JAIUJO010000307.1, from coordinate 440,019 downwards.
ATCATCGAGCATTTGGGTGAGTGTGTGATTCTTATTATGTATGTGTGTGACTGCATTTGTGTGTGCACATGTTGGTGTATATGTGTGCACACCTACGTTCATGCATGTGTGAGTGTTTGTGTGTGTGCATGTGGGTGTGTTTTTGTGTATGTGCCTACTTATGTGTGCATGTATATGTGTGCATGTGTGTGTGTTCATATGAGTGTGGGCATGTGTGCATGCATGTATGCGTGTGCATGTGGCTACATGTGCATCTGTACGTATTTGGTGTGGATGCATGCATATGTGTGTGCTTCTATGTGTCTATGTGTTTGTCTTTATTCATGTATGTGTATGTATGTGTGCATGTGTATATGCATGTCTCAGTATATGTGTGTGTGTGTATGTGTCTAAGTATGTCTATGTGTGTGGACATGTATGAGCATGTGTGCATGTGTGTTTGTGTACTTGTACATTTTTGTTTGCATCTGTGTGTTTGTGTTTGTTTGTGTGTGTATAGTTATTTATCTGTGCTTGTATGTGCTTGCATGTGTTTCTATGCATATACATGTGCATGTGCATTTGCATGTGAGTACTTTAGTGCACAAGTAATTGTATATTCATGTGTGCCTGTGTGCATATGTTTATGTGCGCATATGTCTTTGTATGTGTGTGGTTGTATGTCTATGTCCACGTGTGTCTTTTTTCATGGCATGTGTGTTGGTGTTTTTGGACATCTGTGTGCTAATGAAATTGCACATGTGTGTGCGTGTGTGTGCTTATGTGCCTATTAGCATGTGTGAGTATAGGCATGCATGTGTATGTGTGAGCATCATTCTATTCAGGTGCACGTGTTTGGCCATGTGTGTATGCAATTTTTCATGTACATGCCCATATGTGTTGTCTTTGTGTGAGTGTGTATGTGTGTGTGTATTTGTACATGTGAATAGATGTATGTGTGTGAGTGTGCTTGTCTACTTGTGTGTTATTGTGTGTGTCTATTTGCATCTGCATACATGTGTGTGTTCTCATGCTTCCATTTATGTGTGTGCATGTGTGTATGTGTGTGTGTGTGCATGCATGTGTGAGTGTGTGTACGTGTGCATGTGTGTGCCCATGTGTGTGTATGCATGCATGAGGGTATGTATGTGTGAGTACATCTGTGTATGTGTGAGTGTGTGTATGCTTGTGTGTATGTGCATGTATTTGATTATACATATGTGTGTGCATGCCTGCATGCTAGGGTGTGTGCTTCTATGTTTGTGTATGTGAGTGTACGTGTGTGTAGGTGCATGTGCATGTGTGTGTGCTTATTTGTTTGCACGTGTGTGTGCATATGTGTGTGTGTGTTCGCAAGCATTTTTTTTTTACACGTGCATGTGTGTGTGTATGTGTGTGACTATATTTGTGCATGTTTTTGTATTTGTGTGGATGTGTGAGTTTTTGTGTGCTCCTTTATGTGTGAGAGTGTGTTGATGCATGTGTGTGTTGTTTTGTGAGTGTGTTACTATGAATAAGCATTTTTGTATGCATGTTTGTGTGTATGTTTATGCATTCATGCACATGTGTGTGTTCATGAGCATGTGTGTTTGTTGTTATGTGTATGTGTTTATGCATGCATATGTGTGTTTGTGTGTTAGTTTGTACTTGAGGGGCATGTGACAATGTGCATGGATTTGTGAAATTCCATATGTATTTGAGTGGGTGATTGTGCAAACATGTATATGTTTATCAATGGGTGTGTGTGCATTCATGTGTCTCAGTGTTTGTGTTCTTGTGATAGTGTGTGTGAGTGCTTCTGTGTGTGTGTGTACATGAGTGCATGTGTATTCTTTTGCAATTATCTGTGCATTCATGCACATGTTTATGTGTGGGTCTATGTGTGTGAGTGTGTGTGGATGTGTGCTTGTGTGCATATGCAAGTATGTGATTGTGCTTGTCCATGTGTGCACATGTGTGTCTTTGTGTTTACGAGTGTGTGTTCTTGTGTGTGTGTGTGTGCATGTGCATGCACATTATTGTGTGCATATGTATGTACCTTTGAGTGTGCTAGTGCATGTACAGAAGTGTACGTGCGCATGTGCATATGTTTGCGAGTATGTGTGCTTATGTGTGTGTGTGCGTGTGTGTGTATGTGAATATGTGTGTGTGCATCTCCAAGTATGTGTGCATAAGTATGAGTTTCTATGCACATGAGTGCATGTATGTGTGCATGTGTGTATACATGTGTTTGTGTGCATGTGCATGCATGTGTGTGTATGCTTGCACATGTGGGTGTATGTGTATATGTGTGTGTACTTGTATGTAGGTGCATTCATGTGTGCTTATGTGAGTTTGTTTATCTGTGAGCATTCTTGTGTGTGTACTTTTGTATGTACAAGCATGTGTGTGTATACATATATGCATATAGTAGTTCATGTGCATGTGTGTGTGCACATCTATGTTTGTGTATTTATGTGTGAGTGCATGTGTGTGCACATGCAAAGGCATTTGTGTGTCTCTATGTGAGTGCTATTTGTGAATGTCTGCATATTTTTGGGTTTGGGTGTGTGTATGTTCGACTGCATGTTCCTTTGTGTGTGCACATATGCATATCTATATGCTTGCATTTGTTTATATGTGTGCTTGCATGTGTATGTGCATTCCTGTATGTGTGTGGTGCTAATGTGTGTATGTTTGTGCATAGGGGTATGTGGTTATGCTCTTACAAGTTTATACATGCATGTGTGTGTTTACGTGATTGTCATTTGTGCATGCAATTGTATGTGTTTTTGTGTGTGCATGTGTGCATGCATGTGGGTGGAGACATGAGTGTGGTTGTTTTTGTGTGCATGTGAGTTAATGCAAGCATGTGTGTGTGTGTGCTCTCTCATATATCTGTGTATGGGTGAGTGCATGGGTGCATGTATTTGTTTATGTGTGTGGGTGTGTGAATGTGCATGTGTGTGTGAATGGATACATGCTTGTGTGTGTGTGCATGTGGGTGTGTTGAAGAACACACATATGTGAATGTAAGAGTGTGTTCATGTGTGTGTCGGTGCATGTGCATGTGCGTGTGCACAGGTATGTGTGTGTGTGCATGTGAATATGCATGCATATGTCTACATATGTGCATACACATGTGTGCATGCATGTAGTCATGCAGACGTGCATCTATGTTTCTATATTTTCTTATGCATGTGTGTGTGTGTGTGCATTTGTGCTTGCGTGTATACATGCGTATGTGCATGTGCTTGTTGACACATATGTGTTTGTGTGTTAACATGTTTATGCATGGGCATATGCATGTTGATGTCCGTGAGTTTGCACATGTGTGCATGCACAAGTGTGTGTATGTGTGTGTGTGTGCATTTGGATAGGTTTGAGTACGTGTGCAGGTGCATCGATGTGTGTGTGTTTGTCTATGCATGCGTACAAGTGCAAATGTGTGTGTGTGTGTATTAATGAATTAATGTGAAAGTGTGTGTGTATGTTTGCTCATGAGTGTGTGCTTGTGTGTTTGTGCTTGTATGCATTTATGCATGTGTTTGTGTTTTTACATGCATATGTGTGCTATACGTATTTGTTTGCATGAGTGTGTGAGCATACTTGGTTATGGATGTGTGTATGCATGGATGTGTCTGTGTGCATGAGCATGTGAATGTGCACGTGTTTGGGTGCCTACATGTTTGTGTGTGAGTACTTTTATGACTATGTGTAAGTGTGTGCTTGTGTGTATTTATGTGTTTGTACGTGTGCATGTGTCTGTGTGTGAGAGTGAATGTATCTGTGTGTTTATGTGGTGCATTTTCACGTATGTGTGTGTGCAAGTGTGTCTATGTGCATCTGTTTCTTGGCATGTGTGCATTTGCATTTGTATGCTTGTGTGCATTTGTCTGAATGTGTGTACGTGTGTGTGTGTGTTTGTGCATATGCATATGCACTTGTTTGACCTCCTTCACTTTGACCACTTTTTTTCAAAGATGTGTTTTAACTTTATTAGAAAAACCATGCATTTATTTTTAGAATTCAATAATTTGAAAATTTTGGATACTATTGAAAATATATTTGAGTTTTTTTACTAAGACTATTGGTATAGAAAAAGTGAGAAAACTATTAAGAGAACTCACTCCTAAGAAGAAACACAAAACTCAAAAAAATTCTTGGACTATGAATATTTTGTGTTCTAATTTAAGTGCCCAAATGTAATGAAATCATAAACTTGAAAGTGTCAAATGAGATTTGGTCTAAACATGAAGTTGCTTATAAAGGCAATTCTCAAGTAGACTAAAATGAACATGCTTGTTCAAGAGAATGAAGTCTTTTAGATGAATATGAATGAAAGTATTAAAACTATTTTATAAGATTTACAAATATTATTAATATGTTGGCTAACCTTGGCAAGGAGTTTTTTATTGGTGAACAAGTGAGGAAGATTTTTTGTGTTCTATCTTAATAACATGATCCATTAGTGATGATGTTGAAAAAACATAAAATATTTTGATTATGACTTTAGATAAGTTATTTGGTGAGCTTTTAACAAATAAAGTTGAGCATATAAGAGAAGGGATGAAGAACTTGTGCTCAAAAAAGAAAGGAAAAAGAAGGAAAACATTGATAGCCTTTATAGTCAATTATTCTACAAACTTAGATTTCTCCATCCCAAGTTACCTCTTCGATTTGAAAATCTTTTTCTAGATTATATATTAAAAAATATAGATAAATGAGTTGATAACAATAAGAAATAAAAGGGAAAGATAGTTTAAGAAATAAAAGGGAAAGATAGTACCTCATGAAGAAATAATTTCTTATGAATGTAAATTACCTAAGTATATAAGACCTAATTGTCCTCACTATAATGAGAGAGTTGTGAAGTTTCAAAAAGAAAAAAAGAAGAAGGCTATGATGATATCATGGGATGATTTAGATAGTTCTCCTTCCAGTGAAGAAGATAAGTAGAGTTTCATTAGTTGTGCAAAAAAGGATAGTGTTCTTATCATATCATTAGATGACGAAGTATTCCTCTTGCTCCTTTTTTTCATCTTATTCTATGGTTCATTGTGAAGAATAGTATATTAATGTTTTCATGAAATAAAAAAAATTGGCTTCTAAATATCTTAAATTAAAAGAAGAACATAAAAAAATATTTAAGCTTATATGAACATTTGAATGAGTTGAATACTAATATTTGTAGGAGATTAAGATTAAGAGAGATGAAAAAGCCACTATTATTATCAAAAAAACATGCTTAGTTTGAGAATTAACTAACTTAAACAATTTACATGTTCATTGTAGGACTTTTTCTCATAAGATTGGTTATGTAAGAAATGTTACATATTATTTTGTTGTAAGTGTAATTTATAACTATTGCACAATAATTTGACATATTTCATCTTATTAGAAATTTAGAAAAATTGTTGATAATAGATCTTCTAGATTTATATGGATTATAAATAATAATTTAATTAATGATCATGTTAAGATATATGGATCGAAGAAGATTTGGGTCCCAAAAACTAATGTTTGATTTGTTTTATAGGCGTGTTCCTTCAAGTATCGAGGAAGGTATGTGGTCCTTAGATATCAAATGCTCAAAACAAATTACTAGAGATGCATCTTTATTCATTCACTTGAAGTCATATGATGGTGAAGAAGTTGCTCTAGGTGACAACTCCAAGAAGAAAGCGATTAGAATTCATGCTAAGAGCAATTCATACACTTCTATAAGAAAGGTCCTCTTTATACAAGATTTGATATATAATCTTCTTAATATTAGTAGATTATGTGATTCAAATTTTAACATTTAATTTAATAAAAAGAAATGCATTATTAGTAAATTTATCTTCCACTTATCATTAAATATAGAAAAGATATAACATACGTTTTATTTTTGTACATCATTAAAGATAGTAGTCTAGAATATCTTACATCACATGATAATAATTCTACTTTATGGTATAAAAGTTTGTCACTTAAGAAAGTCCTTTTTTTAAAGATCTTTTAAAGTTTAACCTAATAGTGCTTTGCAAAACCTTGGTTGGTCAAGTGATAAATTATATCTTTTATGTCAATTAAGAAAACAAATCAAAGTGAATTTTAAACCACCTAAAAAAATTACTACTAAGAAAGTATTAGAATTTATTCAATTAGATCTATTTGATCCTATTCATTTTGAGAGGTTAGATAAAAACAAATTTAGTTTTATAATTGCAGATGACTTCATTAGGTTTATATGGGTTCCTTTTGTTAAAAAAATTAAATTTTTTTAAATATCTATAAGATTGATTACTATGACTAAAAAAGTGCATAATCTTAAGTTAGTCTTTTTTAGAAGCGGTAATGACGAAGAACTCAAGAATAAATTGTTTGATGATTTTTGTAAAAAATAGAGTTGCATGCATTTTCTTCACCTATGACCCCTGAACAAAATGTTGTAATTAAGAGAGAGTTTAGAACCTTATTGAATGTGATAAGATGTATGTTTAATGAGTATAGTGTTTTGGAGTATTTTTAAGTTGAGATAGTTAATATTGTCTATTATGTTTTTAATTAAATAATATGTAGACCTTTGTTAGAATTTTTTTTCTTTTGAATTACTTCATAATAAGAAACCTAAGATATCTCATTTCATGTGTTTGGCTGCAAATATTTCAATCTAAATAATAGAAAAATGGATTTACATAAGCTTGATGGTAAGTCTAATTAAGAGAACCTTTTAGGATACTCACTTACTTGTACAATATTTAGCTTATATAATAAGAGAATATTAGTTGTGGAAGAAATAATCCATGTTAAATTTGATAAATCTCTTTTTAAAGCATCCAGCAATCAGTATCAAGATGGTCAACTTGATGAATTATAAGATTTAAGTCATAGAGATGAAAAATTAGAGAATGTAGTTGAAGTTAATGAAATGAAAAAAAAGAGTAGTTCAATTTGAGAAGCAATTAAGGAATTCTAATGATCATTATTATGATTTGAACCAAATTGTATAGAAACTACTTTTGAAGATGAGACCTAGAATATTGTAATAAAATAAAAAGTTGATGAAATTCGAGAGAAATCAAGTTTGGGATCTTCTACCTAAGCCAAATGATAAAATAATCATTGGTACAAAATGGATGTTCAATAATAAGCCACATAGAAATGCCAAAGTTATTAAGAATAAAGCTAAATTAATAACAAAAGGTTATTATCAAGTTAAAAGAGCATATATGGATGAGACATTTGCTATTATAATTAGACCTAAGGGAAATAAGATTTTACATACTTATGTGTACCTTAAAAGATTTAGGTTATGCCTAATAGATATTAAAAATATATTTCTAAATAGATATATAAATGAAGAAACAACCCCTAGGACGTAAGATACATGATATGTTAATTCATATATACAAACTTAAGAAGGAACTTTATGATATGAAGCAAGCTACAAGAGCTTAGCAATAAAGATTATGTATTTTACTTACATCAAAATGGTTTTCATAGAGGTAAGGAAGATAATATTTTATTTATTTAAAATTTAGTAGAAAGTAAATTAATATTTCAAGTTTATGTGGATGATAATATTTAGAGCTTCTAATAAAGAGATGTGTGTAAAGTTTACTAATTTAATAAAAAACTAAATTTAAAATGAGTATGATAAAGGACTTAACCTTCTTCTTAGGAATTTAAGTTAAGTAAAAAAGTGAAGGAATTTTTATTTCTCAAATTAATTGCTGAAGTTGCTAAAAAAATTTTGTTATGAAAACTTGAAGTAAAGGAAGAACCCCATTACTTCAAGTTCAAAAGCTTGTTGACACAAAATTGTTTACAAGAATGATTAGATCATTATTAAATCTTACTATAAGTATGCCTAGCATTATATTTAGTGTAAGTTTATGTGTGATATTTTAGGTTAGTCCTAAGAGATCACACTTATAAATAGTCAAACATATTTTTAAATATCTTATATGTACTAAGACTATTGGCTTAAGGTACCATAAATGCCAGTTTTGATTTGATAGCCTACATTTATGTTAACTTTGTTGGTAGTAACATTGATAGAAAGAGTACCTCGAGTATGTACTAATTGAATGATGGTTTACAAATTTCTTAGGCTAGTAGGAAATAAAATTATGTGAAACTATCTATAAAAGTGGTCGAGTACATTATTATAGGTAGTTGTGTTGCTATTTTTCAATGGATTAAATAGAAACTTTTAGATTATGGCTTTGAATTTATATAAAGTCAAATCTTTTATGATAATTTAAGTGTAATTTATTAAACTATAAATTCTATTAAACTCTCAAGAATAAAACATATACAGTTATAACATCACTTTGTTAAAGGGTGTGTAAGAGAAACTAATTCAATTATTATTTTTTCTATCTTTTATCCAATTAGTAGATATTTTTACTAAGCCATTAGCTACTTACATCTTTTGTAGACTTAGATTGATCTTAGGTGTAATTATCCCCTTTGAATGATTATAAAAAAGGGGGAAAAATTAATCCCATAATTTAAGGAGAGTATAGGCTATCAAACTTGGTAAGCTAAAATGTTGAATATTATATTACTTGGTTTGTTCACTATATTACATTATCTTGATTATTATATGTTCATATTTAGCATTGGTTTTATAATCCTTAAGGGGGAGATTATTCTAACCTCTGATATGTTGATACAAAATAAAACTAAGTATTACTTGCATCATATCGAGCTTAGTGTTGTTATAATAAAATCTTAATGTGCACTATAATAAATTTTTTTTATTGGAGTAAAGGTTATAACATATATATTTAATGAAGATTTAATGCACAACTTACTAATTTTTGAGCTAAGAATCTTGCCCATTATGGAGTGGCTAATCTATAAAGAATTATATTTCTAAATATCTATATGGTTAACATGCTAAACATTTATTTTTTTTATAATTATGTCACATATAATTATCATTATTCTTGAATATTTGGGTTAGTTTTCTTAGTAAAGCATTAGGTTACATTTGGTTTTTAAAATTAAGTCTTTTTGAGTTCTAAAATTTCATAATTTTTAAAAATAATTTGGCCTCAATCAAAGCCAAGCCCAAAGGCTTGCAAGTGTCCTATAATGCTGGGCTTTGGGTCTTGAGGAGCAGGAAGTCAGGAACCCGACTGAAAATGAGTCGTGGTCAGGCCCAAGTATTAGTCATGGTATGAATTTCACAATGAGTTGGGTTAATCAAGTTAGGACTTGACTCCTTAAATAGATTAGGTATAATAAGTAAAGTAGGACTTGTTAATGATAAGTAGTTGACTTAGGTTAAGTTGGACCCATTTTAGCATTTTACATATATGCCTTAGCCAATGAGATCCTAAGGGTACCATGGGGTAGTGAACCTTAATAGGCTATATACTACATGTAAAGGAAGTAATATAAGGACAAATCACATGCATTACATTGTAATATGGAACTAAATAAATTAACTTTTTTATTCCAAACTTTTGCACATTTTTACTGATTAATCATGCATTTTTTAATTGAATGGTGACATTTTCCTCTACATTTAAGAAAAATTTTTTTAATCTAGTCATTCATTCCGAGCACTTAATCGAAGGACTGAGAGCCCCTCCACCTTCATGAATAGTATCCTAATCATTGCCATCATCCTTCCAACTTTCCAATTTAATTATCTAAATCATATCACAATGATTATATTTGGACCCTTTAACTATTATTCTAATAAGATGGTTCCTACTCCATCTAGTAGAATCGGATGACAATTGTTTTTTGGCTTCCTCTTTCATCTCCTACAATGACTAGCTTTTGAAAAAGCCAATATTAGCCATTGGTGGAATTATTCTACGTTGTTTTTATTTGGATCTACAAAAAAATTTTTTTAAGTGCTCCAAGAAGTCCAAAACTAGGAGCATCAAATTTTAACTTGTTTGTTGGAGCTATGAATTCTTTCAATTGTCATTTATTCTAGTCTTTTTTACAACTATTTCACATCATCATTATTATTTCAACATCATTAATTAGTTGTGTCACCCTTTAACTGTTATTCTTATATGTGTTTAATCGTGTGTGCACTTGTGGGTGTGTACATGATTGTGCATCTATAAGTGTGTGGGTGCACATGTGTGTGCACATGCATGTGTGTGTGTTTGAGTCTATGTGTTTTTATATGTTCAGATGTGTATTCATGTGTGAGTGTGTTCATGTGAGATGATGTACATCTGCATGCAAGTTTATGCATGTTGGTGAATGTGTGTGTATACGATTGTGTATGTGCATGAGGGTATGTGTGTGTACATATGCATATATGTGTGTATGCGTGTATGTGTGTTTATGTATATATCTACTTGTGTTTATGCATGTGTGTGTGTTTATGTGCATGTGAACATGCATGTGTGTGCTTTGTATTTCGACATGTGTGTGTTTGTGTGCATGTGCATGTGTGTATGTGTGTGGTTGTGTTATTGGGTATGTGTTCATGTGAGTGTTTTTATATGTGCATGTGTGTGTAGTTTGTCTATTTTTGGGCAATGTGTGTGCATGTAAGCATTTGTTTTCTTGGATGTGTTTGTGAATGTGTGTTTATGCATGTGTGCATAATTGTGTGCTTATGTATGTGTTTGTGTGTGTGTGTATATGTTTATGTGTATGTTTTCCTATAAGCATTTGTGTATATATGCATGTGTGGTTCTGTGTGTGCGTCTTTGCATGTTTGTGAGCATGTGTGTCTTAGCATGCACACATGTGTTTGTCATGCATGTGTGTGGTCATGTTTGTGTCCTTTGCATGCACATCCGTGCACGTGAGTGGGTGTGGGTATGAGTGTATGAGTGCTTTTATGTGCATGTGTGTGTGCACTCGCACATGTGTGCATACATTTTTGAAAGTGCTCGTGTGTGTGTTTAGGCATTTGTGCCTATATATGTGCAAGTTTATCGTTATGTGTGTATGTGTATTGTTGCATTTGTTTTGGTGCATGTGCATGTGAGTATATATGTGTTTCTATGTCTACATGCATGTGCATGTGTGCATGTATGGGCTTGTGTGTGCGTGCATGAGAGAGAGTGTGTGTTTGCAGGTATTTATGCAAATGCAGAGTATGTGTGTTTGTGTATGCATAAGTGCATATATGTCTGCATGAGCATATGTGCATGTAGGCACATGTGTGAGCATGTGGGTGTGCTTGCTCAATTGTGTGTGTGCACGTGTTTGAATGTGTATATGTTCTTGTGTGTGTGTGTTTGTGTGCTCAAGTGTGTGCATGTATTTTTTTTGCATGTGTGCTACACACTTGTGTGTGTATGCATTTGGTTTTAAGTGCACTTGTGTATGAGTGCTAGGTGCATCTATGCATCTGTGTGCATGTGTGTACATGTGTGTACATGCGAGTGCATGTATGTCTACATGTGTGCTTGTGTGCATTAGATTGAGCATGTATGCAAGCATGTGCATATGTGTGTCTGTGTGTTTTGATATGTGCTGTGTTCATGAGTTTCTGCTTGGGAGTGCCTGTTTGCGTGTGTGTGCTTTTATGTGTTTCTTGGTGTGTGTGCCTGTGTGTGTGTGTGTTTGCATGTACACATGTGTGAATGTATATCTATGTTTGATAGGTGTACATGCATATATGTGTATATGCATGTTTGTGTGTGCATGTATGTTTGTGCATAAGTGTATGTGTGCATGTGAGTATGTGTGTGCATGCATTCGTGTGTGTATGCATCTGTGACCTTATGCATCTATGTTGGTTATTGTAGGCAGGGTATGTGTGCATTTTTTTGTGTATTCATGTCTATGGGAGTCATTTATTGCATGTGCATAGATGTGTGAGCATGTGGGTGGGCATGTGCATGTATGTGCATCTTTGTGTGTGTGTGCATGAATGTGTGCATATGTGTGGACAATCATGCTTGTGTGTAGTGATTTGTGCATGTCTGTGTGCATGTCTATGCATGTTATGTATGCATGTGTATGTGCATGTGTGTTCATGTATTCTTATGTATATGCATGTGTCTATGTGTGTGTGTGTGCATATGCATGTGTCCATATGCATGTGTGCATTCACATGCATGTTTGTGTATGTGTATGTTTGCATGCATCTTTATGTTTGTGCTTGTGTGTGTGTGCACACATGTGGTTTTATGCATCTACATGCATATATGTATATGCCGTGGTTTTGCATTTGTGTGTGTGTATGTGAGTGTTTTGCATGCCTTTTTATTTATGCATGTTTGTGAGTGCAAATATATATATATATGTACATGTATTCTTTGCATTTTTACATGTGTACAAGCATGCACATGTGTGTTTGTTCATGTGTGTGTGCATGTGTATGTGTTTGTGGGTGTGCATATGTGTGGGTGGGTGTGTGTGTGAGCGTGTATGTTTGTGTGTGTACATGTGTGTGTGCATGTGTAGATGGGCATGTGTGTGTGTGCATGCTGATGTGAGAGTGCAGATGCATATAAAAGTATGTGTATGTGTGTGTGTGTTCACTTGCTAGTAAATGTGTGTGTTATTGCTTGTGTGTGCATATGCATGTGTTTGAGCATGCACTGGTATGTGCACATGTGTGCATGTCTACATATGTGTGTGCCTGCATGTTCATATGTGTGTTGAAGCATGTGGATGCACATGCTTGGACGTGGGTGTCAATGTGTACATGTGTATTCATCTATTTGTGTGCATGTTAGTGCAAACAAGCATGTTTGTGTGTAAACTTGTTCTTTTGTGCATAAGCATGTATTTATGTGCATGTGTGTGCATGGCCATGTGTGTGTACATGTGCATGTGCATTTGAGCACGTTTATACATGCATTCTTGTGTGTATGGTTGTGTGTATGCAAAAGTGTGTGCACGTGTGAGTGTGTGTTTGTGTGTGAGTCATTGAGTTTGTGTGTTTGCACTTAGTTGTGTATCTACATTTGCATCAATATGTGTGGGTCTATGCACATTTGTGTGTATGTATGTGTGAGCATGTGTGTTGTATGTATACATGTGCATGTGTATGTCTATGTATGTGCATCTTAGTTTGTAAATTTGTGCATGTATGAGTGTGTTCTTATGTTTTCATTTATGTTATTTGTGTGTGAGCATGCTTACATGCATGCGAGTATTTGTGAGCATGGACATGATTTTGTGTGCATGAGTTTGTGTGCTTGTGTATGCATTTGTGCATGTGTCTATATGTGTGCATGAGGATTATGAGCATGCATATACGTGTGTTGTGTTGGTGCATATGCATGCATGTGTGCGTGTGCACATGTATGTGCATGCACATGTCCATATATGTGTGTGTATATAAGTGTATGCCACAAGTGTGCCTTTGTGCCTTTGTGCATTTGTGCATGTGAGCATTTAGATGTTTTTTTTTGTGCATGTGTGTATGGTGTATTTATATGTGTGAGCGTATGTATAGGTGTGCATGTGCATTTGTGGGCACCTCTGTGTGCATCTATATGTGTGCACATGTTTTTAGGGCAAATGTGTGCATATCTATGTGCATGTTTTTGAGTGCCAATGTGTGTGCATGTGTATATGTGTATGTGCCTATTTGTGTATTTGTGCTTGTGTAAGCATTCAAGCACTCTTGTGTATGTGTGTGTGTATGGGTAAGTATGTGCGTAGGTGTGTGTGTGTGCATGTGCATTTGACTATACATGTATTTTTTATGCATATGCATCTATGTGTGTGCATGCGTAAATATATGTACGACATGCATGTTTATGCATGTGTGTGTGCCTCCTTGTGTGTATATGTGTAAGCATATGTGTTTGTGTGTGTGTGTGCGTGTGTAGTTGAGTGTGTGTGCTTATCATTAGTGTGTGTGTGTGTGTGCACATGCGTGTGCATATGAATGTGTGTGTATGTTAATAGTTGTGTGCATAGGAGCCTTTGGGTCTTCATGTCTATGTGTGTGTGTGTGTATGTGTGGGTGTGCTTGTGTGTACATATGTACGTTGTGTGTTGGTATTTTTATGTGTGCATGCATGTATGTGTGCATTTGTATGTGTGTACTTGTTTGTATGTGTTTACACATTGGGGTCTGTGTGTTCATGTGTGTGTATAGGTGTGTGCATGTGTATGCATGTGTGTATGCATGTGTGTGTGTATGTGTATGTGTTTGTGTGGGCATGTTTATGCACCTTGTCAACTTGTGTGTGTGTGTGTGCCTTTGTGCATGTGTGCAAGTATTTGTTCATGTGTGGACATGTGTGCATGTGCATGTGCATGCATGTGTGTGAGTGTGTGTGCATGCATGTGGATTGTGTTTGTGTGCATAGGTGTTCGTATGTGCACATGTGTGTGCATTTAGGTATGCATGTATGTGTGTGTGCACTGATCTGTATGGTTTCATGTGTTCATGCATATATATGTGCATGTGTGAGTACATGCTCTAGTGTTTGTATGTGTGTTTGTGTGTTCATACATGCATGTATGAGCATGTATGTTTGCATATGCATGTCTACAAGCATGTATGTGTATCCATTTCAGTGTTTGTGTGTGTACATATATTTTCTTGTGTATGTGCTTCTCCATGTATGTGTTTTTGTGTGTGCAAGTGTGTGTTAGCATATGCGTGTATGCATCAGTATGTGTACATGTGCATGCTTGTGTGTATATATGTGATTATGTTTATGTGCATGTGTGTAGGCCTATATGTGTGGGTTCATGTGTGCGTGTGTGTGCATTTACATGTGGGTTCATCTGCATGTGCACTTGTGTGCATCAATGAGCATGTGTATATATATGTTTGTGTGCTTGTATGTTTGTATCTACATTTTGGTTTGTGTGTGTGTGTGTGTGCAATTGCATTGATGCTTGTGTGTGTTCATATGTGTGAATGCATGTGTGTGTGTTCATTTATGTGCATGTGTTTGTTAGTATGTCTGTGCATGTGTGCATGTATGTAGAGATGCATTTCCAATTATATGTGTATATGAGTGCAAGTGTTTTCATGTGTGTGTATGCATGCACGTGTGTGTGAGCATATGTGCCTTTATGTGTGCATGCATTTGTGTATGAGTCTATGTGTGTTTGAATGCACACATGTGTGTATGTGTTTGAGTACATCCATGCATGTTTGTTTTCTATGCATGTGTGTATTTGTGTGCTTGTGCTTGTGTTCTTACATGTGTATGTCTATGCATGTGGGTGGGTGCATATATATATGCATGGTTTTCTATGTGTAAATGTGTGCCCATGTGTGTATTTGTACTTTTGCATGTGTGACATATCCATGTTCTTGTACATGTGTATTTGTGTGTGTGTGTGCTTATAGGAATATATGTTTGTGGATGAATATGTGTGTGTATGCATACTACTATGCATGTGAGTTCCTGAGTGTGTGTGTGTGTTCACATATTCATGCATGTTTGCATTTGTGTGTGTCTGTGCAAAATATGTGTGCATGTGTATGTTAGCTCATGTGCATGCATGTCTTTATTCATGTGTGTGCGCTTGTGTGTGCGTTGTGTATGCACACGGATGTATATGTATATGTGTGTGAGTGTGTTTGTGCATGTGTGTGCGAGTATTTGTTAAGGTGTGTGTGTGCATGTGCACAAGGATGTGTGTGTGTGTATGTGGTTGTGTACTTGCATGCATGCATGTATGTGTATGCATGCATAAGTGCAAGTGTGGATGCGTATGCATATTTGTGTGACTGTGCATGTGTGTATGTTTGTGTGTGCATGTATGTGCATTTACTTTTGTTTGATTATGCATCTACATGTGTGTGTGCAGGCACATGTCCATTTGTGTATGTGTATAAGAATATGCGTGTGTCTATGCATGTGTATATGTATTTATACGTATGTCTGTGTGTGTTCATGTGCCTGTGTTTGTGTACATGTGTGCAATGGTGTGTATATGTGTATGTGTGTTGGTGTGTGTACATACTTTCAAGCATGTGTACATACATTCATGCATGTACACTTGCATACATATGCGTGAATGCATGCATGTGAGTGTGGTTAGGCATTTGTATATCTGTGTGTGCATATAT
Organism: Vanilla planifolia; assembly: GCA_023846275.1. Lineage (NCBI taxonomy): Eukaryota > Viridiplantae > Streptophyta > Magnoliopsida > Asparagales > Orchidaceae > Vanilla > Vanilla planifolia. The sequence continues at coordinate 424,079 of JAIUJO010000307.1, read as the reverse complement.
ATGTATGTATATGTGTGTTCATTGGTAGTACATGTAAACTATGTTTGCATGTATGTTTTGGATTATTTGCATATATGTGGGAGTGGACATCTTTGTGAGCATGTTCATAAACTTGTGTGCATGTGTGTGCTTGCATGTTTGTGTGTATATGTGCATATGTGCATGTGTGTATGCATGTGTGTGTTTATTGTGTTCCTGTGCATGCTTATATTTCTTTATGTGTACGTGTGTGTGGATATGCAAACTGATGTGTGTTTTTTGAAGCATATGTGTGTGGGTAAGTATATGTGTGTTGGTGTGTGTCTGTGTTGGTGTGTGCACTTGTGTGTATGCACACTAATGTGTGTATGAGTGCAAGCATTCTTGTGTGCATTTACAGGTGTGTGCATGTGTGTGTCAGTTAGTGTGCGTATGTAAGCATGTGTTTGTGTGCTTATACAGGTCCATGTGTGTTTGTGCTTTGCATGTGTATGCATGCATGTGTGCATGAGCATGGGTGTGTGTGTGTGGACATGTTTGTGTACATTCACCTATGTGTATGTTTGTGTTTGTTTGCATGTGTGTGTGTGTGTGTGCTTGTGAATATGTGCATAAGTGTGTGTTTTTGTGTGTGTTTGTGTGTTTATGTGTGTGCATACGTGTTTTTGAGTGTATGAATACAAATGTGTGCATGTGTGTATATGCGTGGGTGCATGTGTATGTACGGTTGTGCTCATACATTCACGTATGTGCATGTCCATGTGTTTATGTGTGTGTATGTGCATGTGTGTGGGTTTGTAGGTGTGAGCATGTGCATGCATCTGTAGGATGTATTAATGTTTTTTTGTGTATATATGTGTGTGTGTGCATGCATATGTGCAGATGTGTCTGGGTGTATATGTGTGTAGGGTTTGCAAAGGGGTGCATGTGTGTATGCATGCATTCTTGCATGCTTGCATATGTCTACATTTGTGTGTGCATGTATGTATGCACATATGTCCTAAATGCGAGTGTGCATGGATGTGCATGTATGTGTGTGTGCAAGTGTTTAAGTATGCATGCTTGCATGTGTAAGAAAGTGCACATGTTAGTATGCAAATGTGTGTGCATTTGTGTGCTTATGTGTGTGTGCATGTGAATGTGCATGCGTGTGTACAAACTTTTGTATGTCCAAGTGTGTATGTGTGTATCTATGTATGTCTATATTTATGAATGTGCATGTGTGCATTTGCACATGCGTGTGCATGTATGCATGTGTGTATGTGTGTACGTGCAACTTTGTGCTTGTTAATGTGTGTGTGAATATGTTTTTGTACGTACAAGGGTGTGTATGTGTTTTTGCATTTGTGCTTGTATATGAGCATGCACATGCCTATGTGGTTGTGCATGTGTGTGTATGTGTTTATGTACCAATGTTTGTGTGTACATGTATGTCTATATATATATACATATATATATATATATATATATATATATATATATATATATATATATATATATATATATATATATCTGTGTGTGTGTGTGTGCATATGTGCGTGTGTGTTTGTGTGCGTTTACGCATTTGTGTGTGTAAGAGAGCATGTGTATGTGTGTTCACGCATATGTGAGAGTGTTTGTGTGCATATGTGTGCTAGTGTGTTTGTGGGCATTTATATGTGTGTGTTTTGTGCATGCTAATGCATGTGTATCTGTGTGTGCATGTGCATGTGCATGTGTGTGTTTGTACATGAGTGGGTCGCGTTGGTCTAAAATTGTGTGTGTGCATCCATGTGTATGAAAGTGTGTGTGCATGTGTGTGTCTATACTTGTGTGTGCATGTGATTGTGAAAGTGCATGTGCAAGTGAGTGATATGCATGTGTGTGAGTGCAACTGCATATGCATGCATGTGTGTATGTGTTTGTGTATGTGCATGGATATGTGCATAGGCATGTGTCTGTGTGTGCTTGTGTGCATAGGTGCATATGTGTATGCATACATATATGTGTGCAAGTATATTTGTTTTGTGTGTGGGTGCATGTGGGCATGTTTGCATGCATTTTTGTGTGTGTGTGTGTGCAAGTGTGTGCGAGTGCATACAACAATGTGTGTGTATGTGCACTAGTGTCTGAATGTATGTGCATGTGGGTGTGCATGTGTGCATGTCTGTGTATGGTAATGTGTGTGCATGTGCCTATACATGTGTGTGTATGTGTGCATGCTTATGAGTGTATGTACATATTTGTGCATTTATCATTATGTTTGTTTGTTTCAATACATGCATGTATGTGTTTGTGTGTGCATCAGTGTTAGTGTGTGTCGGTGTGTGTGCAAGTTTGTGCCTACATGTGCATTTGCATGTGTGTTCATGTATGTTCATGTGTGTGTGCATGTGAGCATGTGTGTACATGTGAGCATGAGTGTGTTTTTGTGTGTGCATGTTGACAATGTTATTTGTGTATGCATATGGGTGTGTGTGCATGCCTACATATTTGTGTGTATATTTATTTATGAGTATGTGTGTTTGTGTGTGTATGTCATTTTATATACTTATGGGCATGTGTGCGCATGCCTGCACATACTTGTAAGTGTGTGTGTTTTGCATGCATTTGTGTACATGTGTGCTTGTTTATACTTGTGTATGAGTCTGCTTGTGCCTATGTGAGTGCATATATCTATGTGTATCTATGTTGTGAGGGTGTGCGCATGTCTACTTGTGTCGGCTTGTACGTGTTCATGTGTGTGTGCATCCATGTGTGCGTTGTCTTGTAGGTGCATGTATGTGCATGTGTGTCGTTACATGTGTGTGCATGTGTGGCTATATGTTTTTGGCTATACACATGCATGTTTGTGTGTCAATTTGTCTTTGCATGTGTATGAGCATGTGCATGGGTGTGCATGTGGGTAGGTTTGTTCATGTATACCTTTGCATATGTGTTTGTGTGCATATGTGTGTATGGCATGTTGTGTGGATGCATATGCACGTGTGTGTCTATGTGTATGTGTATGTGCATGCATGCATGTATATATGTGTATATGTGTAGGTGTGCAGCATATGTGTGCCTTTGAGTGCGTGTGCTTGTGGACATTCACTTGTGTTTGTTTGTGCATGTCTATATTGGTGTGTTTTTGCATGTGTGTGCATTTGTGTGTATGTGTGTGTCTATGCTTAAGTATTTATACATGTCCTTATAGATGCTTGTGTGTGTTTTTGAGTTCTTATGTGTGTGCATGTTTATTTTTGGTGCATGTGTATGTGTGTGAGTGTGTGTGCCTATTCATGTGTTTGCACTTGTGTGAGCATGGATATAATCATTCATATGTGTGTGTCCATTTGTAAAGGTATTTGAGTCACATGTCTATATGTGTGTGTGTGCTCGTGCATGTGTTTGTGTGCCTATCCATGTGTGTGTGAGCATGTGCATGTAAACATGTGTCAAAATATGTCTGTGTCCATATGTGTGTGTATGTGCATGCATGCACATGTGTGCTTTATGTGTACATGTGTGTATGTGCATGTGTGTATGTTCACGTGTGTAAGTTAATGTGTGTATACACATGTGTGTAGTGTATGTATGTGTGCATATGTGTGCATGTGGTAGTTGTGCAAGTGTGTGTGCATGCACATGCATGTGTTTGTGTGCATGTGCGAAAAGCCATGTGTGAGTGTACGTTTGTGTGATCATATACATGTTTGTGTGTGTTCATGTGGTGTGCATGTGTGTGGATATATGTGCATAAGAGTACTTCTGTGTGCATGCATGTGTGTGTGTGCATGTGTCTGCATCTACACTTGCATCTTGGTGCATGTCTACTTGTGTGTGTATGAGTGTAATTATGTGTTTGTGTGCATGTGTGTATGTGTTTGTATAGGCAAATGTGTGCACATTATCTACATGTGCATGTGCACTTGTGTGCATTTGTGCAGAAACTTATTTATGTAGGTGAATGTATACACATGTGCATGTATGTTCATGTATGAGTGTGTGTACATGTGCTTATGCTTCTAGGTTTTGTGTCCATGTGTGAATCAATATTAGCACATGTGTGTATGCATGTGCATGTGTGTGTGGTTGTGCAAGTGCATGTATGTGCATGTGTGCATTCAGATGTGTCTCTGTGTGTGTGTGTGCATGCAACTATATGTGTGGTTTCAAGTGTGCATGCAAGCATATATGTATGCATCTATATGTACCTGCTTGAGTGTTTGCATGTGTGTGCATGTGTTTGTGAGTTTTTATGTGTGTATGTGAGCATGCATGCGTGCATGTGCATGAATACATGTATGTGTGCAGATTTCTTTATGTGCTTGTAAAAGTATATGCATGTGTGTGTAAGTGTGTGTGCGTCTGCATGTGTGCATGGTTGGCCATGAGCGTGTGTGGGCCTACCATGTGTATCAGCATATGCATGTATGAATGTGGATGTGTGTGTGCATAGGTCCGTGCATGCAAGCATTTGCTTGTGTGTGTGTGCATGTGTGACCATTCGCATGTGTGCATGTGTGTTTGTAAGTTTTTGTGTAGGGGTTTGTGTGTATGTGTGTGTACTTGTGCTCCAACAAACATGTTCTTGTCTATGTAAGGGTGTGCATATGTGTGTAACTATGTGAGAGTATTCTTGTGTGTGTGTGTGTTAAATATTATGCATATGTTTGCACATATGTATGCATTTGTGGGTGTATTTACATGTATATCTGCATGTGTGTGCAAGTGTTTGTGTGTGTGCTTTGTGTGTTTGAGCATATGCACTTTTGTGTGTATACATCAAGCATGTGTGTATATGTGTGAGTGCATGCTTGTGTGCATTCATGTGCATGCCTTTATGTTCTTGCATGTTTGTGTGTCTATGTGTGTGAGTGTGTGTATATATGCATGTGTGTATGTGTGATTATGTTTGTGTGTATCTATGTGCATGTGTCTTTGTACTTTTATATGTATGTGTGAGTGTGCATGTGTGTGCTTGTGTATATGTATGTGTGCATGTATGTGCATATAGGTTTGTGAATAAGTGTGCATGTGCAAGCACATGGGTGTGCTTGTGGGTGTGCATGAGTGTTGATGTGTGTGTATATGTGAGTGCCTATTTGTAAGTGCTTGTGCATGCATATGTGTGTTTGTGTGTGTCTATACATATGTTAGTGCATGTGTATATGAGTATGCATATTTGTATGTGTGTGCATGTGTGTGTGTGTAACTATGTGAGAGTATTCTTGTGGCTTGTGTGTGTGTTCAATTAAATGCATATGTTTGTGCTTATGTATGTATTTGTGGGTGTATTTACATGTATATTTACATGTGTTTGCAAGTGCTTGTGTGTGTGCCTTGTGTACTTGAGCATGTGAACTTTTGTGTGTGTACATCAAGCATGTGTGTATATGTGTGAGTGCACACTTATGCACATTCATGTGCATGCATTTGTGTTCTGTGTGTGTCTATGGGTGTGAGTGTGTGTGTATGTATGTATGTGTGTATGTGTGATTATGTTTGTGTGTGTCTGTTTGCATATGTCTTTGTACTTTTAGATGTATGTGTGTATGTGTGATTATGTTTGTGTGTATCTATGTGCATGTGTCTTTGTAATTTTAGATGCATGTATAAGTGTGCATTTGTGTGCTTGTGTATATGTATATGTGCATGTATGTGCACATAGGTTTGTGCATAAGTGTGCATGTGCGTGGACATGGGCATGCTTGTGCGTGTGCATGAGTGTGGATGTGTGTGTCTTGTTTGTAAGTGCTTGAAGCACGCATGTGTGTGTTTGTGTGTCTATACATGCATTAGTGCATGTGTATATGAGTATGCATATTTGTATGTGTACATGTGTATCTGTGCATGCATTTCTATACATGTGCATGTATGTGCATTTATTTTGGTTGTTTTGTGCATTAGCATGTTTGTGCATGTGTGTGAGTGTGCATATGTGTTTGTGTGTATGTGGGTGTGTGTTTGTATGCATGCATGAGCCTGAGCATCTATCTGCATGTGTTTGTGTTTGTGTGTGCATGGGTGTGTGTGTCTGTGTGTGCATTTATGATTGTTTGCATGGGTATGTGTGGGTGTGTGACATTGTACATTCTTTCAAGTATGTACATGTATTCAAGCATGTGCAAGTACATGCTTTCATGTGTATTGGCTTCCATGTGTGTGCGCACACATGTGTGTGAGTATGGGTGGTTGTGTGTGTATCGGTGTGTGCATGTATATGTCTGTGTTTTAATATGCATGTTTGTGGGTGTGTGCAAGTGTGTGTGCTATTTGAGTGTCTATATATGTGTGTGTGGGCATCTTTTTGAGCATGTACATGCACATGTGTGTGTATATGTGTGCATGCATGCATGCATGTGTATGTTTATGTGGGTATGCATGTGTGAATATGTGTCCATGTGTGTGTGCACATGTGTGTGCATTTGTGTCTAGATGTGTGTGCACATGCACGTATGTGCATGTGTTTATGTGTGACTGTGAGTGTGTTTGTGTGAGCATATGTTTACATATGCATGTGCATGTGTGAGCATGTGTGTTGTTGTTTTTGTGCATGCATGTGTGTGTGTGTATGCGCATGCACACATGTGTGTGTAGGTGTAGGTATATGCATGTGTGTGTGCCTTTGTATCTATGTGGGTGCATGTCAAAGTGCAAATTTGTGTGAGTTCTTTTTTGTATGTGTGTGTGTGTTTTTGTTCATGTGTGTATGCAAGTCTGCATGAGTGTGGTCATGTGTATCCATGTGTTTTCATATTATGTGCATGCATGAATGTGTGTTTGCATGAGAATGAGTGTTCATGTGTGTACTTGCATGTCTATGCGTGTGCACGTTTGTATGATTATGTGTGTTTACATGCATGAATGTGTGCTTTTTGGGTTTTTATGTGTGCATGTACATAAGTGCATGTCTGAGTGCATGTATGTTTCTATGTGCATGCATGCATTTGTATGGGTGTGTGTGTTCCTATGCATGCAAGTTTTTATGTGCATCCAAGTGTGCATGTGCTTGTGTGTGCACATAAATGTATATGTGCATGTGTGGCTATGTGTGTGCAAATGCCCATATGTGTGTGCTCGTGCATGTGTGTGAGCATGTGCATGAACCAGTGCATATGTGTGTACATGAATGTGTGTTGCTTATGTGTTTGTGTGTGTGTGTGTGTATGTGTGTTATTATGTGCATGTCTGTGAATGTGTGCATGTATGCATATGTGTGAGTGTTTTCCTATGTGTGTGTGTGTGGGTGTTTGTAAGCATGCATGTGCATGTATGTGTGTGTAAGTTTTTTTTTATGTGTATTTGTGTGCATGCTGTGTGTATTATGTGTGTTGTGTGTGAGTGTGTCCACATGTATGCTGCATATAAGAGTTGTTGTGCATCTATGTATGTATTTGTGTGCATATGTGCATGTGCATGTGTGCACATGCATTTGTGTATATGTTTTTGTGAGCATGTGTGCATCTGTAGATGTGTATGAATGCGTGCACATTTGTGCATGTGCTCATGCATAAATGTTAGTGTCTGTGTGTGTGTGCATGTGAGTGCTTGTGTGCCTATGCACATATGTGTCTCCATATGTGTGTGTGTGTGTGTGCATGTATGTACATGTGTATGTGTATGTGTTTGTACATTCATGTGTGTGCATGTGCATATATGTTAGTATGTGTAGGCAGATGCATGTTTAAATGTGCATGCGTGTATGTGTGACATTTGTCTATATCTATTGTTGCATTTTTTGTGTTTGTGTATGTGTGTGTGCATGTGTGTCCATGTACATATATGTGTGTGCATGTTTGTGTGTGTATATGCATGGTTGTGTGTGCATGAATACTTAGGCATGCATGTGTGCATGTGCATATGTGAGTATGTGTGCTTATTTGCGTATATGTGCTTGCATGAGTTCATGTGTGCATGCCAACCTATTCATGTGCATGTGTGTGATTACATGTGTGTGTATGTGTGTGTGTGTGCATGTGTGGGTGTGCATGTGCATATACATGTGTGCATGTGCATATGCTTGTGTGCATGTGTGTGTGCGCATGCTTATGTGTGATGTATGCACTTGTGTGTATGTGTGTGTGATTGTGCATATGTGTGAGCATGTATGAATGTGCATGTTACTTAGTATGTGCATGAGTCTATTCATGCACGCATGTGTGTTTGTGCTTATGCATGTGTTTGTGTCAGTGTGTTGTTGGATTTGGGTGCATGCGTGCATGTTTGGGTGTGTATCTAATTGTGCATGTGTATGTGTGTATGTGTGTGTGTGTGTGTGTCTACATGCAAGTGCATCTGTGCATGCATGTGTACATGTATGCTTGTGCACATGTGTATGGGGTTTGTGTGTGTGTGTGCTAGTATGGGTGTGTGTTTGTTGGAATAAGTGTGCATGTATGTTCATGTGTGTAGGTGTTTGTGTGTGCACATGAGTGCATATGTGAGCGTAGGTGCATGCAATAGAGACGTGATTTTATGTATATATGTGCATGCATGTATGTGAATGTGCATATATGTGTACATGTGTGTGTACATGTATGTGTGCTCGTTAATGTGCGTCACATGTGGTTGTGTTGTGTTTTTGTATGTGTTTGTGAGTGCATGCGTGTATGTGTTTTTGGATGTATATGTGCATCCATGTGTGAGGGTTTACATATGTGTGAATATGTGTGTGCATTTGTGTGTGTGCTTTTTGTATGCATTCACATGTTTGTGTGTGTGCAAGTACATGTGTGAGTTTGTGTAGGTTGGAGTGTGTGTGTGTGTATATATGTGTACTGGTTTATGTGTGAGGGTACATGCGCAAGCTTATGTGCACATGTGTATGTAAGCATGTGTTTGTGTGCATGTGCATATGCTAGTGTGCATGTGTATGCATGAATTTTTGAATGTGTATGTGTGTGTCTGTGCATATGTGTATGTGTGCATACATATTTACATGCACATGTGGGGCTGAGTATGCATGTGTGGTCATGTACTTGTGTGCATGGGCATGCATGGACATGTTTATTTGTGTTCATTCATGTGGGTTGCACGGGTGCATGGTTTGTGAATGTGTGGTCATGTGTATATCTGATCATGCTTATGCATGCATTTGTGTGTGTGTGTGTGCATGTGCGAGTGTGCATGCATGTGTGTGTGTGGGGGGGGTGTGTCAATGTGGTCATGTGTGCATGCCTGTGGGCATGGGTTTGCATGTGTATGCACATTTATGCTTGTGTGTGTGTGAATGTCTTGTGTGTAAGCATGTGTATGAGTGTGAGTCATGTGTGCATGGCTGTATATGCATTTTAGTGTTTGTGTGTATACATGTTCATATTTGTGTGTTTTCATGTCTACTTGCATTTGCATGTGCATATGTGCATGTGTGTGTCTTTATGTGCTTGCATTTGTATGTGTTTGTGAATGTACGTGTGTGTGTCTTTGTTTGCTTATACATGTGGGTACATGTTTGTATCAGCATGCATGTGAGTGCATGCATGCATACATGTATTTATACTTGTGAATGCATGTGTTTTTGTACATATGGGCATTTAGGCATGCATGTGCATGTCTGTGTATTCGTGCATGTGTGTGTTCTTTTATGTCGGTGCATGTGTGTTTTTTCAGCATGTGTGTGTGTGTTTTTATGCGTGTTTTGTGATCGTGTGTGTGTGCATGTCCATGTTCATGTGTGTACACGTATGTGTGCATGTTCTTGTGCGTCTATGCATGTATACGTGTGTGTGCATGGATACATGTGCGTGTGTGTGCATGCTTGTTTGCATATGTGTGTGCATTTGGTTTTATGATTGTTCTTATATGTGCTTCTGCATGTATACATGCACATGTGTGTGGGTATGTGTGTGCCCATGCATACACATGTGAGTATGTGTGTGTGTGTTAATGTGCTAGTACGTTTGTGTACATATACGTGCGCATGTGCGTGTATGTGCGTGGGTGCATGTGCATATGCATGTGTGTGTCTGTGCAAGCTTGTTTGCATATGTGAGTTCCTTTGATCTTGTGCTTGTTCCTATGTGTGTTTGTGCATGCATGCATGCATATGTGTATGCATGAGTGTGTGTGCTTGAGTGTGTGTGCATGTGTGTTTGTGTAAATGCATGCATATATGTCTGTGTGTTTATGCATGTGTGTGTGTCTATGCATGCTATATATGTGTGTATTTGTGTGTGTGTTTGTGCATGTATGTGCATGGGAGGTGTATGTGCTTGATTTTGTGTATGTGCATAAGCATAGCTTATGTGAGTGTGTGTAAATTTACATGTATGTTTGTGATTGTATTTGTGTGTTTTCTTTTGGATGTTTGTGTGTGAATGCATAAGTTGTGTGTTTGTGTACATGCACATATGTGCATGGGTCTATGTTCATGTGTTTGTGTGTGCCTATGTATGTGTTTTCTTGTGTTCATACATCCATGTGTGTATGTGGATGTGCATATACATGTGTGAATATGCTTGTGAGTTTGTTCATAAGTTTGTGTCTACATGTGTGCAAATGTGCTTGTATGCATGTGTATACATTTGTGCGTGTGTGTGTGTGCATATGTTTGTGTACTTGTACATGTGTAAGAGTGTTTGTATGTCTCGTGTTTGTGTGAGTGTGATGTTTGCATACATGTGAATGTGTTTGTACGGTGTGCATATGTGTGTGGGTTTATGTGTGAACACGTGGATCCATGCATGTGTGTGCATGTGAAAAGGTGTGCGAATTAATGTGTGTATGTGAGTATGCAAGCACATATGCATGCAGGTGAGTGTATTTGTGCATTTGTGTTTTTGTGTATTTGTGGATGTGTGCATATGTTGACACATGTGTGTATTTAGAGTGCATGTGTGTGTCCTCGTGAGTACATGTGCAAATGTGCGAGTGTGTGTGTATCTGTATTTACATGTTTTCATGTATATGGGCCTTTGGACGAGTTTGCATTTCTATGTATGTGTGTGTATACGTGCATGTTTGTATGAATTTTTGCATGTGTGTATGTGAGCATACATGTGTGTTTGTTTGTGTTTTGTGTGTGTATGCATGTGCATATGCATATTTCTGTGTATGTGTGTGTGCCTCTGTGTGAATGGTCATTTGTACGTGTGTGTGTGTGTCCATGTGTGCATATGTGCTTGTATGATTGTGCATGTTTGTGTGTGACCATTTTTATGTGTTCTCTTATAGGAGTGTGTGTTGTCAGCATATGCGTGTTTATATATGTGCATGTGTGTGTCAATGTACGCATACATCTATGCATGTGTGTGTGTATGCATGTTGCATGTGTGATCATGTGTATGTGTATATGTTTGTGGGTGTGTGACTGTGTGCATAAACATATGTTTGCATGCATGTTTCTGTTAGTGAGTGCATTTATGTATGGAAGTGTGTGTGCACATGCATGCATGTGTGTGTGTGCATTTGTGTGCATGTTCATTTGTGTTTGTTTTTGTGTTTGTTCATATACACATGTGTGCGTGCATCTATGTGTTGTTATGTGTGTGTGGGATTATGTATGTGTGTGCGGGATTATGTATGTGTGTACATGGGCTTTAATGTGTGTGGGAGTTTGTGCATGTGTACGTATGTATGCATGTGTGTGGTAGTTCATGAGCATGTTGTTTGTGTTCGCATGTATGCAAATTTGAGCATATAGGTTTGTCTACATGCATGAGTGTGTATGCATGTGCGAGTCCATGTGTGAGTACATGTGTGTGTGTATGTGTGTTGGTCAATGTGTGTGATCGTGAAGATGTGGGTACACATGTTTGTGTGCATTCATTTGTAAGTAAACGTGTCTACTTGCACAAGCGTGCATTCTTTTGTGTGATTGTGTATATATATTTGCATGTGTGTGCATGTGCATATGTGTGTATGTGCATGCACTTGTGTGCATGAGAATGTGTTTGAGTGTGTATACGTGCATGTGCATCTATGTTTGTGAGTTTTTGCATGTGTTTGTGTGTGTGCATGTGCATGCATGTGCACTTATATTCATGCTTCTATTTTTTTTATTATGTGTATGCTTATGTGTGTGCATATTTGTGTAAGTGCATACAGATGCATGTGCATCTAAATGTGTTTTTGCATGTGTGTATGTGTATGCATGCATGCATGCATGTGTGTGTGTGTGCTAGCATGCATGCACGTGTGCATGTTTGCAAGCTTGTATGTGTATGGATGCATGTGCATGCATATGCATGTTTGTGTGTGCATGTGTGTAGGCGTGTGCAAGCTTGCATGTAGGTGTGTGTGTTTGCTTGCACATATGCCAGTGTATTTGTGTATGTGTCTATGTTTTTTTTGTGCTTGTGTGCACATCATATGTGCGGTCATGTGTGTGTTGTTCATGTGTGTGTATACATGAGTGTCTATGCATGTTTGTCTATAACTGTGGGAAAGCGCATGCAAATGTGTGTGCATATGCGTTTGTTTGTGTTTGCATATGCATGTGTGTACTCGGGCATGTTTATATGTATGTTTTTCTCTGATTGTGTATTAGTGTGTATAAATGTGTGTGCATGTGTATGTATCTGTGCATGTATGTTGATGTGTCAGTTTTGTACATGCATATATATATATTACGTGTGTGTATGTGTTTTTGTGGTACATATATGTGTAGGTATGCACTTTTATATGTGTTTATGCAAACAGATGCGTGCTTGTGCACATGCATTTGTGTGTGTGTATTATGTGTGGGTGTATGCATGTGAGTGTCCGATTATGTGTATATGCGTGCGTGTTCTTGTGCATCTATATGTGCATATCAACGTGTTTGTGTGTGTACTTTGCTTGTGTGTGTGCACATTTGTGGGTGTGGGTATATATTTTTGTGTAAGTGCATGTGCATATGCACATGTGTGGTTGCTTGTGTGTCCATTTGTGCATGTGTGCATATGTGTGTACATCTGTGCATGTGTGTACATGCATGCACATATATTCCTACATGCATCCATGCATGTGTGTGTTTGTGTGTCCGAGTATTTGCATGTGTGTGTACATGTTTGTATATGTGCTTATGTGTGTGAGCATATGGTTATGTGTCTGTGAAAGCATGCATTCGTGCAAGCGTTTGTGTGTCTGTGCTTTTGTATGTGATTGCATTTATGTGTGTATGTGGGTGCAAGTGTGTATGCATGTGTGTCTATTTGAATGCAAGTTTTTGATATAATAATAATAATTGTAGTAATTATTGATATTAATAATTAATTATTTATATAAATAGACTTGAGTTATAATTGATATAAAAATAGATAGACATGTGTATGTGTGTTCTTGTGCATATGCATGTGTGTATGCATATGTTTGCATAATCATCTATGTGGGTAGGTGTGTGAGTCTTTGTATGTATGTGTGTGAATGCATTTGTGTGTGCACATGTGGGTATATATGTGTGTAGATCTATGTGTGTGCACACCTATGTTGTTGCATGTGTGAGTGTGTGTGCATGTTGGTGTGTTTGTGTATGTGTGTCTACTTTTTTGTTCATGTGTGCACATGTATATGTGTGCATGCATGTGTGTGGATATGAGTGCAGGCATGCGTGCATGCATGAATGCATGTGCATGTTTCTACATGTGCATTTGCATGGGTTTGGTGTCCATGCATGCAATGTGTGTGCTTGTGTGTTCGTATGTGTTTGTCTTTATTCATGCATGTGTATGTACGTGTGCATGTGTATATGCATGTATCAGTACGTGTGTGTGTGTGTGTCATGTATGCATGTGCTTGCATGTGTTTTTATGCATATTCATGAGTATGTGCATGTGAGTATGTGTGTGTATGCAATTTTTCATGCACTTGCCCATATGTATCATGTCTTTTTGTGAGTCTGTATGTGTGTGTATACATGCATGTGCATAGATGTATATGTGTGAGTGAGCTTGTCTACATGTGTGTTATTGTGTGTGTCCATTTGCATGTGCATACATGTGTGTGTTCTCATGGTTCCAATTGTGTGTGTATGTGTTTGTGAATGTGCTTGTGTGTGTGTGTGTGCATGGTTATGTAAGTGTGTGTATGTGTGTGTGTGTAAGTGCTAGTGCATGTGTGTGTGTGCATGTTCATGTTTTTTGTGTGTGCATGTGTGTTTATAAGTGTGTTTGTGTGCTTGTTCAACTATGGGTGATTGCAAGTTCCTGTGTTTGCATGCATGTGTGTGTGTCTTGGAGCTTGTGTTTAAGTGTGTATTTGCATGTGTGTCTATACAGACATGTGTTGGGTCGATATGTGTGTGCATGTGTGTCAATGTGTGCTGGTGTGTGTGCAAATGTGCTTCTATGCCTTAGTTTGCATACATATGTGTGCACATGATTGTGTGTGGGTGTGTGTGTGCATGTGTTTGTGTATATTTGTAGTATGTTCATGTGTGTGTATGTGTCAGTTTGTGCTTGTTTGTGTGTAAAGGTTTGTGTGCATGTGCTTGTACATGTGTGTGTGCATGCATGCTTACATGTGTCTAGTTGAGAGTGCATGTCAATGTATATATTTGGGTGCACATGTCTACACATGTGCATTTGTGCATGTGTGCCTTTGCATGTGTTTGTGCATTTGTGTGTGTGTGTGTGCATATGCATTTGTGGGTCTACATGTGTTTAGGTGTGTTTGTCCACATGTGTGCGTATGTGTGTGTATGTGCATGTGTGCATGTGTGTGTTTCTATTTGTGCATGTGCATATGTGTGGGTATGTGCTTGTGCATTCGCATGTGTGTGCATGTGCATGTGTGGATGTGTGTGTGTGTGCGATAGTGCACACATGTGCATGTGTGTGCAAGAGTGCACACAGGTGCATGTGTGTATGTGTGTCTGAGTGTATGTGTGTTAGCATGTGCATGTGTTTTGGTGGGTGTGTGTTCTTGCATGCATCTATTTTTGCATGTGTGTATGTGTGTGTGAGTGTATGTGTGTTAGCATGTGCATGTGTTTTTGTGGGTGTGTGTTCTTCCATGCATCTATTTTTGCATAGAAGTGTGTGTTCAATTGTGTGAATGCATGAGCATGCATTTGTGTGTTGTATGCCTGCATTTATGCTTACATGTGCATGTATGTGTGCATGCTTTGCATGAGTATGTTGTGTGTGTGTGTGTGGGTTGGTGTTTGGGTGGGTGTGTGAGCATATTTGCATCTATTTCTATGTCGACACATGCTTGTATATGTGTTTGTGTCTGTGCAAGCATTTGCATGCGTGTAGGTAGTGTGTGTGTGTGTACATGTATATGTATATGCATGTGTATGTGTACATGTGAGTGTGTGTGCATATCTACATTTTTATATGCATGTGTGTGGTGTACACAAACATGTATGTGCACACACACATGCATGCACATGCACATACACATGAGAGTGTGTACAATTGTGTGAGTGTGTGATTGTGTGCACATGAGAGTGTATTCAAGCATGTGTCTATGCTTGGGTGCATGCATGTGTGTGCGTGGGTACTTGGGTGTGCATATGTGTCCATGTGCATGTAGGTGTGCTATTGTGCGAATCTTTGCTTATGCATTTGATTGTGTGAATGGTCATGTGCATCTGTGTATGTGTGAGTGCACATGTGTGCATGTGCATGCGTGTGAATTCTCATGTAGGTGTAGTTATATGTGTGTTTCTACACTTATGTGCATGTGAGGTTGTTCATCTGCATCAACATGTGTGTGCATGTGCATGTGCGCATGGGTATGCACGTATGTGTGTGCATTTGTCGGGATATGTGAAATCATATCTGTGCATGTGTTTCTAAGCATGCATGTGTGTATGTGTGTTTGCATGCTTGCATGCAAATGTGTGTGTGTGTTTGCATGCTTGCATGCATGCATTTGTGTGTGCAAACATGTGTTTGTCCATGTGTGTGTGTGTGTACCTGTGTGTCTCTATATGTTTATGTGTGTGTGTGTGTTTGCATATTTGTGTGTTCATGTATTTTTGTAAGCATATTTATTTGTATGCATGTGTTTGTGTGCATGTATGTGTGCTTTTGTGTTTGCATGACTGTAAGAATGTGTGCACATGTTGGTAGGTTCATGCTTGTGTGTGTTTGCATACTTGGGTGCATGTGTGCACATACTTGGGTAAGTATGTGCATGCATGTGTGTACATGTGCATGTGCAAGCGTGTGTGCCTTTGCTTTTGCATCTAAGAATGTGTAGAGGGTAGAGGTTTGTGCATGTGAGAGTACATGTGTGCACAGGCATGCATGTGTGTGCTGATGTACATGCATTTTGTTTGTGTTTGTTCACATGTATGCATGTGAGGGTGTGCATTTGTAGATGGATGCCTTTGCATGTGCTTTGGTACACTGTGTCCATGCATGATTACACATGTGTGTTTGTTTGCCTGGGCCTGTGGATGTGTGCATGTGCATGTATGTTTGTGTGTGTGTGCATGTGAAAATGTGTTCGTGCGTGCATGTTTTTGCATGACTGTGTGCTTATGTGTGCATGTTTACGTGTGAATGTGTGTGCATGTGTGCATCTATAACTGTAATAGTGCACATGCACGCATTTGTGCATAAGGCTGCATGTGTGCGTTTGTGGGTGCATTTGTTTTTCTAAGTGTGAGTGCATCCATGTGTTAATGTGTTCATGTGTGTGTGCATGTTTGTAGACATGAGTTTGTGTGTGTGTGTTTGTGTGCATGTGCATGCTTTTGTGTATGTGTGTGTGTGTGTGTGCATGTGTGTGCATGCATATGTATGTATGTGTATGTGTGTGTTTATGGATTTTCATGTTTCCCCATGTGTGTCTGTGTGAGTGTGCTTGTGTGTATGTGTTTGTGTGTATGTGTTTGTGTGTATGTGTTTGTGTGTATAGTTGTGTGATTGGGTATTTGTATGTGTGCAAGTGTGTGTGGCTGTGCATGAGTGAATGTGTGTGTGTGTGTGCATGCGATCACAAATGTGTGTGTAGCTACATGCTAGTGTGTGTTCGTGTGTGCACACATGTGCGTGTAGGACTATATGCATGTGAGTGTGTATGTAAATTGTGTTTGCATGTCTGTGTGCATGTGCATGTGTGTCTATATGCATGTGTCTGGGTACATGTGTGCGCATATTTTTGTGATAGTGCATATGCAAGTGTGGGTGTACATGTGCATGTGATTGTTTGCATGTACATATGTGCATATGTATGTGCATGTGTGCACATGTGTGTGTGTTTGTGCACATGTGTGTGTGTGTGTGCATATGTGTGTGTATGTGAGTGTCAGTGCATATTTGTGCATGTGTGTGTGCTTGATATTCTATGTGGACATCTAAGCATTAGAGCTTGTGTTTGCACGTATATAAGCATTCATGCCTATACGAGTGCATCTATGAGTGTGTGCGTGTGTGTGTGCATGTGTAAATGTTTGCACCTTTGTTTATATGTGTATGTGTGTGCCCCCAATGTGTGTAGGGGATTGTGTGTGTGTATGTTTGTGTGCGAGTGTGTGTACATTTGTGTATGTGTGCATTTCTATGTGCACATGTGCACGTGTCTGCACACATATGTGAGAGTGAGTGTGTGTGTGTGTGTGTGCATATGTATGCACTTGTTTTTTTGTGAGTGTGTGTCTATGTGTTTGAATGTGGGTGTGCATGAGTGTGTGCATTCATGTTTATACATTTGTGTGCATGTGCATGTGTTTGTGTGTGTTTTCTTATGCATGTGTGCACATATTTAGGCTTGTGTGTGTGTACTCACATATGTTTATATATACTTCTAAGTGTGTAATTGTGAGTTTTTGTGCTTATGGCATGTGGGTGCATGTTTGTCTGCATATGTTTGCATGTACCTATTTGTGTGTGAGTGCATAAATGCATAACTCTGAATGTGTTTGATCTGACATTTGGTTGTGTGCATGTGTATATGTGCATGTGTCCATGTGTGTGTATGTATGTGTGACTGTGCATGTCTTTGTGCTTGCACGTGTGTGAGCATGTGCTTGTGTATGTGGCTAGGCATTTCACTTGTGTGTGTTTTTGGGCATGCATATCTGTGGGTATTAGTGGTTGCATAGGTGCATGTTCGTGCATGGATGTGTGCTTGTGTGTCGATATTTGTGTATGTGTTTGTGTGTGTGCATGTGTGTACAAGTTTTGTGTGCATTTGTCTATATGTGTAGGAATACATATGTGTGAGCATCTATGTGTGCATGTGTTTTAGTGTGAGTGCATTTTTGTGTGTGTGCATAAGGGTGTGTATGTTTGTGCTTATGTGTATGTTGAGCATGTGTGTGCATGTTCGTCTACATGTGTTTGTGAGTTTGTGTGGTTGTGTATGTTTGTATGTGTGGGTGTGTGTTGTTGTGTGTGTGCATGTGTGCATGCGGGTGTGTACATCTTTGTGTACTTGCATGTGTGTTTATGTATGTGTGTGTGAATGTATGTATGTTTGTGTGGGTTTTTGTGTGAGTTCTGTGTATATGTGTGTGTACATTTGTCTTTGTGTATGCATGCAAACTTGGGTTAGTGTGTGTGAATGTTTGTGCCATTATGTGTGTGTGCTCTTGTGTGTGTGTATGCATGTTTGTATTCCTATGTGTATTTATATGTGTGTGCACAAGCATCTTAATAGGTAGGCATGCATATTTATGAGCATGTGTGTGTTTATTTGTGTGTATTTTTATGTGAGTGTTTGTAAGTATATAAACCTCTACACTTGTGGGCGTGTTCATGCATGTGTGAGTGCGTGTATGTCAGCTCGTGTTTGTGTGTGACTAGATTTATGTGTGTATATGTGTGTGTACTTGCATGTTGGTTTGTGTGTTTTCATGTTTATGCATTTGTGCATGTGGGTGTGCTTGCATGTGCATGTGTGTTTGCTTAAGCATGTGCATGTGTGCATGGGTGTGCATATGAGTGTATGTGCTAACAAATGTTTTTGTACACCCAAATGCATGTGTTTGCACATGTGTGTGTACATATTTATGCATGGGTACACATGCATGTGTGAGTTTATGTGTCTGTGCATGTGCATATAAGTGCATGTTTATGTGTCTATGCCCTTAAGTGTGTGCATCTTTATTTGTCTATTTATAGGTGTGCACAATGTGGATTCTTGCATGCTTGTGTGTGTTCAGGTGTGTGTGAGTTTGTGTGCATGAGCCTATGTGGGTATGCATGTGAACTGTGCAATGGTTTGGGCCGATGTGTGCACGTGTGCGTATGTGCACATGTGCATCTATGTGTGTCTGTGTGTGTATGTGTGTGCACATGTTTACGTTGGTGTGTGCATGCATGTGAGGGTGTGCGCACGTGCATGTGCACATGCGTGCTTGTGTTCACATTTACGTGTGTGCATACATGTGCCTGTGTTTGTATGTGTGCGTGAGTGTGCATGCATGCTTATGTTTGTGGGTATGTATGTGTGTGTGTGTGTCTATAAGGATTCATATCGATGTGTGTAAATGTACTCATGCATGTGTGCTTGTCTATGTTTGTATGTGTGTGTCGATATGTGCCTACATGTGTGCGCTTGTGAGTGCATGTTTGTGTGTGTTCGCGTGCATCTACATGTTTTTGTTTGTGTGAGTGTATTCATATGTTTGTGTGTGTGTGTGTGCACGTGAGTAAATGGTTGCATGTGTGTTTGTATGTGTCTGTGCATGCATGTGCTTGTTTGTGTGCATGTTTATGTGTGTATGCAAGCACGTATGCATTCTTGTGTATATGTGTGTGCATGTATGGTTGCATTTCTATGTGTGCATGTGTTTGTTTTTATGTGGGTATGAGTGTGTGTGGGTATGTGTGCACATGTGTGTATACCTATGTGTGCATGCGTTTATGAATATAACAATGTGGATATGTATGCATGTGTGCATGTGTGTGCATGTTGTTGTGCTTGCATGAGTGCATGCAAGCTTTTATATAAGTGTGTGTGCTTCAGTGTGTTTGGGTATGTGTCTGTGTGTTGATGTTTGTATGTGCATGCTCATGTGTGTGCATGCCTGTGTCTGAGTGTATATATATGACTTTGTGGTGTGCATATATGTGTGTGCGTGTGTGCATTAATTTGTTCAAGTGCATATTTCTGTATTTGCATGTGTGTGTAAGCCTACGCATGCGAGCATGTTTGCATGCTTATGCATGTCTTTTCATGTGCATATGTGTTTGTGCATGTGCATCTTTGTGTAAGTATGTGTGTGTTTATGCATGTGCATGTGTATCTGTATGTGTTTGTTTGAGAATGTTTGTGTGTATGATGGCACCTGTATGTGTGTGCATGTGTTTACATTCATGTGCATGTGTCTACATGTGTGTGTGTGCACATGTTTTAACATATGTGTGTGTGTATGTGCATGTTTGTGTGTGTGTGTGAATGCATGCTAGTCTATGTTAGCATGCACATGTGTGTTTTATTACATGCAGATGTGTTTTAATGTATGTATATGTGTGTTTGTGTCAACAAGGGTGCATTTGCATTCGTGCTTATGTGTGTACATGTGTGTGGATGTCTGTGCATGTGTTTTTGTGTTCATTTTGGTGTCTACAAGCATTCATGTGCGGAGTGTGTGTGTGTGTGTGAGTGTACATATACTTGTTCCTATGCATGCATATCCTTGCATGCATGTGTGGTTGTGCATGAGAACATGTGTGTGCATTTGTTAATGTGTGTTCATTTGTGCATTTTAGTGTCTATGTGCAAAAGCACGTGTAAGTGCATTCTTTTGTGTGAGTGTGTGTGTCTGCTTATGTGTGTGCATGCATGTAAGTGTGTGTCTATATGCACTTCTGTGTGTGAGTCCATGTGTGAGTGTGCACACGCATGTTTGCATGCATATTTGTGTGCATGTGTGTATGTATGTGTGTGTGCAAGAGTGTATGTGTGCATGGGTGTGCTTGCGTGTGTATTGGCATAAGTATGCTTGTGTGTTTGCATGCATTTACATGTGTGTGTGTGCATATGCATGTATATGTGCATCTATATCCAAATATGTGTGTCTTTATTTTTGCATGTGCATGTTTGTGTGAGTGCATGCACGAGTTTGTGCAACTGCATATACATACAAGTGTGTATGTGTGTGCATGTGTTCGTGCATGTGTGCAAGTGTGTTCGTGTGCATGCTTGTGTACATGTTCATGTGTGTATGTGTGTGTGCATGTGTACGCTTGTGCATCTGTGTGTGTTTGTGTGTGCATATATGTGGTTGTATGCTTGTATGCATGCATGTGTGTGAGTGTGTACATGTGCATCTATGTGTTTGCTTACATGTGCATGTATGCACATTTTTGCTTGTGTCTATGTGCATGTGTGTGTGTGCTTGTGTGTGACATGTTTGTGCATGGTCATGTGTGTCGGTGTGTGTTTATGTATGTTTGTGTATAGGTGTGTGTGTGCATGCATGTGAATGTATCTTCAAGTGCATGTCTATGTGAGTGTGCATGCAATTATGCGTGTTTGTGTGTGTTTTTTCTTTTGTATTAATGTGTGTATATGTGTGTGCATGTGCTTTTATGTGGACGTGTGTGTGTGTGTGAGCGTAGATGTGTTCATGTGTGCATGTGTGTATATGCATTTCTATGTGTGTGTGCTTGTGTTTGTGGGTACACACAAGCATGCTCATGTGTGTGCTTTCTTATGCATGTGTGTATGCTTGCATGTATTTGTGTGTGGGCATATGTTTGCGTATGCATGAGTATTTGTATGCATGTGTGTATGTGTGGGTGTGTTCATATGAGTGTACGATTGTGTATTTGCATAGGATTGTGTGTCCATGTGTGGATGCGAGTGTGAGTGTGAGTGTAAGTATGTGTGCTATGTGTTCTTGTATGCACGTTTGTAGGTGTGGGTGTGTGTACATGTGCACATGTGTGTTTGTATGTGTGTATGTGCATTTATACTCTAATGTGTGCGTGTTTGCATGTGTGTGTTAGTGCAGATGCATGTGTGTTCATGTGTCTAGTAGAGTGTGTATGGATGTGCACGTGGATGTGTATGTGTATGTACATTTTCATCGTGCATGTTTGCATATGTGTATGCATTCACATGTGTGTATGTGGGTACATGTGTACTTGTGTGTGTTTTTGTGCGAGTGTGTGTATACACCTATGTGCACATATGTCTATGTGTGTACATGTGTGTATATTTGCATGTGTATGTGTGTGTTCATAAATTTGTTTTTGCAGGCATGTGTGCATGCATCCATGCATGCTTTGTACATGTGTGTGCACATGTTTGTATGTGTTTGTGTGTGTATGCATGTGGGTGTGTACTTATATTTGTGTTATTATGTGTGCACATGTGTTTAAGTGTAGGTGACTACGTGCATGCATGTGTGTATTTATGTATGCACATTTGAGTGTTTGGTTATGTGTGTGGGATTCAGTGTGTGTGCATGTGAGTGTATTTACTTGTACATTTGTAATTACTATGCATGCATTTATGTTTATGTGTAGTTATGGTTATGTGTGTATAACATTGCATGCGAATGAGTGCATGTACCTACATGTGTGTGCATATGTGTTTGCTTGTATTTTTTATAATTATGTATGCAATCTTATGTGTACATAGATACATATGTGCATTCACATTTGTGTGTGCTTGAGTGCGTGTGCATGGGTACGTATGTGATTTCATGTGTGTGTGTGTGTATATCTGTATGTGTATATAAGCATGCTTGTATGTGTTTATATGTGTGTAGGTGGTTTTGTAAGTCGATGTGGTTGCACTTGTCTTTGTGTGTGTGTGTATGCATGCATGCATTTGCATCTGTTTCCATGTACATGTGTGTGTGCACATCTTGGTATGCATCTATCAATGTGCATATGTTTGTGTGTATATATGTGTGTGTACGTGCATGTGTGTGTATGCATGTTTGTTTATATACGTGTCTACATAAGTGTGCCTGTTTCTGTGTATAAGTTTGTGTGTGCTTGTGCATATGCATATGTGTGAATTGCATGTGTGTACATACATGTGTATTTGCATGTTAGCATCCAAGAAAGTGTTTAAGGCTTTTTCCTTGCATGTGTGTGTACCTTTGTGGAAGTGTGTGTGCATAGGTGGTTGTGTGTCTATGTGATGCATGTGTGCATGTAGGTTTGAGCTCATGTGCCAGTATGTTTGTATGCATGTGTGTTTCTGTGCACATGTGTGTACATTTATGTGTGCGTGTAAGAGCATGTTCATTTGTGTGCGTGTGTGTGCTTGTGTGTATGTTAATGCATGTGTTTGGAAGTGTGTGGGGGTGTTGCACGATTGTGTGCAAGTGTGAGTGTGTGTGTGTATTTGAGTGTGTGTGAATGTGTGCATGCATATATGCTTGCATACGCATGTGTGTGTATGAGTGTGTGTGTGTTGGTGTCTACAAGTTTGTGTAAATATGAACACACACATGTGTGTGTGTGTGTATGTGTACAAGTATATTTGTGTGTGTGTGTGTGTGTGTGGGCATGTGTGTTTGTGTGTGTGCACTTTTGTGCATGTGTGTGTGTGTGTGTTTGTGCATGAGCATGTGTGTGTGTGTTCTTCTATTTTTTATTTGTGCATGTTTGTGCATGTGCTTGTGCCTTTGCATGTGTTTGAATGTGAGAGTGCATGCATTTATGTGTGAATACAAATTTTTCTTGTGCATTAGTGTTTTTTCATGCATGTGTGTGCCTATGTGTGTACATGCTTGCATGTGTGTTTATTTTCATGGCTTTGTATGCCTAGCCATATATTTGTGTGTGTTAGCATGTGTGTAGATGGGTTTGGGTGTAAATTTGTGCACATGTGCATTGTTGGACATGTGTAATTGTGTGTGCATGAGTCTTTTTGTGCATGTGCATGCATACATTCATGAGTGTGTGCATGTGTTTTTGTGTACATGTGTGCATGCGTGTCTGTGCGTGTAGGCATTTGTGTGCATGTGCATGTATGTATGTTCACATGTGTGTGTGTTTATGTGTGTTCATGTGTTTGTGTGTATTTTTGTGCATGTGTGTGCTGGTGTATGCATGCATGTTTATCTATGTGTTCACATGCATGTGAGTTTTTGTGTCTGTATACATGTGTTTGAGTGGATGTGTGTGTTCATGTGAGTGTTTATGTATCTACATGTGTGCTTGCAAGTGTGTGTGTGTGTATATGTGTCTGTGCAAGTGCATATACAGATATGTGTGTGCACCTGTGTGTGAACTTGTGCTTTTTTTGCATGTGTGTGCGTTTGTCCATATTTATGTATGTGTGTGTACTGTGTCTACGTGTTAGTGCACGTGTGTGTATATGTGTACATGAATATATGTGCATGCATATGAGTGTTTGTGTGCATGTGTGTGCACATGTGTGTGTATATGTGTACATGAATATGTGTGCATGCATATGCATGTTTGTGTGCATGTGTGTGCACATGTGTTTGTTTGCATGTCTTTGTGTGCTTGTAAATATATGCATGTGTGTGGGTTTGTACATGCATTTGTGCGTGTGTAATTGTGTATGCACGTGTGTGTGTGCATATCTGTGTGTTTGTGTATGGGTGAGTGTGTGTGTATGTTCGTCAATGTTGGTTTGTGTCTATGTGCATGTGTGTCGGATTGTGGATTTATTTATGCATGCATAATTATGTATGAATGTGTGTGGGCATGTGTTTGTCTTCATGTATGGGTGCCTGTGTGTGCATGTTCATCTCTATTGGTGTGTGTCTATGTGCATGTGTGTGCATGTGCATGTGCTTGGATTTGTGCATGCATGTGTGTGCATATTGGTGTGTGTGTGTGTGTTTCTTCATGTGTGTGTATGTGAGTTTATGTATGTGTATGTGTGTGTGCATGCTCGCATGTGTTTATGGGTCTGGGTGCATGCACATGTGTGTGTGTGTTTGTGAGCATGTGTGTGCATGCTTGTGCATGTGTTGTGTGTGCAAATTTGTGTACATGCATGTCCATATTTATTTGTGTGTGCAAGTTTATGTATGCATGTGTGTACATGTCTATGTGTGTGTCTATATGTGGATGTGTGTTAATGCTTGTATGCATGTAGGAATGCATGGTGCATGTGCATGTGTGTGCATATATGTGTGCATGTCTATGAGCTTATGTGTGTGCTTGTGACTATGTTCCTATGTGTATATGCATTTTCTTGTGCATGCATGTGCATGTGTTTGCATGCACATGTGCATTTGTGGGTGCATGTGCATTAGTGCATGTTCATGTGTTGATGCATTCTTGTGTGTGTTCCATGCAAGTGTGCAAGAATGTATGCATATGTGTGTGTATGTGTTTTTTATTTATATGTGTGTATATGCATGCATGGGAGTATATGCAAGTGTGTGTGTATGTGTGCATATGAGTGAGTGTGTGCCCATTTGCATGCTTATGTAGGTACATTTGTGTCTATAGGCGTGTGCATGTGTGTTAGTTCATGTGCATGTGTCTGTGTTTGTGCATGTGTTAGATTTTGTGTGTTCATGTAGATGTGAGTGTGTGTGGGTGTGTTTACATATGCAAGTACATTTGCATGTTGTTTGTTTATGCATGTGTGTTTTTGGTGCATTTTGTGTGTGTATGTATATTTACATCTATGTGTGTGCGTTGTTGTGTGTGTGTGCATGTGTGTGTACATGTTCATGTGTGTGGTTCTATATACATGTGTGTGTGTGTGTGTGGTTGTGTATGTGCATAGGTGCCTGCATGTGTGTGAGTGTACATGCATTAATTTGTGTGTGTGCATGATTTAATTGTTGTGTGTGCGTAGAGGGGAGGGTGAGCATGATTGTGTGTGAGAATGATTACTTGTGTTTAGGTGTTTTGTATGTTGTGAATGCATTCATGTTCATATAGGTGAATGTTCATGTCTGCATGCATGCATTTGCATTTTTTTGCACACACTTGTGTAAGCATATATGTATGTTTGCATATGCATGTGTTTGTATTCATTTTAAAGTGTGTGTGTGTGGGTGCATGTGTGTGTATGTGCATGTTTTTGAGTGTGCATGTGTGAGCATGTGTGTGTGCATGTGAGTGTGTACATGTTCATTTGTGTGCATATGTATGTGTGCGTTAGGAGGTATGTGTGCCTTTGTGTACATATGTTTATGTTTGCAAGTTTTTGTGTGTGCATAGGCTTGAGTATGTATGTGTATGGATGTGCATATGTATGCTTGTGCATGTGTATGCATGCATGGTGGTATATGTGTGCTTGAATGTGCATGTCCAAGTTTGGGCATGTGTGTGCACGCATGTATGAGTGTGTGTGTGTGTGTGTATGCATGTGTGATTTTGTGTGTGTGTCTATGTTTGTGTGAATGTAGATGTGTGTATATGTACATGAGTGTGCATATAAATGTGTGCATGTGTTTATGATTTTGTGTGCCCCTGCTTACTTGACTATGTGTGTGTATTTATATGTGCATGCATTTATGTGTTCATGTGTGGATGTTTTTGCAAATTTGTGTGTTTGTGTGTGCGCATGCATGTGCATTTGTATGTATGTGTGCACATGTGTGTTTGTGTGCATGTGTGCATGCATATATGTGTGTGATTGTGTGTTCATGTTTGCATTTGGGTTTGTGTACATGCGTCTTCGTGTGTGCATGCTTTTGTGCATGTGTGTGAATGTGTGTGCATCCATGTGTATGTGTACATGTTCATGTGTTTCTTCGTGTTTGTATGTGTCCTTGTCTGTGATCCCATGTATTAGAGTGTGCATGTGTATGTTCTTGTATGTGCATGTGCTTGTTTATTCATGTGCACGTGCGTGTGCATCTGTTGTGTGCACAAGTGCATGTTTATTTTTCTTTGTGTGTGTGTGCATGTGCTTACATGTGTGTATGTGCCTATGCATCTATGTGTATGTGTTTGTGTGTGTGGGTTTGGGTCATGTGCACATGTTATGCAAGCTTGCATGTGCATGTGCTTCTATGTGTGTGGGTGTTGGTGCATGTATGTGCATGTGCATGTGCACATGTGCATGTGTGTGCATATGTGTATATATCTTTGGGTGCACGTGTGCAAATTTTTATGTTAATTTTTGTATTTGTGTGTGTGTGCACACGTGTGAGTTTATGAGTGTTTGTATGTGTTCATTGTGTGTTTATGTGCATGTGAGTAGCTATGTGTGTATTCATGCATGAGTTTGCAAATTGGTGCATGCAAGTGCATGTGGGTGTGCATTTATTTGCATTTACATGTGCTATTATGTATGTTTATTCATGTGCATGTGTGTGTGTGAACATGTTTTGTGTGTGTATGTTTATTTGTGCATGGGTGTGTATGCATGTTAGTGTATGTGTGTTTGTACATGTGTACATGTCAATTTGTTTGTGTGTGTATACTTCTACATATGCTTGTGTGTGTGTTCTTGGGACCATGCATTTGTGCATTTTGGCATGCATTTGTGTGTGTGTGTGTGTGTGCTTGTGTGAGTGTGTGGCTATGTGTTAGTGTGCATGTAGGTGTGCATCTATGTGTGTATATGTGTGTGTGCATGTGTGCCAGAGAGAAAGTGTGTGTGTGCACGTGTGTATTTTTTTGTGCAAGTGCATGTACGTGCATGTTTGTGTGTTCTTTGCATGTGTGTGTGTGTGTGTGCATGTGTGGGTGCATATGTGTGTGTGCATGGGGCATGCAAGTGTGTGTGCATGTGTGTGTTTGTGTGTGTATGCTTGTGTGTGTTTGGGTGTGTTTGCTTATGTGTGAGCCTGTTGCCATGTATGTTTATTTTTGTGCATGTTTTTGCATGTGTGTCTATGTGTGTGTTGCTGTGCATGTGCATGTTTATGGGTGTTGGTGTTTGTTTGCATTAATGTGCATGTGTGCATCATTTTTGTGTGTGTGCATGTGCATATGTGAGTATTTGTGATTTCCTGTATGTGTGTATGCATGTGTGTGTGTATGTCTATGTATGCATGCATACTTGTGTGTGTGTGAGAGTGCACACAATCACATGTGTGTCTTTGTTAGTGCATTTTTGTGTGTGTGTGAGCATGTGTGTGGTTTTACATAAGTATTTGTGTTTGTGGTAGTGAATGACTGTGTGCATGAGTGAGAGCATTTATGTGTCTGTGGGTGCATGTTTGTACATGAAAAACATGTTTGTGTGTGGGTGCATTTATGTGTTTGTGTTCATGTGTGTGCATATGCATATGTGTGATTGTGCATGTCTATCTACATGTGTGTGTGCATGTTCTTGCAAGAGTCCTTGTATTTTTACATGTGTGTATGCCTATATGTTTGTGTATGTGTGTGCATGTGTGTTATGTGCGTGTCTCCACGTGTGTGCATTTGTGTATTTGTGTTTGAACATGTATGAGAGTGCATGTGTGTGTGTCTACGAGTGCACATGCACCTGTACAAGTGTGTACATGTGTGTGTCCATATGGGTGTGCATATTTGTGTGCATAAGCATGTATGGGTGTGTGCATGTAGAAGTGTTTGCATTCATGCATGTGTGCCTATGTGCACATGTGTGTGCATGTGTATATTTATGATTGTGTGCAAGTGAGTCTATGTGTGTTTGTGTGTTTGCATGAGTGTGGGTGTGCGTGTGTACTTGTGCATGGGTTTGTATGCGTGTCCATGTGTGTTTGTGTGCATTCGTGCATGTTTAAATGTTTGTGTGTGCATGTATGTTTTTTTTTGTGTGTGCACTTATTTTTGTTTTTATGGGCACGTGCATATGTGTCTATGCATCCATGTGTTTGTATGCAAGTGAAGTTGTGTGTGCGTGTGTCAGCTAGCATGTTTATGTGAAATGGCATGTGTTTATGCCTATGTGTATTTGTGTGTGTGCATGTGTGTTATTTTGTGTGGGTTTGTGTATGTGCATGTGTGCGTGTATGTGTGTGTATTAGCATGTATGTGTGTGTGTGTGTGTGCAAGTCTATGTGCATAGGTGTGTGTATTTTTGTGTATGTGTGAGTGTGTGTATGCCAATGTTTGTGTGTGTATGCATTCATGCATGTGGATATGTTTGTGAGTCATTGTGTAAGTGCGTGTGCGTGTGCATACATGTGTGCGAGTGGATGTGTGTGCGAGTCTTTGTGCATGTGTGTGGTTGTGTGTGTTTATAAGTTTGTGTGTGTGTGAGTGCATATTTTGTGCTTTTTTGTGTGCATGTGCATGTATGTGTTTGTGTATGTGCATGTGTAGATATGTGTTTGTGTGGGTGTGAGTGTTTTGGTATATGTGTGTTTTCATTTGTGTGTATTTGTTCATTTATATGTGTGCATGTGTGATTGTATTTTCATGTTTGTGTATGTGTTTGTTCATCCATCTTAGTATCTGTGCATGGTGTTTTCATGAATGTTTTTTTATATTCATGTGCATTCACACATGTTTGTGCAATTGTGCTTGTGTGTTTATAATTTTTTGCATGTGTGCATTTGTAAGCCTATGGGTGTGTTCGTGAATGTGTGAGTGCATTTATGTGGGTGCAGTATGTGTAAGTACGTGTGTGTGCATGCATGCTTGTGTTTGTGTGTGCATGTGAGCATGCTTGGGTGTGTGAGTATATGTGCATGTCTTTATTTATGCTTTCGTGCTTGTGCTTATGCTTGTGTGTAGGCATGTGTACACGTGTTTATATGTGTGTATGCATGTGCCTATGTGAGTGCGAGTGAGTGTGCATGTGTGCATTGATATGACTATGTTTTTGTTTGTGAGTTCATGTGTGTGTGTTTGGGTGTGTGTGCAAATGTTATGTGTACATGTGTGTGCTTATGTGAGTGTGTGTTATTGTATGTGTATATGCATATGCACATGTGCATACATATGTATGTGTAAGTGTGTGTGAGTACATGTGCATTTGTGAGTATATATGCATTGGTATCCGTATGCATGTGCATGGGGGTGCATGCAAGTTTGTGTGTGTGAGTGTGCATACACATGCATATTTTTGTGGATGTGCCTTTGGGCATGTGAACATGCATGTGTGTAGACATATGTCTTTGTGTGTGTGTGTGTGAGTATGTGTGTGCATTTGTGTGCTTGCATGTATTCATATGTGTGTATGTTTGTGTGTGGATGTGCTTGTGCATGTGCATGTGTATTTGCATGTGTGGTCATGTGTGTGTCTATATGTGTGTGTGTGCATGTATTTGTGTGAGAGCATGTGAGTGTGTGTACATGCCTGTCTGTGTGTGGGTGTTCATGTGTGCAGATGCATTTGTTTGTGTCTTGGTGTGTATGTGTGTGCATATGTAATTGTGTGCATGTGTGTATGTGTAGATGTATTTATGTTCATATTAGTGTGCATATGTGTACATGTGTGCATGCTTGTGTGTGTGCATTTATGTTCATATCTGTGTGCACATATGTGTGTATGCTTATACATGCATCTTGTTCCTATGTGTGATTTTTGTGCATGTATGTGTGGACTTGTGCATTTGAGTGGATGGCTACTTGCATGTGTGCTTAGATACATTTGTGTGTGTGCATCTACATATGCATGTGCGTATTTGTGTCTATGCCTTTTGGTGTGTTTGTGTTCATGTGAGTGTGTGTGCATGCCTATGTTTGTGTGTAAATGAATGTTTATGTTTGTTTGCTTGCATGCATTATTTATGTGCTTGTCTATGCATTAGTTCATGTCCATGCATGTGTTTGTGTGTGCATGAGCATGTGAGTGCATATGTACATGCATGGTCATGTGTGTGAGCATGTGTGAGTGTCCATGTATGCGTGTGTAGGTGTGCGATTGTGATTGTATGTGTGTATGTCTTTGTGTGAGTGCAAGCCTATGTGTGTGTATTTTTATATGTGCATGTGTGTGTGTGCTCATAAGTGCATGTGCATGCATACGTGAGTCTGTATGCATGTGTGCATTTGTGTGTGTTTATGTATGTGTTATCATGTGAATTCTTATGTACATGTGCTCATAAGTGTGTGTGAGTGTGTGTGTATGTATGCATTCATGTGTGTGTGTTCTTTTATTCATATGCATTTGCGCATGAGTGTGCTTGGATGCATATGAGTGTTTGCCCATGGGAGTGCACGTGCACGTGTTTAGTGTGCGTGTGTGTCTGTGCATCTATGTGCATGTGTATGAACATGTGTGCATGTGGGTTTATGTGTGTGCATATGGATCTATGTGTGAGTGTTTGTGCATGTGTGGGTGTGTGTGAGCATTTTGTGAATGTGTGTCTGTCTATGTGAGCATGTGTGTGTGTATGTGTGTTCATATTGGCAAGTGTTTGTGTGGATTTACGTGTGTGTGATTACATGTGTGAGTGCATGCATGCATGTATATGTGTGTGTGCATCCTTATATGTTCCTGTGCATATGTCTGTAAGTGTGCATGTTTTTCCCTGTATGAATCTCTACCTAGGCTTAAGCATACATGTGCATGTGTTTATGAGTGTGTACGTGCATTTGTGTGTGCCTATGATTGCATGTATGTGTGTGCTTATTTATGTGTGTGCACACATGCATATAAGTGTCTATGTGTATGCTTTTGCATATGTATATGAGTTTGTATGTATGTGTGTGTGCTTGAGTATATTTGTATGTGTGTGTATGCATTTATGTTTGAGCATTTGTATGGTAATGTATGTGTCCTACTATTTGAGCATGATTGTGCTTGTACGTGTGTGTGCGTACGTGTGTGCATGTGTATGCATGCTTGTTCATTTACATGTGCATGCATATGTGACTATGAGTGTTTATGCGTGTGTTTGTGATTGTGTTTATGCATGGGTGTGTACATGTGTGAAAGTCTTTATGTGTGTGTATGTTTGTGAGTGTAAGCACGTTTAAGCACTAGCATGCATGTGTGCATGGCGGATTGGTGAGTGTGTGTGCATGTGTGTTGATGTGAGTGTGTGCATGTGTCTATGTATGCATGCCTGTATGTGTAGGTGTATATTGTGTGCTTGTGTGCATAGGCTGATATATGTGCATGTGTGTGTGTGAGTGAGTGTGTATGTGTCTATAAGTTTGTGTGTGTATATGAGTGTACATGTGAGTGTATGTATTTGTGTGTGAGTTATTGTGAGCATGTGTGTGGGAGCATTTGTATGCACATGTGAGCATGTTTGTTTATGTGCATGTGCATATGTGTATGAACTATACATGTGTGTCCTTTCATGTGAATGTGTGTGGGTGTGGGTGTAGGTGTTTATATGTATGTCCCTATATATGTGCACTTGTGTTCATGTGTGCTTTTGCATAAGTGTGTTCTCAAGCATGTGTTTGTATATGTAAATGTGTTGTTGTGCACATGCATGTGTGTATGTGTGTGTGTTTGTGTTGACATGCCTATGAATGTTTGTGTGTTTTGGCTTGTGTGTGTGCATGTGCATATGCATCATATATGTGTGCATGCTTGTGTGTAGGGGGTGTGTGTATGCATGTGTGAATATGCATGTGTGTGTTTTTATATGCATTTGTGCACATGTGTTTGTGCATGGGTGCACATGTGTGCATGTGTGTGTTGGTGTGTGATTTAATTTATGCATGTGTATGTGTGTGTATGTGTGTAAAAGTGTTCACATGTGTGTGTGAATACAAGTGTGTGTGTGCATGCTGGCATGTCCATGTGTGTGATTATGCATATGTGCCTACATGTAGATACACAGACATGTGTGTATATGTGTGTGCATACAAGTGTGCATGTCAGTGTGAGCATGTGTGTGCATGCATTTGCATACGTCTATGTGCTTGTGTGTGCCTATGTGTATTCCTATCAATGCATGCACATGTGTGAGCATGTGTGTATGTGTATTGATATATGTGTGCATGTGTGCTTTTGTGCATCTATGTATGCACACCAATGTGTTTGTAGGTGTGTGTGTGGGTTTTCATGTGTGCAAATGAGTACATGTTTATGTTTGCATTTGATCTTTATGATTTTGTGGGCCTGTGTGTGTACTAATGCATTTGCTTATGTGTGTGCATGTGTGTATATCGATACATTTGTGTATTTATAAATATGTGTTTGTGTGTGTGTGCACGTGTGTTTGAGCATATGTGTATGTTTTCTTGCATGTGTGTCAATGTGCACGTGTTTTTGTTTATGCATGTGTGTGCATGTTCTAAGTGTGTGCTTGTGTGTGGGTGTGTGTGTGGGTATGTGTGGGTGTATGTGTTTGAGTGTGCATGAGTGTGTGCGTGTATGCACATATGTGTATGTAAGCGCGCACGCGTGTGTGTGGTTGTGTGTACATGTTTGTGGGCATGTGTGCGCATGCATGTGCACCTTTCTGTGATTGTGTCTATTTGTGGTGCATGCATGTGTATATGCATGTGTGTTTGTGTGTGTGCATTTATGTTTGTCAGTGTGCATGTGTGTTTGTGTGCATTTGTATTTGCATTTGTCTATATGTCTGTATATGTGTGTATGTGAGTGCAACTTATTATGTGCATGCATATGGATGTGTGTGTTTGTGCATGCATGTGTGTATGTGTGTAGCTCTTGTGCATGATTAAATGCATGTATATGGGTGCATCTGTGTGCATGTTCATGTGTGTGCATTCTAAGTGTGTGTGCTTGTGTGTGGGTGTGTGTGTGTCGGTATGTGTGGGTGTATGTGTTTGACTGTGCATGGGTGTGTGTGTGCATGTACATATGTGTATGTAAGCATGTGTGTGTGTGTGTGGTTGTCTGTACAATTTGTGTATATGTGAGTGCAACTTATTATTTGCATACGTATGCATGAGCGTGTTTGTGCATGCATGTGTGTTTGTGTGTGTGTGTGTGTGTGTGGTTGTTTGTACAATTTGTCTATATGTGAGTGCAACTTATTATTTGCATACGTATGCATGAGCGTGTTTGCACATGCATGTGTGTTTGTGTGTGTAGCTCTTGTGCATATGTGAATGCATGTATATGGGTGCATCTGTGTGTGTGTGTGTGGGTGTGTTCAAGTGTATGGACATTTGCATGCATGTGTATGTGAGTGTGTATGTATATTTGTGTTCCTATGAGCATGTATGAGTGTGTAAGTGTGCATGTCTATGAGTGCTTGTGCAAGTGCTTGTATGTGCATATGCTTAGATTCCTTTTTCTAGACACATGTATGTGTGAATGTGTGCATGCATGTGTGTTTGTGTGCATGTGTGTTTGTGTGCATGTGTGTGCAATTGTGTATGGACATGTGTTTGTGTGTCTAGCTTTGTAGACATGTGTGTATCCATGTGTGCATGCTCTTTCTTTCTTGCACGTGTATGTGTGTGCATTTTTTAGTTTGTGAGCATGTGTGCAAATTTTTTGGTTTGTTTGTGTGAGTGCACATGTGTACATATCATCATGTGTGTCTACGTGTGTGTGTGTGCTTGTGCATGTTTATGCTTATATGCGTGTGAGCATGCTTGTCTGTGTACATTTAATATGTTTTTGCATGCTTGCATGTGTGTGTGTCTATGCTTGTGTGCATGGGTGTGCTTGTGATTGCACATGTGTGCTTTTTTGTGTGTATACACTTATGCACTTGTCTTTGTGCATGCGAGTGTGTTCATTTGTACCCACATGTGTGTGTGCATGTATACATGTTTGCATATTTAACTAAGTTCACATGTCTATTTATATATGTGTGCATGTGCATCTGTGTTTATGCATATGTGTCTATGTGTGTGTGCATGTGTGTATGTGTACATCTATGTGTTCCTATGCATGCATGTGTGTTTGCATGTGTGTGCACATATGTGCATGTGAGTGTAAGAGTACGTGCATGTGTGTATGTGTGAGCATGTGTTTGTATGCATGTCATGTGTGCCTATGTGTTTGTGAGTGCTTGTGCATGTGTGTGATATGTGGTTGTGTGCAAGTAAGTGTCTATGTTCAATTGGTTGTGATTGTGTGAGTTCATATTTGTGTACGTGTTGTGTTTGTGTGCAAGCATGCGTATGTGTGCATGTGCACTTGTCTCTGTGTGTCTGTGAGTGCATTAGTATGTTAGTTGCATGTGTTTGTGTGCATACAAGCATACACATTTAGGCATATGTGCATTTTTTGAATAATGATGTCTGTGGGTGCATGTGTCTATGAATGAGTGTGTATGTGTGATTGTGTGTGTGTACGTGCATGTGCATGTATGTGCAGGTGCATGTGCCTTTATGTGTGTGCATGTCCGTGCACATGATGTGTGTGCATGTCCGTGCACATGATGTGTGTGCATTTGTGTATTTTGTGCATCTGTATGTGTGTGTGCATAATTGTGCTTGTGCATGTGTGTACATTTACCGGTGTGTGTGTATGTGCATGCATGTGCATTTACATGTGTGTGTGTGTGTGTGTGTGTGCATGTTTGTGCTTATGTGTGTGTAGCTTTTTGTGTGCATGTATGTGCTTATGCACATGCATATGAGTGCTTGTGTGTGTAAGAGTGAACATACATGTGTGAATGTTTGTGTATTTGTGCATAGACACGAACATGTGTGCATGTTTGTGTGGTCATGCATTCATGGTTTTTTATGTATTTGTACAACTGTGAGTGTTTTCATGCTTATGCATGTATCTGTGTGTGCTTGTGCATGTGTTGGCATATGTGTGCGTGTGTGTATGTACATGTGTATGTCTGTATGTGTACCTACATATGTGTGTGTGGGCACTTATGACTAGGTGTATGTGAGTATGCTAGTGTGTAAATATGAACATGTGTGTGTGTGAGTAAGCGTGTTAGTACCTATGTGTGTGTGTTTGGAAGCATGTGTGCGTCTGTGTTTGTGCATTTGCATGTGTAGTATTATGCTTATGTGTTTGTATGTGTGTTTGTCTTTACATGCAATAACATCTGTTTTTGCATGTCTATGTGCATGTGTATATGCATGTATGTAGGTTCATGTGTGTGTGTGCACATGCATGCTCTATGTGTGTGCGTGTTTGGAGGGGTGTTTCTTAGAGCTAATGTGTGTGTGTACACGTGTGCATGCACGTACATGCGTGCGTGCCTGTGCATGTTTACATGTGTACATGTGTGCATGCATGTTTGAGCATGTGTGTGCATATGTGAATATGCATGTGTGTGTGCATGTGTGCATGTGTGAGTGTGCATGTGTGTGCATGTATCTGTGACTATAAGTGCATGTGTGTGTGTGCATGTTTGTGTGCTTGTGTGGAATTGCATGTGAGTGCTTGTGCATGTACTTATGCACATGTGTGTGTGTGTGTCCATGTGTTTGCATGCATGTGCATGTGTCAGTGTCTTGGTATGCATGCATACACATGTGAATGTGTGTGTGTTCGTGTGTGCATGTGGAGCGTTCGTATCTACATTTGTGTATGTGTTTTTGTGTACATGAATCTTTATGTGTGTAAATATCTATTTGTGCATGTGTGTGCGTGCAATTGTAGTCTTGGGTATGTGTTCATATGCTTGTGTATGTGTGTGCATTGGCATGTCTATACTTGTGTGTGTAAGGATGCGTGTGCTTGTATGGGTGTGTGCTTCTGTGCATGCATACGTTCTTGTGTGTGTGAATGTGCTTGCGTGGGTGTGTGTGCTTTTCTGTGTGTTTTTCTATGTTTGATTTTGCATGTGCATATATTTTGTGTGCTTGTGTGCATACTTATGCTTATTTATGTACATGTGTGTGCCCATGAGTGTGTATGCATGTGAGTGTATGTGTGTGTTGGTGTGCATGCATTTCTGTGTGTGAGCTCATGTGTGTGGGTCTATGTGTTTGTACATGTGTGTGAGCGAGCATACTTTTGTGTTTGTTCATGTTAATTCATGGGTGTGTGTGCATGAATGTATGTGTGTTTGTGGTTGCATGTGTGGCTCCATGTATGTGCTAATGTGCTTGTATGGCTGTGCACATGTATGTGTGCATGTGTGTGTGTGTGTGTATGCATGTGTGTGAATTTATATGTCTATGTTTATGTGCATTTGTGTGTGTGTATTTATGTGTGCATGTGCATGTGGGTGTGTAAGTGTGGGTGTGTGTGTGCTCATGTATGTGTGTGTGTATGCATGTACATATTTATGTGTTTGCATGTGTGCGTATGCATGTGCATATATTGGTGTGTTTTGGCATGTGCATGTGTTTTTGTGTTCATGTGTGTGAGTGTATGCATATGTGTGTGGGTGTGCTCATGGGTGTGTACATGCACACACATGCAAGTGTGTTTATGGAAGCACGCATGTGTGTATCTTTTCATATGTGTATGTTTGTGTTGTTATGTAAGGACATTTGTGTGTTTGTGAATATTTGTATGTATGTGTGTTTGTGTTTGTGTATACAGTTGCGTGTGCATGTGCCTGTGTGTGTGCATTTGCATGTGCACATGTGTGTGTGAGTGTTTATGTATGCATGTGAGTGTGCATGCATATGCATGTTTTTGCAATGTAAGTGTGTGTGCGTATTCATGTTTTATTGTGTGTGTGTTTCTGTGAGCATGTGTACGCTTGTTTGTGAGTGTAAAGGGGTGTGTGCATGTGTGTATGTGAGTGTATGTTGCATGTGTGTGTGTACCAATGTTTGTGTGTGAATGTTTGTGTTTGCATGTGTTAATGTGAGTTTGTATGTGTGTGTGCATGCATGCTTGTGTCTTCTTTTTTAGCATTGATGTGCTTGTGTTAATGTACATGTGTGCATTTGTGTACGTTTGAATGTGTCTCTACATGCATGTTTTAGTGTGTCTGCATAGGTGTGCACTTGTGTGTTTGTGTGTGTGAGTGCATGCATCTACTTTTATGCATATATGTACAACTGTGTGTCTGTGTGTGTATATGTTCATGTGTAGTTGTGTGTATGTGCGTGTGTGTATGTTTGTTTGTTTATTCTTATATGTCAACATGATGGGTGTGCATATGGGAGTATGTGCATTTGTGTGGTGAAATGTGTGTGTGTATGTTTGTGTGGGTGTGTGATAGTGTGCATGTGTTGGTGTACATGTGTGAATGTTTCTTTGTGTGAGTGCATATGTGCATTGTGTTTATGTGTGTGTTTTCATTTGAGTTTAGTTATGCATGTGTGTGCGTGCATCTATCTATAAGCATTTGTGTGAGTTTGTGTGTGTGTGCTTATGTGTAAGTGTGTGGGTGTGTGCATGCACATGTGATTTTGTGTCTGTTATTGTTGGGTGTGTTTGTGTATTCATGTGTGTGCCTATAAATGGGCACATGTGTGTACGTTTGCATATATCCATGTATGCATAGGTATGTGTGTGCACATTAGTGTGCATGTGTGTGTGCATGTTAGTGTGCATATGTGCATGTTTGTGTATGCATGTGTGTATAAGAGAGTTTTCTACATGTTCTTATAGATGTGTGTGCATGTGTGTGTGTGTGTGTGCATTTGAGTGTGCATACTTTTATGTGTGCATGTGCATATGTCTACACATTCCTATGCTCATATGTTTGTGTATGTGTGTGTGCATTCTTGCATGCTTATGTGTGTGTACATGCACTTGCATGTTTGTATGCATGTGTTGGTGCATGGGCATGCGTGTGTGCATGTGTGTATGTCCATTCATTCTTGTGTGTATGTCCATTCATGCTTGTGTGTATGTGCACATGTGCATTTTTATATGAAAGCATGTGCAGGAACATGTGCATGCATTTGTGTGCAAGTTTGAGTGCATGTGCATATATGTGTGCATGTACATGTGTGCATGCTTTTGCATATTTATGTGTATGTGTAAGTGTGTGTGTGTGTGTGTATGCTTGTGTGCATTAGTGTGCATGTATGTGTGTGTGTGTGATGGTATGTATTTGCATTTGTGTGTTAGGTTATTCGTGTGCTTGTGTGTGTATCTGTGTAACTACGTGTGTTTGTGTACGCATGTTCATCCATATGCATGGTCTTCTTTGTATGTGGATGTGCACTTGTGTGTATTGTGTGCATTTATGCATGTTTGAATGTGCTTGTATCTATGTTTGTGTGTGTGTGAACATGTGTATATGTGTATGTGCATGTGTGTGCTTGTGCGTGTCTTTGCATGTGTTATACATGTGTTTTTGTGTATGTTTTTCTATCTTAATGGGTTTTAGTGGTGTGTTTGCATGTATATATGCATTTGTGTGCTTGCATGCTTGTGTATGCAAGTGCATGTGTGCATGTTATATTATGTGTGCATGTGGGAGCTTTTGAACGTGTACATATGTGTGGTTGTATGTTTGTGTCTACATGTGTGTGTGGGTGGTGCATGTGTATGTGTGTAAGTGTGCATGTGCAAATGTGTTTGTGTATGTGCATATGTGTCTATATGTGTATGTGTTTGTGTATGCATATGTGTGGGTGTGTTTGTGTGTTCATCATTTCATGTATATGTGTGAGAATGTTTGTGTGTGCATGTGGGTCCTTATATGCATTCTTACATGCATGTGTGTCCATTTTAGCATATGTGTGTTAGTGTGTGTGTGTATGTATGGCTATGTAATTTAGTGTGTGTATGTATGGCTATGTAACTTAGTGTGTGCCCCTATTTGTGTTGCATGTGTGAGTTCTTACATGTGTGCATGCTTGAGTGTGTTTGCGTGTTTGCATGCGACTATGCATTTGCTAGTGTGTGTGTGCATCAGTCATTTGCTCTTATGTGTGTCTACGTGTGTGTTATTTTGCATGTGTAGATGTGTTCTTGTGTGTGTGCAGGTGCATGTGTGTATGCATGCATGTATTTTTGGGTTCATGTTTATACATACGTGGTTGCATGCATATGCAAGTGTGTGTATGTGTGAACATGTGCATATGTCCTTGTACATGTATGTGCATGTGTTTGTGTGTGTGCACTTGCATGTGCATTCTATTCTAGTCTGTATGAGTGTGTTTATATGTGTGGGCATGTCTATACACCTGGGTATACATGTCTCTGTGTCTATGTGTGCCTGATTCTTTATGGGCATATGTGTGCGAGTGTAATTGTACATGTGAATGTGTGTGCATATTTTTCTTTTTATGTGTGTTTCTGCATTCACTTGTGTGTATGTGTGGTTGCAAGTCCAACTTAGTGTGTATTCTCTTGTGTGCATGTGCATGTATTTGTTTTCTTATGTGTGTTTGTGTGTTATTATGTTTGTGTATGTGTGTGAGCATGTATACATGTTGGTGTGTTTGAACGTATGTGTGTGCATGTATGTGGTATAGGTGCATTAGTGATCATGTATGTGTGTGTGTGTTGTGCATGTGAGCCTTTTTATACATGTGTGTGAGTCCTTATGCATGTGTGTGTGTGTGTACGTGCTGTGGGTGTGCATACATGTGCTTGAGTGCATGCCTATGTTTGTATTCCTATGCCTATGCTTGTGAGTGCTTACTTGTTCAAATGTGTGTGTGCATATGTGCATGGATATGCATGTGTGCTTGCATGTGCATGTGTGTGTTTGTGAACATGTGTGCACATGGTTTATCCCTATGTGTGTGTGGGCATGCATTTGTGTGTGCCCATGTGTCTATGAGTGTGTGCATGTCTATGGTTGTTCATGTCTCTATCTTTATGTGTGCATGAGTGTGTGCATGCATATGTGTGTTTGTATGTGTCTATGTCCATGTTCGTGTGTTGCATTAGTGTATGTGTGTGTGTGTATATACATGTGTGCGTCTGTATTTGTTCATTTATACATGTCCATACATGTTTATATATGTACGTGTGCATGTGTGCAGATGTGAGTACATTGGTGTGTTTTTGTGTGTGTATTCATGTGTGTGTATTTGTGCATGTGCATGCATGCATGTGCTAATGTATGTGTCTGTGTGTGTGTGCTTCAGTGTGCATATGTGTGCAAGTGCATACTTGTGAACATGTGTGTGTGTGTGTTTATGTGGACATGTGTGTGCATGCATGTGTGAGTGTATGCACATTTGTGTATTTATGAGTGCGCATCAATATGCATCAGGGTTGATGGCGTCTGGGATGTGGAGGCGATTTCCAGTTGGGCGGGCGTGGCGCTCATCGACAGGATCTTGCATCTTCTGCCTCCTCGGGATTCTGCCCAGGACGTCCTACTCTAAAAGCACACAGAAACGACGAAGGTTCACAGTGGCCGGATCTACGTGCATATCAAGTGCATCGTGCAGTCTCCCACCAGGAGTGGCAGCCTGCGTCCTGACTAGGTCATGGGGAGGATCTGGAAGATGAAGGCACTGCCGAGGGTCCGGGTATTCCTTTGGCGGGCTGCTGGCGACTTTCTTCACACGGCATCGTGGATGGCTCGTCGGGGACTCTACACGGTGGCGGAGTCCCTACAGCATGCTTTGTGGGACTGCCCGTGTGCCCAGGACCTGTGGGCTGCCAGCCATGCACGTCACGTGTTGTTGGAGTTGGGCTGGCCTACGGGTGTGGGATCCGGATTCCGGGTGTTGGATCAACTTTTCCGGTTCATGGGCTTCCCTGCCGCGCGTTGTGGCGATGGCGCACGTCACACGGCCACGATCACCACTACCATGTATTACATATGGTGGAGGAGGAACGTGTTCAATCACAACAGCCAAGTGCCCACGCCTTGCTCGTTGTCTAGGACGATCAGGTTTGAGGTGAATACTGCTCTCAGGAGGCATCTCTTCTATTCATCCCTGTCCAGTGGGAATCCTGGCAAATCCTCGGAATTGCTTGTAGTGGAAGGTTGGCTTCCCCCCCAACAGGATGGGTAAAAGTTAATTGTGATGTCGCGGTTGGTGACTACATGGCTGGCCTTGGTGTGGTTGTCAAAGACTGTTTGGGTAGAACTCTTATGTTGGCTGGCAAGAGGATGATATCTGTGGCTGCTAACATGATGGAGGTCCAGGCCATTCTTCAGGCATTCGACCTTTTTATGGGATCTCTTCCCCAGTACAGTGCCGTGGAAGTCCAGTCCGACTCGATGATTACGCTTCAGGTGGCTATGGACATGGTTTCCCACCCTACTGGGGAGGGGGTGTTTTCTGATACCCTTCAGTATCCTAGGTACATGGAGGCTCTCCGATTCTCTCATATCTACAGGGAGGGGAACGAGCCTGCCGACTGGGTTGCCTGCGTTGCTTGCCTTCATGAGTTTGTTTGGGTTTCTGGGGGATTTCTTTCCCAACCCCTTCTCAAACTCATGTTGTCTGATTTTTTGTTTGATCCCCCTTGAGGATCCTACTATAACTCCTGTGTGGCATTGCCACTTTTGATATAATGATATATCCTATTCAAAAAAGAAATCAATGTGTAGGTGCATGTGTCCATGTGTACATGTGTGAGTGTGTGTGCTTTTGTGTGTTTTTGGGTGAGCATTTAAGCGTGTTTGGATGTCTGCATGTGCATGTATGTATGTGTGCATGTCTATGTGATTGCATGTGCATATGCATATGTGTGTGCATATGTGCAAGTGTTATTGTGTGTGTGCGGGCATGAGGCTCGACGTGCATGTATGTGTGTGTGTGCTTGTCCATACAAATATACGTTCATTTGTGTTTGTATGAGCATGCTTGTTTATACGTGTGTATGTGCATTTATGCTCATTTATGTGTATAAGTATGCAAATGTATGTATGTGTGTGTGTCTGCATGTATGTGCACACGTATGTATTCTTCGATGTGTGTGTGTGTGTGCTTGTGTGCATATGTGTGCTTGTGTATTTGTGTGCAAGTGTTGCAGCATATGCATGATACATGCATGTGTATTCATCTTTGTGTGAGTTTGTGTGCATTTGTGGATGTTAGCATGCATGTGTGTGTACGTATTTATGCATATGTGTGTGTGTATGTTCATGCACACATGTGTGTTGATGTGTGCACGATTGTTCATGTTTGTGATTGTGCTTGTGCATTTACTTATGTGTGCAAATGCATGTGTGTGCATCGGTGTGCACGTATGCATGCGTGTTTGCACATGCATGTAGGAACACATGTGTATGTACATGTTTGTATCTACATATGTTCATCTGTATGCATGTGCATGTTAATCCATGTCAAGTGTATGTGCACACACACGTGTGTGTGTGTGTGTGCTGTCATGCATGTGTGCATGTGTATGTGTTTTCTTGTGTTTCTTTGTGTCTATGTGCATACACATGCATGTTTATGTATGTGTATGCACATGCATTTTTGTATGTGTGTGATGTTTGGTGCATATGAGTGTAGACATGTGTGTGCTTGTGCGAGTGTATGGGTGAGTTTGTGTGCTTGTACATGATTGCATATTTGTACTTGTGTTTGCTTGTGTGTGTATATTGCATGTGCATGTGGGTGTGTGGATGTTTGTGTTCATGTGTTTTTTATATGTATTATGTATGCATGTGTTTGTGCATGTGTGTCTATAAGAATGTGTCAGTATTTGTGTGTGAGTGTGTGCCCATACATATGTGTACGTGTTTGTGTGTACATGGGTGTGTGGCTTTGATGGTTTGCATGTGTGTGTTGTTTTGTGCATCTATGTTTATTCGTTTGTGCCCATACATGTGTCTATTAGCCTATGTGAGTCTGTGCACTTGTGTTTATGCATCTGTGAGCATGTGCTTATGTGTATTTTTTTGTGCATGCGTTCATGAGTGCATATGTGTGCATCCGAGTGCAACATGCATGAGTGTGTGCATGCATGTGTGTTTGTGGGTATGTCTGTGTGTCCTTGTGCATGTGTTTGTGTGTGTTTGGGTGCTTGTAGGTTTGCAAGTGTGTGTGTGTGCGAGTGTGTATGCCTATGCATGTCATTATGTAAGGGGTTTGTGTATGTGCATTTGTGTTTGTGTGAGTAAGTGGGTGTTTATTCATGTGCATGCATGTGTGTTTTTATGTGCATGTGTATTTGTGAGTGTGTTTGAATGCATGCAAGTTCATTTCTAGGTGCATGTGCATGTGTGTGCATGGCTATGCATGTGTATGTGCATGTGCATATGCATGCATGTTTATGTGTCTATCTATGTGGGCTTGTGTGTGTGTGTTTATGTTTAGGTATGTGTGTTCTTGTGCATATGCATGTGCGTATGCATATGTTTGCATCATCGAGCATGCGGGTAAGTACGTGAGTCTTTTTATGTATGTGTGTGAGAGCATTTGTGTGTGCACATGTTGTGTATATGTGTGCATGCCTACGTTCGTGCATGTGTAAGAGTGTGTGCATATGGGTGTGTTTGTGTGCTTGTAAGTGGGTGTGTTTGTGTGTGTGTGTGTCTACTTATGTTTGCATGTGTGTGCGTGTATATGTGTGCATGTTTTGTTTGTGTGTGCAAATGAGTGTGGGCATGTGTGCATGCATGTATGCATGTGCATGTGGCTACGTGCACATCTGTATGTGTTTAGTGTGGATGCATGCATATGTGTGTGCTTGTGTATGCCTACGTGTTTGTATTTATTCATGTATGTGTATGTATGTGTGCATGTGTATATGCATGTGTCAGTACGTGTATGTGTGTGTGAGTCTAAGTGTGTGGACATGTGCGAGCATGTTTGCATGTGTGTTTATGTACATGCACATTTTTGTGTGTATCTGTGTGTTTGTTTGTTTATGTGTGTACAGTTATTTATCTGTGTATGTATGTTCTTTCATGTGTTTCTATTTGTATACATGTGCATGTGCATGTGAGTACTTTACTG
This sequence comes from Vanilla planifolia, assembly GCA_023846275.1. Taxonomy (NCBI): domain Eukaryota; kingdom Viridiplantae; phylum Streptophyta; class Magnoliopsida; order Asparagales; family Orchidaceae; genus Vanilla; species Vanilla planifolia. Next base: position 379,833 of record JAIUJO010000307.1, on the reverse strand, counting down.
CACAAGTAATTATATGTTCATGTGTGCATGTGTGCATATGTGTTTGTATGCGTGCGGTTGTGTGTCTATGTCCATGTGTGTCTTTTTTCATGGGCATCTGTGTTGGTGTATTTGGACATTTGTGTGCTAATGCAATTGCATATATGTGTGTGCGTGTGTGTGTGTGTGTGCATTTATGTGCCTATTAGCATATGTGAGTACAGACATGCATGCGTATGTGCAAGCATCATTCTATTCAGGGGCATGTGTTTCGACGTGTGTGTGTGCGATTTTTTATGCACTTGCCCATATGTGTCATGTCTTTGTGTGAGTGTGTATGTGTGTGTGTATTTGTACATGTCAATAGATGTATGTGTGTGAGTGTGCTTGTCTACTTGTGTGTTATTATTTGTGTCTATTTGCATCTGCATACATGTGTGTGTGTTCTCATGCTTCCATTTGTGTGTATACATGTGTGTATGTGTTTATGTGAGTGTGCTTGTGTGTGTGTGTGTGCATGCATGTGTGAGTGTGTGTACATGTGCATGTGTGTGCCCATGTGTGTTTGCCTTTGTGTCTATATCAGTGTGTGTTTGAGCATGTTTGTGTGCAAGTGCTAGTGCATGTGTGTGTGCATGTTCATGTTTGTCTGTGGGTGCATGTGTGTTTATAATTCTGTGTGCGTGTGCGTGCTTGCTTGATTATGGGTGATTTTAAGTGCAAGTGTTTGCATGCATTTGGGTGTGTCTTGGAGCTTGTTTTTAAGTGTGTGTTTGCCTATCTATGTCTATGTGGATATCTGTGTGGGTCGGTATTTGTGTTCATGTGTGTGTCAATGTGTGCTGGTGTGTGTGTGGGTGCATACAAATATGCTTCTATGCCTCAGTTTGTATACATGTGTGTGCACATAAGTGTGTGTGGGTGGGTGTGTGTGTGCATGTGTTTGTATATAGTTGTATTATGTTCATGTGTATGCTTGTGTGAGTGTGTAATTATTTTTTTTTATATGTGCAGGTTCATGTGCATGTGCATATACATGTGTGTGTGCATGAGTGCTTGCATATGTGTCTGGTTGAGAGTGCATGTGAATGTACATATTTGGGTGCACGTGTCTACATATTTGTGTTTGTGCATGTGTTCCTTTGCAAGTGTTTGTGCATTTGTGTGTGTGTATGCATTTGTGGGTCTATATGTGTGCATGTGTTTGTCCAGATGTGTGTGTGTGAACACATATGTGTATGTATATGTCCATGTGTGCATTTGTGTGTGTTTTTATTTGTGTATGTGCATATGCTTGTGCATGTGCTTGTGCATGTGCTTGTGTGCATTTGCATGTGCGTGCACGGGTGTGCATGTGCATGTGTGAATGTGTGTCTGTGCGAGAGTGCACACTTGTGCATGTATGGGTGTGTGTGAGAATGCATGTGTGTAAGTACTCATGTGTTCTTGCTGGTGTGTGTATGCAAGCATTATTTGTGCATAGGAGTGTGTGTTCACTTGTGCAAATGCATTGTCATGCTTCTGTTTGTTGTATGCCTGCATTTATGCATACATGTGCATGTATGTGCGTGCATTTTGCATGGGTATGTTGTGTGTGTGTGGGTGGGTGGTGGGTGTTTGGATTGGTGTGTGAGCATGTTTTCATCTGCTCCTATGTCTACATGTGCTTGTATATGTGTGTGTGCCTGTGCATGCATTTGTATGTGTGTGGGTTGTGTGTGTGTGTGTGTGCATGTATATGTAAATGTGTGTGTATGTATACATGCGAGTGTGTGTGTGTCTATATCTGCATTTTTTATGCATGCGTGTGGTGTGTGGAGGGGCAAGTGTGAGTCTACATGTGTGTGTTTATGTGTGTGCATGTGTTGGTGCATTTGTATGTGCATGTTCTGCATGTGTGTGTGCACAGGCATGTGTGTGTGTGAGTGTGCATTTGTGTGCATGCATGTCCACGCATGCATTTGCATGTACATTGACATGTGTGTGTGCTTGCATCTTTGTGTGCACGCGTACAACTTTTACGTATGAGTATTTGTGTGTATTTATGCATTCATGTATATTTGTGTGAGTATGTGATTGTGAGCACATGTGAGTGTGTTCGAGCAAGTGTGTGGGCTTACATGCATGCACGTATGTGTGCATGGGTGCATACTTGGGTGTGCCTATGTGCATGTCCATGTGCATGTAGGTGTGCTAGTTTGTGAACCTTTGTTTGTCCATTTGAGTGTGTGCAAAGCCGTCTAAGTCTATGTATGTGTCAGTGCATACGTGTGCATGTTCATGCATGTGAATGCTCATATACATGCATTATGTGTGTCTTTCTGCACTTGTGTGTATGTGACGGTGCTCATGTGTGTCTACATGTGGGCTCATGTGCATGTGTGCATGGGTAAGCATGTGTGTGTGTGTGCATTTGTTGGTGCATATATTTGTGTTCGTATGTGTGTGTGCATCTAAGCTTGCATGTGTGTGTGTATCTATGTTTGCATGCTTGCGTGCAAATATGTGTGTGTGTTTGCATATTTGTGTGTTCATGTATGTTTGTAAGCATATTAATTTGTGTGCATGTGTTTGTGTGCATGTGTGTGCATATGTGTATGTGTGCTTATGTGTTTGTATGAGTGCATGAATGTGTGCACGTGTTGGTGTTTTCATGCATGTATGTGTGTGTGTATACTTGGGTGTGTATTTGCATGCATGTGTATACATGTACGTGTGTGAGTGTGTTTGCTTTTGCTTTTGCATGTAAGAATGTGTGCAGGAGGTGAGGATTTGTGTGTGTATCAGAGTGCATATGTGTATGGGCATGCATATGTGTGCTCATGTACACGCATTTCTTTTATGTGTTTGTGCACTTGTATGCATGTGAGGGTGTTTGTATATGCATGCCTATGCATTTGCTTGGGTACACATGTGTTCACGCATGATTACACGTGTTTGTTCATGTGTCGATGCATGTGTCTTTTCTTGCCTTGGCCATTGGGTGTGTACATGTGCATGTGTGTGCATGCATGAGTGTGTTTGTATTCATGTGCATGTCTTTGCATGCTTGCATGTATATATGTGTGTTTTCTTGCTAGCATTCATTTGTGTGTGTGTGGATATGTGTGTTTGTCTATATTTATGCATATGCCTATGTGAGCATATGTGTGTGTACATGTCTATGTGTTAATGTGTTTGTTTATGTGCATGTCTATATGTGTGAGTGCCTATTTTTGTGCATGTGCACTCGTATGCTTACTATGTGTGCGTTTGTGCATGTTTTTGTGTGTGAATGTGTGTGTTTTATCATGCAAGTTTGAATATGTGTTTATGCTGATATGTGTACATGTGTTTGTGCTTGTGTTTGCATGTGTGTGAGTGTATATGTACATATTTGGATGTGTGTGCATGGGCGCTTGTGCACTTATGTGTGTGTGTGTTTGTATGTGTGCGCATCATATGCATGTGAGTTTGTGGGTGTGTGCATGTTTGTATGTGTTTGTGTTCATGCATGTGTCAATGTGTGAGTGTTTGTTTGTGTTTGTGCATGTGTGTGTGTGCATGTGTATATATGCATGTACAAGTATGATTGTGTGTGTATGTGTTTTCTTATCTATGTTTGTGTGTATGTTAATGAGCATTTGTGTGTGTATGTGCATTTAGGGATGTGTTTATATGCATGTGTATCTATTCATTTGCATGTGTGTGCATGTGTGTGTGTGGATGCGTTTGTGTGCTTATGTTAGTGTGTGTGGCCATGTGTGGGTATTTCTATGTGTTCATGTGTGTGACTCTACATGAGTGTATTTGTGTGCATGCATGTGTGTGGTGTTCATGTGTCTAAGCATGTGTGCATGTGCATGTATATTTGTGTGTTTGTGCATGTGAAAATATGTTTGTGTGTGCATGTGCTTGTATGTCTATGTGCTTATGTGTGCATGTGCACGTGCGAGTGTGTGCACATGTGTCAATTTATGAGTGTAATAGTACACGTGGACACTTTTTTGCATGTGGCTACTGGTGGTGTTTATGGGTGCATTTTTTTGTAAGTGTGAGTGCATCCATGTGTGTGTGCACATTTGTAGACACGAGTTTGTGTGTGTGTTTGTGTGCATGTGCATTATGTGTACGCGTGTGCGTGTGCGTGCATATGTATGTATGTGTATGTGTATGTGTTTATGGATTTGCATGTGTGCACGTGTGTGTGTGTGTGAGTGTACTTGTGTGTATGTGTTCATATGTATAGTTGTGTGATTGGATACTTGTATGTATGCAAGTGTGCGTGGCTATGCAGGTGTGCAAGTGTATGTGCATGCAATCACAAGTGTGTGTGTTGGTGTATGCTTGTGTGTGTTTGTGTATGCATGCACGCGTGTATAGGATTATATGTATTTAAGTGTGTGTGTACTTGTGTTTGCATGTCTATGCACCTGTGCATGTGTATCTATATGCACGTGTGTGTGCGTACATGTGTGTGCATATGTGTGTGCTAGTGCACATGCATGTGTGGGTGTACATGTGAATGTGAGTGTTTGTGTGTATGTGTGTGCATATGTATATGCATATGTGTGCATGTGTCTATGTGTGTATGCATATGTGTGTACGTGAGTGTGAGTACACATATGTGCATGTGTGTGTGCTTGTGAGTGTGTGTGAACATGTAAGCATGTGAGCATGTGCCTGCACGTATGTAAGCATTCATGTTTATATGTGTTCATCTATGAGTGTGTGCACATGTGTGTGCGCATGATTGAATGTATGTGCATTTGTGTATACGTGTTTGTGTGTGTGTGCCAATTTGCGTAAGGGCTTGTGTGTGTATGTTTATGTGCGAGTGTGTGTACATTTGTGTATGTGTGCATTTCTACGTGCCCATGTGTGTGTGTGCGCACTCCTATGTGCGAGTGTGTGAGTTTGTATGCGTGCATATGTACGCACTTGTTTTTTTGTGTGTCTATGTTTTTGCATGTGAGTGTGCATGATTGTGTGCAAGCTTGTACATATGTATGTGTGTGCATGTGTAGGTGTTCATGTGTCAGTGTGTGTGTGTTTTCATGTGTGCGTGTGAGTGTGCATGCATGCATGTGCATATCATTGTGTGTGCATGTTCGTGTTTTTATGTGTGTATGTGTATGTTTGTGCACTTGTATGTGTGCCTTTAATTTTGCTTGTACATATGCTTATATTTGTGCATGTGTGCATGAGTGAGGATGTATTTGTGTGTGTGTGGATATTAATGGGTGGTTGTAGACATGTGTGTAAGTGTGTCTATGCATGTTTGTGTTTTTGAATCCATGTGTGAGTTTGTTATATGTGTATGTGTGTACATTTGTATGCATGCATGTGTGTGCGCATGAATGTGTGTATGTGTACTTATGTGCATGTGTACTTATGTGTGTGTTTGTGCATGAATGTGTGTATGTGTACTTATGTGTGTGTATGTGTACTTGTGTGTGTGCATGCATATGCATGTGCATGTGGTTGTATGTTTACTAGTGTGTGGTTAGGTATGTTCATGTGTATGTGTCTGCTTATGCATGTGTGAGTGTGGGTGCACATGTATGTGTACCTGTGTGTGTGCATAAGTGTTTGTGAGTGTGTGGATGTGGGCATGTATGATTGTAGGTGTGTGTACATGCATGTGTGGCCATGTATTTGCATGTGTGTGTGTGTGCATGTGCACGTGTGTGCATACAAGCATGTGCGTTTTTTTGTTTGTGCATGTGTGTTGTTTATTAGTGTACATATTCATTTGTATTTGTGTGCATTTGTGTGCGTGGTTGTGTGTGGCTCTATGCATATGCATGTGCATTTGTATGTGCATGCTTGTGTGCTTGTGTGTTTGTGTATGCTTGTGTATGTGTGTCATCTATTAATGTGTGTATATGTATTTCTATGAGTATAGTTTTTGTGCATGTTTGCATGAATGCATGTGTGTGTGTGTGTGTGCATGAGTGTGTATGAGTGCGTGTGGATATTTGTAAGTAAACACGGTCACATGGTCTCCTTACGACTCATTAAGCCCATTGCCAAGTTCTTCACGCTACTTGGCTCGAGCTTATGGGCTTAGCCATGTGTTAGATTGTTTGGCCAAATTTTTTGTTTTCTCAAAACATGTTTTATATATTTATTTATTATTATTTTATTACTTTTAATAGAAATTTAGTTGCTATTAAAATATCAAAAATGTCATGACTTGTTATGCTTCCATGTTGGATTGGGTTTGGCTGAGACTTGGGCCTGATTTGACTTTCTTTAGATGGTTTATTTACACGCAACTCGTTTGGCTGATTGCCTTGTAGTTCAGGCCACTTGGCCCAAGCCTATTGGGTTGGCTATATGTTGGGTTATTTTTCCAATTTTTTTGTTTTTAAAAACCTCTTTAATATATTTATTATTATTGTTTTTATTACTTTTGAAAGGAATTTTCTAGCTATTAAAATTACAAAATAGTTTTGTAACTACTAAAATAATAATACACAATAAATCAATAATAATACATGTAATTAAATGACATTATGATCCTAATTATAGCATATCTAATTAAGTAATAAGATAAATAATCAAACTAATTGATACTTTAGAGATAAACTCTTGGCGGTCAGCTTCTCCTTCATGAGTTTGATCCATGACTCCTTGATATGACATTTAAGACAAAACTAGAGCATAGGTTCCAACACAACTTGACTTTGCTTCACTTGTGAATTGCTCTATGAGATATCTGGTCAAAGCACTTCAATTGATTGATCTTATAAGAGTTTGAGATGCTTGGTAGAAAAAAAACTTGAGAAATATATTAGAAAAACTAACACAACTGTTTTGTTGTCATATGTCTTGATCAAAAGCACAATAATATCTCTTATTTTAAGATGACAAAGTAGTGAAATAAAACAATATAAATTATGTAAGCATATATATGCTCCTCCTACATTCTTGCTTACCCTAAATATATTAATTTGATATAATTATGCCACAAGCTTGAGATGTAATAAATGTTTTTTACATGTTTCTCCTTGTTTTTATGATGCAACGAAAGATAAAATAAAAGTGAAAGATGCAAACAAGATAATGCTAATTAATTATTATGCATTCTATTCATGTTTAGTTCAATAATTTTGAAGATTCTAAACTCTTTTAATTTAGATATGTTTCTAACAATTTTTAGGAGAACTAAATTTAAAATAAAATCACAAGATCAAATATGTTTTCAAGGACTTCTCCCATTTTTAAGTCCAAAAAGATTAAGAGATATATAATAGAATCATGGATATGTAACTATAAATTCTAACTATAGTTAATTTCTAATTAATAAATTATTTCCTATCAATTCTAATAATAAGGTCTAAGAGAATTCACTTGTAAAAATTATTTATAGCTTTACCACAATGATATGAACTAACAAATCTAAATTTCTTTCCAAAAGTAACAATAATACTTTAGTCTTTATCCAAAAAAATATTTATTTATTTAAAAAATCATTAAATATTTTAATAAGGAAAGATCATGGATATATTTAACAGATCTCTCCGTGAAGTCTAGCCTAAGTTTCCCCTATGTTTTATTATTATATTTCTATTAAACTGTTAATGATATAATCCCTAATAAACTAAAATATTATATTTTTATGATTTCTCATGTAATGATTAAGTTAATTATATGCCCTTAGCACAAACCCAATATTATTTGTGATAGTTGCTTCTATTTCATATAGTTTATTCTTGAATACCAATTTAGCTCTAATCAATTGTTATTGACTAAGCATATGAACTAATTTTTCTACTTAATTTCTGTCTAGTGCAACTAATTATCAATTCATGACATGAACCTACACCCTTAAGAGCTTCTTCAATAAATATTGGTTGTATGAATGATACAAATGTATTTGATCAATTACATTTATAGAAACTTATGTTCTAAATCCTTGACTAGCATATCATTTAATTAATTCAAATGGTTTTTGACGTTATCAAACTAAAGATAGTTGTTAACTACCATCTTTACATTCCTTATTATCTTATTTACCTTTTTTCCTTCAATTCTAAATTCACAAATAATTCTATATAATTATTTAAATATTTATTTTTATTTTTATAAATAACTCATCAAAACACAACGTGTATGTTTTTATTTTTCTAATTCTCAAATCATATTAATAAAATTTTCAACTATCTTCTCTATTGAAAAGAAAAATAATTAATATAAACTATAAAATTTATGATCTATATTATCTACAAACATACAGTGTTTACTATTTTTCCTTGAATACTCTTGCATGCTTTTTAAAGTGGGAGATTAAATTGATCTTATATTTTTTATTCTTTATAATAATCATACAGATATTTATTTTTAAAATTTATTAAATAAAAATAATTTTATCTTTCTAATTATCTAACCAATTTAACAAAACCTATGATGGTTACACTTTTATTCTTATAAAATTTAACTCATGTAAATTTAGAAAAAATCGATGTCAATCAAAAAAGTCCAAGTTTCTTTTCATCTAAACTTAAGAAATTTTTTTGTCCAAAATAAATCATCTATAAAGGTCTACTAATTGTTGTGTTCATTTTTAATAACAAATCATATCATCATTCAATTACATTTTATCAAAGTGTGTTATGAAGAAACTATGGTATTGATTTGCTTACAATATTTGAATTCATTATACAACAATTGTATGCATTAACTAATAAATTCTAAATAATTAATATTGCTTAATACTAAGTCAAAATAGATTTTATCCTCTAACTTAAGCTAAATAAGCTATGAACCATAAATATTTTGTGAGTCACACAAACTTACAAAGCAAGGGTTGCCTCCATAGGTCGTAAAATATGGATACATGTTAATTGAACTACTTAAGTTTTAAATTATAGACCAAAATCATCTTGGGTTCAATTGTGATTGTGTGTGATTAAGGCACTGTTACAAAGATATTTGTCAAATATATTTTCATATAAATCCATTAATATTTATCTTACTTTAAATAAATAAATTTTTTAACTATGCAATCATAAGAAATATGTGAATGTCCATCACAATAATTACATGCACATGATATTTAACATAAACTTTATGGGTATATAAACTAGCAATATTTTTAATTATATAATGAAGCATGTTTGTGCACATGAGAAATATAATAACATTTATTATCATTCAAATCCACATATGAAGATTCTAATCTATATTTTTTAGTCAAATAAAATGTAGCATTAGAACTTTCATTCACAACACTATTGTTTTTATTCATATGAGTAAAGGATAGAGCATATAAAATCACATATGAATGTGGATAAATATAAGAAGTAGAAGCACATGAGGGAACACTAACAACCTTCTCTTTCAAATCAACTAACTCTTTTCCTATCAAACAAATATTCCTTACTTTTTCTTTTAAAATAAATTTTTCTTCTTTTAAAGAAATATTTTGAAGAATTAATAGATGAATTGCTCAAGACTAATGATGTCTTATATTCATGAAATTTTTTACTTTATAAGGTACTTAAATTAGTAGCATGTATATGTGAATCACTTCAAGCTATTCATTTCTAACTTTATGCTCATTACATTATCTTTCTAATAAGTACACACGATACTCTTGTTTGTCATAGTTCACTCTAAGTCTAGCATACATCCTAATCGATTTTGTATGCTCAACTATAAGTGCATAAAAAGAAAGTCAATTTATTATCATTAATAATGTGACTATCATTATCAATGGTGGAAAAATGTTGTGCACCTTGAGATGAAGAATTTGATTTTAGGGTGCATAAAGTTTCTCTCTTCCTCTTTCTCTTTTCTTTTTTTGTTTGATTCCTTATTTGTTTCTTATCTTGAGTGGGAACCATAACCAATTTATCATATAAATTTTATAGTTCATACATAACCTAAAAACGATTTTTAGATGAAAAATCTTGATTCTAATTTGTTGTGGCAAAGAAAAATAAAGATAATTCATTTCTTTGGCATTTCTTTGCCTTGAAGTTCAATAATATTCATCAAATCATTTGAAATAATAAAATAATTTTTAAATAATAACCATAACACAACATTAATATTTAAAATAAAAGATTTAAATTCATTTTTTCATAAAATAAAAGTTTTATCTTCAAACATAAGTAGATGCATAAAGTTAACCATATTAGGAATGAAAACAAATAGGTCCTTCTTTTAGAAACTTCTTCCCTTGATGTAATATGCTATGATACCACGTGATATACTTTTTTCTGAGCTAATACATAAAGGGGGTGAATTATACTTTTAAACATTTTTTTAATTTTGAAAACCTTTTCTTAAATTAAAATTTAGAATTATGAAATAAATCTTTTTATAATTTTACTAAATAAAAATGTATACAAATTGAAGTTTTATGATATTAAAAAAATATTTCATGCATGATAAAGATTTTTTGAAAGTTTCTTTTATATATATTTTTAATTAAATATTATTAAATAAGAAAAATATCATAAATTGCATAATAATAAAGAAAATAAATATGATAAAAGAGTTTTAGATGATTTGGACTAACTCGTGCCTACTTCCATCCCTAGTAAACTAGTCTAGAATTTTATAAACAAATCCACTCTGTTCACCACTGTAGGTAGAGGTATCCTTTACAACCCAAATCATTTTATTATGATAAGCAAGGATTCACTATCACAACTACAATTATAAAATCTTACAATAATGAAACACAATAAAAAATAATAATTAGTCATAATATTTTATTATTCACTTGTAAAAACTTCTATGACATAACTCTATGGATTATGATATTAGAATATAAGTCTATAATTAAACATTATTGGAACAATCTAAATGACTTAGTTGTGAAATATTAAATCTAAAAGTTTTATCAATATGCCTTAACGTTTTTAAGGAAAATAGAATTAACAAAGATTTTTTATTATTATTATCCTTTTAAAGAAAGATAAAAGGAATAAGGAAATAAATAATTATTTGTAAAGAAGTCACTAAAAAGATGTGCAATTGAAGAAAATGTTGAAGTAAGAAAATTGAGTCACAAGCAAGGCTCTACCAAAGGCATCAAACTTAAATTGCAATTTTTGATTTTGCATCTTGTCTTCTAAAAATATTGATGTTGTAAGGTTAAATTCAACTAATTCAAAATAAATACCAACAGCTTGTTGGAATGTTGATTATGAATGAGAACCATCATCTGATTTGAGTGGACGAAGCAAGTGTTTTTAAATCAAAATGCTGAATAAAGGGCATACATCTAACCTTGATGCTTAAGAGTACTAATCATATAGGCAAAGATGAGCACAATAATTTTATCAAGTTCTATAGATGGCATCTAGTTGAAATATACTTTTCACAAATACAATGATGTTCCCAACCATTCAATCAAACTTGATAGAAGGATAGTTAAATGAAATCTACTATTCACAAAAGCGGGCATGATGTGGACTGTTTGATCACAAAAAAGTACAATCAGATGGCATAGTGTCGATCAAGCTTTGGATATAATAACTCCTAAAATCGTAGACCCACATGCTCTAAAAACTAATGCATATTTCATGTCTTAAGAGTTCCTCTTCTTTTATAATTTGAGCCAGTACATGGGGTTGGCTCCTCTTTGTGTTCTCAAGAATTCATACGCTAAGATACTTGCAAACTTTGTAAGACTACTTGTAACATGTGATAATGGGTCTGGTCTGACCCATTTTGTTACATAATATTTCACAAATCTATCATGACTTTTTATGCTTTTAAGCTAAATTGGGTCTGATTTTGACTTGGGCCTGACTCAACTTAGTTCATATAATCTCCTTACCTATGACTCCATAGGCTCATTACCTAGTATTTTGGTGCACTTGGCCTAAGCATATGGGCTTAGCCATGTGTTGGGTTCTTTAACCAATTTTTTTTATTTTAAAAAAATATCTTTTGTATATGTATTAATCATTTTTATTACTTTTTAAAGCATTTTTTAGCTATTAAAATAACAAAATATTTTTGCAACTATTAAAAAGATAATACATAAGGAATCAATAATAATGCATGTGAATAAATGATGCTATGAAAACTAATTATGTCATTTGTTAGTCAAGTGATGGGATAAACAAACAAATCAATAGATGTTTTAGAGATGGAATATTGACGGTTAACTACTCCACCAAGAGTTTAATTAATAACTCCTTGATATGCCATTTATGTCATAACTAGATCATAGCCACCAACACAACTTAACAATGCTTCTCTTGTAGATAGCTCCATAAGACATTTAGTCAAAACTCTTCAATTGATTATTGTTGTAAGATCTTGAGATGCATGACCTGAAAGACATTTGAGAAAAGTATTAAAAAAACTAACATAATGGTTTTGTTGTCATCAAACAAGTAATGTCATTGCCAAGAAAATTACAAGTCTTTCAATATGTATGTTCATGTGTGTGGGTGCATGTACATGTGTCTATGCATGCATGTGTGTCTATGTGTTCATGTATATGTTCACATGTTCATATGAGAATGTGTGTTTGTGTGTGTGTTTGCATGCATGTGCATTTATTTACATGTGTGCATTAGATAAATGTGTATTTATATGTGTGTGTGTGTGTGGGTTCATGTGCATGTGCATATGTGTGTGTGTTTTTATATATTTGTGCATGTGTGCAAGCATGTGCATGTGCGGGTGTGTTTATGTACATGTGTGTGGGTGTGTGCATATGTGCCTCTACATGTGTGTGTACATGAGTATACACATTACTTTGTTGGCATGTGCTTGTGGGCATCCATGTGTGTGTGCCTATGCTTGCTTGCGTGTGTGTGAGTATACATTTGTGTGTGGTGTGTGTGTGTGTATTTATAGGCATTAACTCATGTGTATGTTTTTTCGTGTGTGTGTGTGTGTGCATATCTACATGTATTAGTACTTGTATATGTGTTTGTGCATGTGTCCATGTGCTTGTTTATGTATGCATGTGTGTGTGCTTGCATACACATGTTTGTATTCGATAGCACATGTGCACATATGCGTGAGTGTGGGTGCATAGGTTTCTGTGTGTTTGTGTGTTTGTGTTTTTGTGTTGATGTGTATGGGTGCTTATGTATGTGTATGATGCATTTTTGTGTGCATGAGTTCATGTGTGTGTGCATATGAGCTCATTTTGTGTGTGGTTGTGCGTGAAAATGTGTGTATATGCATGTGAGCTCATGTGTTAGAGTTTATGTGTGTGTCCATGTGTGCATGTACTTGTGTGTGATTGCATATGTGTGTCTACTTGTGTGTGTATGTGTGTGCATTTGTTTACATGTCTATGTACCTATGTGTGCTTGTGTGTTTGTGCAAGTGTTTGTACACATCTATGTATGCATACATGTGTGTATGTGTGTGCGTGCATATTTGTATACAATTACATGCATGAGTTCATGTTTGTGTGCTTTCATGAGTGTGTGTACATGAGTGCACATGTATTTACATCTGAATACATGTGTAGTAGTGTGTTTGTGTGTGTTTCTATGTATGTGTGTGTGCATGCATGTGTGTGTATAGTGCATGTGAGTGTGCGTGCATGTGTGTATGCATATGCATGTGTTGTGATGTTAGTGTGTAGGTGCATGTAAGTTTGCACTTACATGTTTTTGTTGTGTATTGTTTGTGTGCATGTTCATGTGTGTAGTTGTAGTTACATGCTTGCATACATATATGTTTGTACCTATGTGTGTGTTTGTGTGTGCATGTGTTTGTTTTTGTGTGCATGAACATCTATATGTGTGTGTGTGTGCATGCATGTGTTTATGCCTTTGTGTGTGTGAACATGTTTGCATGCATGCATATGTGTGTCTATGTATGTGTATTCCTACTATGTGTGTATGTGTTTATATGCATTTGTGTTCATCTACAATTGTGTGCATGTGTGTGTATGTATGTGTGTATTTGTGTGTGCATAAGTGCATGTGTGTGTTGAGTGCATGCTTACATTTGTGTGCATATGCTTGTGTTTTTATGTGTATGTGTGCATGTGCATGTACATGTGTGTGCATTTTGTGTGTTTGAGTGTTTGTTTATGTGTGTGTGTCTAGATGTGTATGTGTGTGTGTACATGTGCATATACATTTACATGTGTGTGCGCATGTTTGTGTACATGCATGCATGCATGTTCATATGTGTGTAATTGTATGGGGCGTGTTTGTGTGTCTAGGCTTGTGTAAGAATAGGCTTGTCCATGTGTGTATGTATTTGTGTGTGTATGTATCTGTGTGTGTATGTGCATGTCTATATATGCGAGTATATTTGTCAATGTGGTTGTGAGAGATTATTCATAAGTGCATGTTGATGAGTGTGTGTGAGTGCATGGGCATGTGTGTGTGTGTGTGGGGGTGCATGCATGTGTGTGTACATGTGTGTGTACATGTGAGTGTGTTTGCTTATGCATGCATATATTTATGCATATATGTGTGAATGTGTGTACATATGTATATGCGTGCAATTATGCATGCATGTTTGCCTGTGCCTATGCTTATGCACATGCATGTGCGTGTTTGTATGTGAATGCATGCATGTGTGCCTGTGCCTATGCCTATGCACATGCATGTGTGTGTTTGTGTGTGAATTCATGCATGTATGTGTGTATGCACCAGTCTATGTGTGGAGTATGTGTGTGCATGTGTTTACATTTGTTTGTGCCTATATTTTTGTGCATGCATCCCTTATGTGAGTGTATGTGTGTGTGTGTATATATATATATGCATATGTGTACAGTTGTGTGTGTGTTCCTATATGAATGCCTATACAAGTGTATGTGATTGTGCGTGTGTGTACACACTCTAGTGTATGTGCATGTGTGAGTATGCTTGTGTGAGTGTTTGTGTTTGTGTGTACAAATCCATGTGTGTGTGTGTGTGAATGTTTGTGCACATGTGTTTATGTGTGCCTTTGTATGTGTATATTTGTGTGAGTGTAAGTACATTTGTGTGTTTGTGTTTATTTGTGTAAGTTCTTCATTTGTTCATGTGTGTTTATGTCTGTATGCATTGTGCATGTGTGTGTATGTGTGTGTGCATGTGTGTATATGTATGCATAAGTATGTTTGTGCATCTATGTGTTGTTATTGTGTGTGTGTATGTGTACTAGTGTGTTTTTGGGTGCATGCACATGTGCTTATATGAATGCATTTATTTATATGTGTGTGTATGTGTGTGGATGCATGTGTGTGTGTGTGTGTGCATGTGTGTGTGTGTTATTGTGTTTGTGTGTGTATCTATGTGCATGTGAGTGGGAGCATGCATGTTTTTGTGAATATTTGTGTGTATGTCATGTGTGCTCATGGGTGTGTGGATGTAGTTGTCTGTGATGATGTGCTTTGTGAGTGTGCATGTGTGTTTTTTGTGTGCCTGTGTGTGTTTTTGTGTGTGTGTGTGTGCATATGCATGTACATGTGTGTTCTTGTGTGCGTGTGTTTTTGTACATGTGCATTATTGTTCACATGCATATGTGTACCTCTATATGTGTTTGTCTATGTACATGTGCATGTGTGCTTTTTTGTGTATTTGTGTGTGATGAGTGTGCATGTGTTTGTTTGTATGTGTATGTGTGCAAGTATGCGCATGTGTGTATATGTGTATGTGTTTGTGTGTGTGTCTATTTGTGCATGTTCATATGAGCATATGTGTATGTGCATGGGTGTACAAGTACATGTTCAGGTTCTTGTGTGTGGGTGTTTGTGTGAGCATCTGTGTTTGTGTGCTTGAATACTCATGTGTGTTTGTGTTTGTATGTATGCATGGGCATTATTGTCTTTGTATGCTTGTGCATGTGAGTGAATGTGCATGCATGTCTACATGTGTTTGCAAAGGTTATCTTGCATGCATGTGCCAGTGTGTGTGTATGTGTTCATGTATGTGCATGTAGTCGTGTGTTTACATTTGTGTGTCTGTGTTTGCATGTGTGGGTGTGTGGGTCTGTGTGCATGTATTTGCATGCATGCACATATATGAGTACACTTGAGTGCATACATGCGTGGACATGTGAATGTGTGTAATGGTACACGCTTAAGTGTGTGTGCACGAGTGTGTGTCTATGCATACATGTGTGCATATATGTGTGTGTATGTATATGTATGTGTGTGTGCATGTGCATGACATTTTGTAGGTGTCTCTATGTGTGTGTATGTGTATGCATGTGTCTGTGTATATGTGTTTGTGTGTATGTCTATTTGTGTGTGTGTGCACAAGTGAATGTGTGTGCGAGTTTGTGCATGTGTGTATGCATGTGTTGTGTTTGTGCACACATGTGTGCACATGTCTCTGTATGGTAATGTGTGTATATGAGAGTGTGTTGTGTGTGTGTATGTTTGCGAGTGTGTATGTGTAAATGTTTGTGAGTGTGTCTGTGTGCATGAGTTGGCATGGGTAAGTCCATGTGAGTGGAGTGCATGTGTGTTTCTATGTGTGCATGCATATGTGTTTTTTAGGTGTTTGTGTGTGAGTTTGTCTGCATGTAGGTGCATGTGTATGTGTGTGTGTGCACGTGCATGCATATTCATGTGTGTGTGCATGTGTTTGCATATGTGTTCTTGTATGTGTGTGTTTGTGCGAGTGTGTGTGTGTGTATATATGTATGTGCATTTGTGTGTGTGATTGTATGTGTGTGTGAGAGTGTGCACATGTGGTGGCATATGCTCGTGGGTGCGCATGTATATGGTTGCATGTGTGATTATGTGTGTGAGTGCATGCATCTTTATGTGCATTTGTGTATATGTGCATATAATTATATATGCGTGTGCTTGTGTGTGTGTGTTTATGTCTATTTTCCTATGCATATTCAACTGAGTGTGTACTTTTGCATGTGCATGTGTGTGCATGGGTACACGTGTGTGTGTGTGTGCATGTGTGTGCTCGTGTGCAAGCTTGAGTATATGCATGCATTAGTGTGCTTTTGTGAGTGCGTGTATGCAAGTGAATGCGAGTGTGTGTGTGCAAGGTTGTGCACAATTGTGCATGCCTTTATGTGTGGATTGCATGTGCTTGTGCATGTGTGTAAGTGTGTATACGTGCATGTTTGTGGCTGTGTTCATTTGTGCATGTGTGAATACATGTGTTAGTGTTTGAGTCTGTATGTGTGTAAATGTAACTATGTATGCATGTGTATGTGTGCATGTTTATATGTATTAGTGTGTGTATGTGTGCGTGTGTTTGTGTGTGCGTGCATTTGTGTGTGCATGTGTGTATGTGTTTATGTGTGTTTGGGGTGTGTAGATGTGCATGTGTATTCTTGTGTGTATGCATTCATGTGTTTTTGTGTGTGTGTAGGCACGTGCATGTATGCATATTAGTATGCATGTGTTTATGTGTGTCCATGTGTATGTGCATGCACGAGTGTGTGTGTGTGTATGTAGGTGTGCATGCATGTGTGTATATTTTTATATTTATACCAGCATGTGTGCACGTGCATATGCACATGTGTAGGTGAGTGTGAGAGTTTATGCATGTGTATTTGTGTGTGTATTTTTGATTATGTGTGTTTGTGTTCATGTGTTATTATATATGCATGTGTATGTGTGTGTGCATTTGTGTATCTGTATTAGTGTGCATGTGTGACTTTAGTGTGTGTGTGTGTGTGTATGTGTTTCAACTTATGTGTGTGCATGTGTGTGTACTTGCATGGGCACATGTGCTTACAAGCACCTATTTAGTGTGTGCCTACATTTGTGTGTTAATGTAGTCATTAGTGTGCACATATGAGTTTATGTGTTTGCAACTAAGGTTTTGTATGTGCTTGTATTTGTGTGTTTTTGTGTATGTGTATATGTGGTGTTTTTTTGTGTATGTGTACTTATGTGTGTGTGTGGGCTTGCATGTGGGTATGTGTGTGCATGTATTTGTGCATGTTGACAAAAGTGTGCCTATGTGTGCATGTCTTTGCATATATATATATATGTGCATGTGTTTGTGTGTATGTGCATGCTTGTGTATGCCTGTGTGTATATATGTGTGTATGATCTTGTTGTGAATGTGTAAGTTTTTTTGTGTGTGCAACTACATTTTTGTAGACAAGTGTGTATGTGTGTGTGTGTGCATTAGTATTGTGTCTATGGTGGTGTGTATGCACATTTGTGTATGTGTGCAAGGGCACAGTTTTGTGTATGTCTACATGTGTGCTTACATTTTTTGTGTTTGTGAGTTTGTGCATGTGTTGGTTTGTCTATTTGTTTTTATGTCTATATGAGCACATGTGTGTGGATGTGTTTATGTGTGTGTTTGCATGAATACAAGTGCATGTATGGGTGTACAAGCATTTGCACGTGTGTGCACATGTGTTTGTGCATGACTGTGCATGTGTGTGTGTGCGTGCGAGTATGTGTGTAAGTGTGAATGCTTGTGCATGTGTGCATGTATTTGCATATGTATGCATGTGTGAGTGTGTGCCTATGTTTGTTCATGTGTGTGTTTGCTTGTGTGTGTATGTGTGCATATGCACATATCTGTAAGTGCAAATAAATGTGTCTATATGACTATGCATATACAAGAATGTGTGCGTATGCATAACTATGTTTGTATTTGTGTTCGCGAGTTTAGGCATGTGTGCCTATGCAAGCATGTACCCGTATGCGTGCATGTGTGTCCATACATTCATGCATGTATGAACATGTGCTTTGTGCATGTGTATGTGTGTATGTGCATGTGTGTTTACATGTTAGTATCTATATTTATGTGCATGCATGCATGTGCGCAAGTGTGTGCATATGTGTGCATATGTGTGTGATTCCTTGTTTGTGTGTATGTGTGAATGTTTGTGTGTATACATAAGTGCATGTTTGTGTGTGTGTGCATGTGTGTGTTTGCATGCATGTTTATGCAAGGGTTTTCATGTGTGTGTTTGTGTGTGCATGTATCAATGTGTTTATGATTTTTTTGGCATGCTTATGTATGTGTGCATTTGCATGTTTGTCTACTTGTTTTCTTATGTGTGTGCATGTGTGTATATATTTCTATGTGTGTGTACCTATATGGGTTTAAGTGCAAGTGTGTTCTTATGAGCACGTTAGCATGCTTATGCATGTGTATGTATATTTGTGTGCACTTGTATGTGCATTTGTGTTTGTACATGCATTTGTGCTTATGTGTTTTTTGGTGTATGTTAGTGTTTGTGCATTTGCTTATGTTTTGTGTATGTGTGGGTATAAGTTTGTGTTCATAACAGTGCAAGTGTGTGTGTGTGTGAGCATGTGTGCTTGTGCTTATTTGTGTGTGTATGCATATATTTGTGCACATGTTAATGTGCATGTGAGTGTGTGAACAAGCACATGTGTGATTGTGTGTGCAAGTGTGTGTGTTCATGTGTGCGTGCATGTGTGCTCGCATGCATCTAGGTTTATGCATATGTATGTTTGTGAATGTGCGTGTATGTGTTTGTGTGTATGTGTGTGCATACAGTATGCACTTGTGCATGTGCCTTTATGTTTGTGTGTGTGTGTGTGCTTGAGTGTGTGTAAACATATGCATGTGCATGAGCTTTATTCTAAATGTGTGTGTGTGTAATGGTTTGCATGTGTGTAGGTGTGTGTGCCTATTTGTGCAAGTGTATATGTGTGTGCATGTGTTTGTTGGTGGGTATGTGCATATAGGTGTGCTAGTACAAGCAAGTGCATTTGGGCTTGTGAGTACGTGTGTGCGAGTGTGTGTAAGTATGTGAGTGTCCATGTGCATGATTTTTTGCATGTGTGTGTTCATCATACAAGTGTGTACATGTGTGCGATTGCATGTGTATGTGTTTTTCTTTGCCTGTGAATGTGTGTTTGTGTGTGTGCATGTGAGCTTGTGTACATATGTGGGTCTGTATATATTCTTGTGTGTGCATCATTATGCAAGTATTTATGTGTGTTCATGTGTACATGTGTGAATATGTGTGTGTGTTCACTGTACATTGGTGTGTGTGTGTGTATATGCATATGTTTTTGTGCTTAGTCATGTGTGTGTATGTGCATATATTTTTATACTTATTCATGTGTGTGCATGGATGCATTCATACTTATGTGAATGTGTGTCAATTGGTGTGTGTTTTTGTTGGTGTGTGGATGTGTGCATGCAGGTGTGCTTGTGCATGTGTGATAATATGTTTGTATATGTGCATATGTGTGTATACATGTGTCCATGATTGTCTATGTGTGTGTGTTCATGTGTGGTTGTGTATGTTTGTGTGTGTAGGTGCATGTTTTCATGTGTGTGTGTGTGTGTGCATGAGCATGTGTGTGTTTGCCTTCATGTGTGCATGTATATGCACTTGTTGGTGTGTATGTCTATGCATGTGTTGGTGTGTGTGTGCTGTGTGTGTGAGGGTGTATGCATACATGTGTGTGCATTTGTACATATGTGTGTGCATGCATGTAAGTTATCCTTGGGTTTGTGCATGCATTTTTCCATATGTTCATAAGTTCTTACACATGAAAGCATGAGTTTTTTGCTTGTGTGTGTGAGTGTGTGTGCATGCATGTGTGCTTATTTGTATGCATGTGGGGGTGTGTATGTGATTACTTATGTGCATGTTTTATGCATGAGTGTGTATGTGTGCATGCATGTGTGTGTATGGATGTGCATATGTGCATGCAAATGTGTGTGTGAGAGGGAGTATGTGTGTGTATATTTGTATAGGGGTGTGTACATGTGTGTGTTTGCATGTGCATATATGCATGTTTGTTTTGGTGCATATGTGTCTGAATATTTGTGTGTGCCTATGTGTGCATTAGTGCATTTGCATGCATGTGTGTTATTGTGTGTATGCTTGTGTGTGCATGCTTGTCTATGTACGTACATGATCGTGTGAGTTTGCATCTTTGTGTGCATGTATGTGAGCCGATGCTTTTGCATCTATGTGTATCTTTACGAATATGTGTGTTGTTTTTGTTATGCATATGCATGCACGTGTGTCTATGTGTGTATGTGCACATATGTGTTTATGTGTATGCATGTCTATGTGTGTGTAGATGTGTGTATGTGTGTGTGTGTGCTCATGTGTGTGTGCTTGTGTGCATGCAAGGGTGTGGGCGTGTGTGTGTGTGCACAGAGTTTTTTGTGCATGTGTGTGCATGTGCATGTGTATTTGAACATGTGTCTGTGTGCCTACATCTATGTGCATTTGCATGTGCAAATGTAAATGTGTATGCATGGGAGCATGTGTGTGTGTATGCACACGTGAGTGTGTGTTTGTTTTGTGTGGGAATGTGCATGTGTGAGTGTGAGTGTGTGTGTGTGCTAATTTGTGTATGTATTTGTATGTGTGTGCACTTTTTTATGTGTGTCCAAGTACATTTATATGCACGTGTGCATGCTTGTTTATCTATATGTATGAGGGTGCACATGTGTTTTTGCATGAATGTGTGCATCTGTGCATGTGTGTACATGTGAGTGTGTCTGTGTGTCTATGCACAATGTTCATGATTATGTGCTTACGTGAGTGCTTGTACATGTGAGGATGCCTATTTGTGCATGAATATGTGTATTGTGTGCCTCCATGCTTGTGTGTGTGCATGAACAAGTGTGCATGCTTGTGGTTTTTTTCTTGTGTAATTATGTGTATGTGTGCTGGTTTCTGTATGTGTTTGTGTGCACAATTGTGAATGCATGCATGTGTGTGTTGGTGCATGTGAGTGAATGTGTACATGCATGTGTGCACGTGCATCTGTTGCTATGCATATGTGTGCATGTAAGTGTGTGTGTGTGTGTGTGTTCGTGCATGTGAATTAGTATGTATGTGCTTGTTTGCGTGTGGAGGGCATGACTTGGTGTTTGTGTGTGTGTATGAGTGTATGCATGCATGCATGTGTATAAGCATATGTGTGTGTGTGCATTTGCGTGCATGTATGAGTGTGTGCATATTCGTGTGTGCATATTCATGTGTGCACATATTTGTTTTTGTATGAGTGTGAATGCATGTGCATGTGTTTGTAATTGTGTTCTTGTATATGCATGAGAGGGCGTGCATGTTTTTATATGTATGAGTTCATGTCCATGTGTATGTGTGTTTGCATGTGTGTTTATTTGTGCATGTGTGTGTGCTTACTCATGTGTGTTTATGTCTATGTGCATGTTTGTCTGTCTGATTATGCTTGCTTGTGTGTGTGTAACTGTATATGCTTATATGTGTGCTTGTGCTTATGTGTGTGCATGTGTTTGTGTGCATGTGCATGTTCGTGTGTGTTTTTGTACATGTGTTTGTGAGTTTGTGCATGCTTGCTTGTGCATGTGTGTGAATATGTGTATGTGTGTTTCATTTTGGGTGTGTGTATGTGGGTGCTTATGCTTTTGCAAATGTGTATGTTTGTGTGCTCAATGTGTGTGTGACTGTGTACATGTGTGTATGCATATGTACATATGTGGATGCACATGTGTGCATATTTGTGTATGTATGTATGTGCCTATGTGTGCATATGCATGTGTGTGTGTATATGTTTAAGTATTCATACGTCTATGTGTGTGTGTGTGTGTGCATGCTTGTGTGCATACATGTGTAAATATATGTGTGTGTGTGTGTGCATATGTTTGTGTGTGGGTTTGCTTTTGTGCATGTGTGTGTGTATGCATGCATGTGTTTTTATGTTTTTGCAGGCATGCATGTGTGTGTGTTTGTTCATTTATCTATGTGTTCATGTGCAAGTGCATCCTTGTGTGTGTGCATGTGTCTATTTTTTTTGAATGTCACATGCATATGTGTGCATGTGCACGTGCATATGTGTGTTTGTGCATGTACGTCTGTGCGAGCTTGTGAATTTTTATGTGTGTGTGAGTTTGCATGCATGCATGTGCATGAATATGCATATCATTGTGCCTGTGTGTTGTGCATATGTATGAATGTCTATGAGACTTTGTCTATATGTGCTTGTACTCTAGTTCTTATGTATGTTCATGAGCTTTCTATCATTGCATGTGTGTGTATATATGCATGTTTATGAACACATCCATGTCCATGTTCATGTGTGTGCATATATTCATGCGTGTGTTTATGTGAGTGTGTGCATTCATGCATGCTATGCATGTGGGTATATGTGTGTGTGCATGGGTGGGTGTATGTTTGTATGCATATGCATGAGTGCATATGTCAATATGTGAGTGTGTTTGTGTATGTATGTGTGCATGTAGGTGTGTATATATGTGTGTGTGCATGTTGTGTGTGTTTATGTCTTCTTATGTCTATGTGTATGCTTGTGTGTGGGTTTGGGTGTGGGTGTGGATGTGTGTGTATGCATGTGCATGCATTTGTGTGCATGTGGATGCATGTGCAAGTTTGTGCATGTGTGGGTGTATGTGTTAGTTTGTGTGGCTATGTGTGTGCATGTTTGTATGTGTGTCTACATGCATGTGCATGTGTGCATGTCTAGGTGCATGGATTTGTGTGTTTGTGTATGTGTTAGTGTATTTGTGTGTGTATGTGAGAGTGTGCTTGGGTGTTTGTGTGTGTATGGGTGATTCTACATAGGTGTGTGTGTGCATGTACATATATGTGTGTGTGTGTTTTTGTGTGCACGTGCATACATATGTGTGTCTGTGTGTTCATCTGTGTATAGGCGTTTGTGTGTATGCACATGGGCACTTGCATGTGTTTGGATGCATGTGTTTCTTTGCATACACATGTTCATGTGTATTCATGCAATTGTACATGTTTTTCGGTGTGTGCAAGTTGGCATGTGTGCATGTGCATGTCTTTGCAAGAATGTGTGCATGTTTGAACATGTGACCATGTGTGTTTACTAGTGCAAATGTGTGCATGTGTGTGTATTAGTGCGAGTGCATGTTGGTATGCATATGTGTGTGGGTGTATGTGCATGTGCATGTGCTTGTGTTTGTACATTTGTTTGCATAAACGTATGTGTGTGTGTGTGTATGTTGGTGTTATTTTGGATGCATATGAGTGTACAGTTGTGTGTGTGCATGTGCATGTGGATCCATGCAAGTGTATGTTAATGTGTGTGTCCATGTGTGAGAGTTTGTACATGTGTGTAGATGTGTTGGTTTTCATTATGTGCATGCATATGTGGCTATGTTTGTGCTAGTATGGGTGAGTGTGTACCTTTGTGTGTGTGAGTGTTTATGTGCACATGTGTGTAGGTGTCTATTCATGCGTGTGTGTATCTTTGTGCATGTCTATGTGTATGTGCAAGTGCATTAGTGTGCATGCATGTTTTTGCAGGTTTTGTGCTTGCTTGCATATGTTTGTGTTTCTATATGTGTGTGTTTGCATTTGTGCTCATACATGCATATGTGTATCTATGTGCATACATATGTGCATCTCTATGCTTGTGTGTATACATGTGTATGTGCTCTTGTGAGCACAAGTGTGTTCCTGTGTCTATACACATGTGTAGGTATGTCTGTGTTTGCATGGTTATGTATGTGCATGTGTGTATACACGTGTGTCTGTGTGTATGAGTGCATGTGCTGTGCATGTACATGTTTGTGTATGTGCAAGTGCAAGTGCATTCGTGTGCATGCTTGTACAACTTTGTGTGCATGTGTATGAAAATGTGTTAAGTGTCTCCACATGTGTCTATGTGTGAGTACATGTGTGTTGATGTGTGTTTGTGCATTTGCGCCTATATTCGAGTGTGTTCATGTGCATTTATTCATATTTGTGTTTGTGTGTGTGTGTGTTAACATTTGTAGGTTGGTGCAGTGCATGTACTTTTGTGTGTGTAATTATATGTGTGCATGCATGTATGTTGGTGTGCATATGTGTGCTTACGCATGTTTGTGCATGCATGCATGTGTGTGCGTTCATGAGCATATGAATGTGAGTGTAAGTGTTTTTGTGTGTCTATTAGCATGTGTACATTCTTATCTATGTGCATGTGTGTGTGTGTGCATGTGTGTTTGTGTTTGTACTTGTTTGTGTGTGTGTTCACTTGTGTGCATGTGCATCTACATGTTTGTTTATGTTTCAATGTGTGCATGTGGCCATGTTAGTGCGTGTGTGTATGTGTGCCTTTGCAAGTATGTATGCTTGTGTGTTTGTGTGCATTCATGTGTGTGTGTGTGTGTCTGTGTGCATGTGTGTATAGGTGTATATGAAAGTCCTTCTATGTGCCTATGTGCATGTGTGCATGTATATATGAGTATATATGCTTGTGCATGTGTGCGTGCATGTGAGTGTGCATGTGTGTGTGCATGCTTGTGTGTTTCTTTGTGCGTTCATGTTTATGTATGTATGTGTGCATCTGCATGTACATGCCTATCTATGTGTGTGTGCATGGACATGTGCATATGTGTGTCTGTGTACTTGTGTGTGTATTCTTTTACATGTGTATTTGTTTGGGAGTATGCGTGTGTGTGTTTTTGTGCATGAGTACATGTGTGTGTATGCATCAATGTGTCTACTAGGTGTATATGTGTGTGTGAGTGTGTGTGTGTGGTTGTGGTTGTAAGTGTATGTGTATGCATATGTGTGTATGTGTGTGTGTGTGTATGTTATGCATGTGTATGATTGTGCATGTCGGTGCATGTGTGGGTGTGCATGTCGGTGCATGTGTGGGTGTGCATGTGTGTGTGCATGTGTGTGTGTGTTTGTGCATGTGTGCGTGCATATGTAAGTGCATGGGTGTGTGCATGCAGGGTCATTTATGCATGTTTATGTGCAAGTGTTTATGCATTTGTGTGTATAGGTGTATACACATGTGTCCATTCCTATGTGTGAGGATATTTATGTGTGTGTGTTGTTGTGTTTGTTTATGTATGTCTGTGTGTCTAAGTGCATGTGCATGTGCGTGCTTGTTCATGTGTATGTGTGTGCATTTGTGTGTGCAAGCAAGTGGGTGTGTGCTTATGTGTCTGAGTGTCCAATTATGTGTGCATGCATTTGCTTATGTGTGTGTGCACATGTATTTATTCATGTGTGTGCAAATGTGTGTATATTTTTGTACGAGTATATGTGCATTTCCGTGTGAGTGATTGCATGTGCATCTATGTGTGCTTGAGCATGTTTGCATGTGTGTTCATGGGTGTGTTTGTGTGTGTATATGTGTGTCTGCATGTGTAGGTGTGAGCATGTGCATGTGAGAGTTAGAGCGCATGCGTGCATATGTGTGCACTCATGTTTGTGTGTGCATTTGTGTTGATGTGGGTGTGCATGCATGTATGGATGTGTGCCTATGTGCATGTGTGTTTGTTTTTGTACGTGTGTGTGCACATGGTAGCATGTGTTTGTGTGTGTGAGGATGTGTGTGTGCATGTGTATGTGACAACATGTGTTTCTATGCATGCTTGCATGTATGCATGTGAGCATGTGTGTGAGGGTGAGTGCATGTGTTTTGTGTGCAGATGTATGTGTATTTGTAGACACTTGTACATATCTATATTCTTATTTTTTGTTTCTGTATATGTGTGTGCAAGAGTGTACATGTGTGTGTGTGTATGTGCACATATAAGTGTTCAAGTGTGAGCATGTGTGTGCGTGCATGTGGGAGTTTGTACATGCACATGCATATGTGTGCATACATGTGTTTGTGCACTTGTGTGTTTATGCTTGTGTGTGTTGGTGGGTGCTTCGATGCTTACATGTGTGCATTCTTTTATATTCTTGTGTGCTTCCATGCATATGTGTGTATGGTTGTGTATTGTTTCATGTTCATGTGTGTGTGTGTCTATGCGAGTGTGGGTGTGTGCACGTGTTTGTGTGTATTCGTGTGATAGTGTGTGTTGGCATGTCGGTGCATATGTATGTGTGCAAGTCTCTATGTGTGTTCATGCATACACATGTGTGTGGGTTCATTGGTACATGAGTGCATGTGTAGTGTGTGTTTGACTTCATGTATATGTCCATAATGAAAAGTGTGGGCATGTGTGTGTGTGTGTTGGTGTCTGTGTGTCTATGCATGTGTGTGTCATGGTGTGTGTACTAGGGTAAGTAGGTGACTGTGTAAGAATGTATGTGTGTTCATGTATGTGAGCATTTAGGTGTGTGGAAGTGTGTGTGAAGGTGGCTGTGTGTGTTTTCACAGATATGTGTGTGTGTGTGTGCATGTGCACTTGCATCATTGTGTGTGTATGCATGTGAGTGTCCATGTGTGTACGTGTGGGTGTGCAAGCTTGTGCTTGGTCATGTGTGTGTGTTTGTGTCTATGTGTGTGTGTCTACATGTGGATCTATGCATGTCTACCTTTGTATGTGTGAGCATGTGTGTGAGAGCTAGTGTGCATGCATGTGTTTGGGTGTGTCTGTGTATGTGTGTGCCCACGTGTACTTGTGCATATTTGTGTACATGTTTTTGTTGGTGTGTGTTTATATATGTATGCATGTGCATTTGTGTGTGTGTGTGTTTTTGTGTGTATGTGCATGTGCATCTATGTTTGTGGATGTTAGTGGGTTTGTGTGCTTGTGTGTGTGCGTGGTTGTTTGCATTTCTCGATGCATGCATGTGTGCTTGTCAGCATGCAATCATGTGCATGTGTAAGTGCATCTGTGCGTGTGTGTAGATGTGTTTTTACAAGTGTGTGTATTATGTGTGCATGTGTGTGTGTATCTAAGTGTGTGTGTGTGTATGTGTTTATGTGCATGCATGGATGTGAACATGTGCATGTGACCAGGTATGTGAGTGTGTGTGTGTGTGTGTGCATATGCCTATGTGTGTATGCACGTGTGCATGCTTGTATACTTTGTTGTGTTTTGTATGCATACATATGAGCTTGTTTGTGTCTGTGCGAGTACATATGCATGTGCGTATGAGTTCCTATGAGTGTGTGATAGTGCATGTGTGCATTTGTGTGTGTTTCTTATTTTTATGTCATTAATGTGCATTAGCACATGTGTGTGCATGTACATGTGTGTGTAAATGTGTTTATGGGTTTTTTTGTGTGTGAACATGCATGCATTTAGTGTGTGTGTGTGTAGTTGTGTGTGTTGGAGTGTTCGTGTGTATGTCTGAGTGTGTAAGAGTGTGTGCATGTTTATAAGCCTTTGTGTATAAATGCAGGTGTGCACATGTTTGTTTGGGCATGTGCTTGGGTATGAGTGGAGTGTTCATGTGTGTGTGTGCTTGTGTGTATGTGTGTGTGTGTGTGTGTGCTTGTGACTTTGTGTACATGTGTGTGTATGTATGCATATACATCTATGTATTTGGGTGTATGTGCACAAGTGTGTGTGTGTGTGCATGCTAGCATATGTTTGTATGTGTGCCTATATGTGTTGTATGCATGTGTCTTCATGCATGTGTGCCTGTATGTGTGTGGATGTGTGTGTGCATGTCATGTATGTGCTTGTGTGTTTATGCATGTATGTGTCTGAGCATGTTTGTTGTTGTTCATGTTTGTGTTTGTGTATAGGGATTCGATGCATATTTTTGTACATGTGGGTGCACATGTAAGCTTGTGTTCATGTGCGTGTGTGTGCATGCATGTGTGTGCAAGTGCATGAGTGTGTGTGTGTGTATATGTGTCTTTGTTTATGCACATGTGTATGTTTATGTGTTCATATCTTTATGTGTATGTGTGTCTACATGTCCATGTGTATGTGTAGGTGTCTATGAAGGTTTATGTGTGTGTGTGGATGTGTGTACATTTGTAGGTTTGTATATATGTGTGTGTTCATGTGTCTTGTTTGTATACATATTTGTATGTGTGATTGTGTGCCAGCATGTGTTGTGTGCATGGGCATGTATGTGTGTGCGCATATGCATGTTCTTGTGAGTACGTGAATTCATGCACATGTGTATGTTTGTGTGTGTGCATGCATGTGTAAATGGGTATGCATGCTTCTGTGTGTGTGTGTGTGTGTGCATGTGTGTGTGCTTGTGCGTGCAGTGTGCACGTACATGCATGGGTGTGTATGTGTGCATGTTCGTGTGTGCGTGTGTGTGAGTGTGTGTGGGTGTTTTAGCATGTGTGTGCAAATATGTGTGCATGTATTTATCTTTTTGTGTGAGTGCATTTGTACATTTCTTTGTTTATTTATGTATTTGTGTGCATGTTTGTGTTCATTTAGCTGCATATGCATGTTTGGATGCATGTAGGTTTGTGCATGTCTGTGTTCATTTAATTGCATATGCATGTTTGGATGCATGTATTTGTGTGTATTTCTTTGTGTTTGGATGCATGTGTGTGTGTGCATGTCTGTGTTCATTTAACTGCATATAAATGTTTACATTTGCTTGCATGTGCCTTTTTTTGATTATGTGTATTTATGTGAATATGTGTGGACTTGTGCATGTATTAATGAGTGTGTGTGTGTGTGTGTGATTGTGTTGTGCATACTTGTTCATGAGAATATGTGTTTGCACATGATTGTCTATATTTGTGAGTGTGCATATGTGTGTGTGTGCACATGTGCATGTGTATTTAAATGAATGTGCATGTGTGTGTGCATTCATGTGCTGACATGGTTGTGTTTGTGCCTCTATCTTTTCGTAAATATGTGCTTATGCATGCGCACGTGTGTGCGAGTGTGGGTGCATATATATGTATATGTGTGTGTGTGTCTTTGTGTGTGCATGTTTTTGTGTGTGAGTGTGTGCATCTTTTTGTGTGTGATGAGTTTGGACGTGTGTGTACATGTTTGCATGTGTGAGTGTGCGTGCATGTGTATATTTATGATTATGTGTGTGTGTGTGGGTGTATGTAGGTATGCTTGTGTGTGTGCAGGTGTATGCATATGCGCTTGTGTGCACATGTTCTTGTGCATGTGATGTGTATGTGGGTGTATGCGTGTGTGCTTGTGTGCACAGGTTCATGCACTGTGATTGTGTTGGTATTTGTGTGTGCACACGTTCATGTTTGTGTGTGTGTGCATTTGCACATATGTTAGTAGGTGTGTGTGTGTGTATGCATATGCTAGTTCACGTGTGTGTGTGTCTTTGCATGCGTGTACTCTGCTTAGGTATGTGTGGGTGTGTGCATACATGTGTGTGTTCCTATATGTATATGCATGTGTTTGAATGCAGGTGTATGTATTCTTATATACATTTGCATGTGTGCATGTGAGTGTGCATGCATGTTTGTACCTATGGGTGCACGAGTCTGGGTGAGTGCATACATCTATATGTATTGTTGTACACATGCATGTGTGAACATCTATCTACATTCATGTGTCTACATGCTTGTGCACACGTGTGTATATGATCTTGAGTTTGTATGTGCATGTGCTTGTGTGTGAGTGTGTGGAGGGTTGTGTTTTTTGAGGTATGTGTGTGTGTGTGCATGAGTGCTTGCATACATGTCTACATGTGTGTACATGCACACATATTCATGCATATGGGTGAACAAATGTGTGCAAGCATGCACATGTTTATATATGTAGGAGTGTGCATGTGTGTGTGCACATACATTTTTTTGCACATGTGTGGGTGCATGTGTGCCTGTGTGCATGTGCGACTTTGAGTGCATGTGCGTATAAAAGTTTATGTGCACATGTGTGTGCATATGGGTGTGTGGGCATGTGTGTGTGCATGTTCTTGTGCCCATGTGTTTTTTTTGTGTGAGTGACTATTTGTTCATTTGTATTCATGCACATGTGTGAGCATGCATGTATGTGTGTAGTATGTGTATATTGTATATTTGGGAATGAGTGGTTTTGTGTGTGTGTGTTTGTATTTGCATGTATACATGTGTGGCTATCTATGTGAATGCACGTGCATGTGTGTCTTCATATGTGTCTACATTGGAAAGTGTGTGTGTGTGTGTGTTAGTGTGCATGTTTGTGCATGTTGATCTTTTCTCTACATGTGTGGTTGTATTTGCACATGCATATGTGTTTGTGAGTGCATGTACATTATCATGTGTATGTGTGTGCCTTTGTCTATGTGCATGTTTGTATGTAGGTATGCATGTGTGTGCATGTGCACATGTTTGTGTACATGTATATGTGTGTGTATGCATTTATGTGCATGTATGCATGTGTGTGTGCAGGTTGTCCACATATCCATTTAGGTGTGTGCATGAGTACATGAGTTCGCATGCGCACGTTAATGTGTGTCTGCATATCCATGTGTATGTATGTCTGTTCGTGTGTCCTTCTATGTGAGTGTGTGCACATAAGTGTGTGTGTTCATGTGTGCATGTATCTGCATTTGCATGTGTATGTATCTTTGCATGTGCTTGATTCTTTACGTGTTGGTGATGGTGTGTGTGTGTGTGTGCATGTCCATGTTATGTGGGTGTGTGCATGCATGTGTGCAAGTGTTTGTATGTGTATTTGTGCATTTGTACATTTGTGCTTGTGTGAGCACATAAGCATGTATGCATGTGTGTATTTGTGTTTGTGCACAAACTATTTGTGTCTGTGCACAAACTATTTGTGTCTGTGCATGTACATGTGTGTGATCAGACATGTGCACTTGTGCATGCATGTGCATATGTATTTGTGTGTGCTTCTGCATGTGTGTTGCATGTGTGTGGGGGGGCATTTATGTCAGTGTGTGTATGCATAAGTTCAAGATAATGTGTGCGCATGGGTGTGTTTGTTTATATGCTAGCTTATGTGTGTATGTTT
Source organism: Vanilla planifolia (assembly GCA_023846275.1). Taxonomy (NCBI): domain Eukaryota; kingdom Viridiplantae; phylum Streptophyta; class Magnoliopsida; order Asparagales; family Orchidaceae; genus Vanilla; species Vanilla planifolia. Next base: position 348,442 of record JAIUJO010000307.1, on the reverse strand, counting down.
TGCGTACTTGTGCAAATGCATGTACATGTGTGTGTCTATGCATGTGGGTGTTTATGTACATGCATGTTTGTTTGTATGCTTATAAGTGTGTTTGTGTGTGTGTGCTTGTGTGGATATGTTTTTGTGCATGTGCATATGTGTTTGTTTTTATTCATTTGTGTGTGTTTGTGTATGCATTTGTGTATGTGTGGGTGTGTTATCCTGTGTATGTGCAAGCGTGTGCATGTATGCTTGCATGTATGTGTGCACATATTTATGTGTGTGCGTGGATGCAAGTGTGTGCACGTATAAGCATGTGTATCCATTGGCTCGTGTGTGTGTGTGTGTGTATGTGAGTCTATTTATGTATGCATGTATGTGTGTGCTTGTGTGCTTTTGTAGTTGTTTGCATATGTGCTTGTATTTGTCTTTGCATATTTGTTCATGCGTATGCCTATTTGTGGGTATGCATGTTTGAGTATGTGAGTGTGTGTATATGTGCATGTGCTTGTTTGTGTGTGCGTGTGTGTGTGTGTGTGTATGCTTCTGTATTTGTTTGTGTGCATGTGTGCACATATGTTAGTGTATGTGTTCGTGAATAAGTGTGCTTTTTTGAGTATTTATGCATCTTTGTGTGCATGCATGTACATCTATGTGTGCATGTGTGAGTATATATGTGTGCATGCAAGTGTGTTTGCATATTTGTATTCCTATTTGTTGGTGTATGTGTGTGTGCTTGGGCGTGTGCATTTATGTGTGTATGTATGGGGATGCATGTGTTAATGTGGCTGCAAATATGCATGTAAGGAGTGTGCGAACATGTTTGTGCTTGTGCATGTGTGAGTATTTATGCCTCTATGCATTTGTTTGCACGTTTATGTGTGTGCCTTTGTGTGTGTGCATGATTTTATATTTGCATGTGGGTGTGTGTGCATGCATGCAAATGGGCTTATGCACACACATGAGTGTGTGTGTTTATGTGTATGTACATGTGTGTGTGTTTGTGTGTCTATGTGTGTGCATGTTTACTTGTGTATGTCTATGCAAGCATCTATGTATGTATGTGCCTGTACATTTTTGTGTGTACATATATGAGAGTTTGTATGTGTGTGTGCATGCATTTTGAGGTTGTATGTACATGTGTATTTATTCAAATGTGTATTTGTGTGTGCATGCATTTACTTGTGTGCATATATGTACCTATGTGTGCATCGTGACCATGATGATGGGTGTGTGAGCATGTTCATGTGCATTTGTATATGTTTGTGTGTGCGTGTTCATGTGAATGTGTTTGTGAGCATGAGTGTGTGTGCATGTGGGTGTGGGTGTGTGTATACTTATGTTTTTATGTGTTCTTGTGTGTGTGTGCAATCGTGCATATGTGCATGTGTGCATATTCAGGCATGCAAATGCATGTGCATAAGTGGGTGTGACTGTGTGCAAGTATGTATGCATGCATGTTCATGCATGTGTGTGCACGTATTTGTGTGTGTGTGTGGACATGTGCATGTTTTCTTATGTGTGTGTGCTATGTGTGCTTATGTGCATGTGTGTGAGGGTATGCAAGAGTCAGGGTGTGGGTGTACATGTGAATAGGTGCATGCCTATATGGCATGCATCTATACGCATTTGTGTGTCTATGTGTTAGGTAATGCACATGTAGATGCATGCTTGTGTATAATTGTGCCTAGGTTCGTGTGTAGGTGCATGTGTCTTAGTATAGGTGTGTGAGCATATGCATTTGTGTGTGTGTGTCTAAATGCAAGTATGTGCATGGGCATGCATGTGAGTGTGTGTGCATGAGCTTGTTTGCATGTGCATGTCTATGCATGTGTGTGTTTATGTGTGCATGTGTGTACTTGTGTGTGTGTTTCTATGCATACATAAGTGTATGGGTGTGTGTGTACATTTGTGGGCATGTCAGTGTATGTGTGTGTGCATGAGCGTGTGTTTAGGTGTGCATATGTGTATGTGTACATACATGTGTATGTGTGTGCACATATGTGTATGTGTGCATATGTCGGTTTGTGCATATTTGTGTGTGAGAGCATTTATTCTTACGCATGTGTGCATGCTTGTGATTATGTTTGGGTGTTGTTTGTGCATGTGGGTGTGAGTGTACATGTTTTAGTGACCATGCTTATGTGTGTATGCGTGTGCGGGTGTGTAGGTTTGTGCATATGTGCATGTGTTCTTGTACATGTGTATAAGTATGTGTGTGTGCATGTGCATCTACATGTGTGACTGTGTGTGTTAGTACGTGTATACATATGTGTGTTTATGCATTCGTGTGCATGTGTTTTTATTTACGAGTGTTTCGAAGTGCACATGTGTGTTTGCTTATGTGTTTTTGTATGTGAGCTTTCTTGGTTATGTGTGCATGCACGTATGTGCTTATGCATGTTCTTATGTGTGTGTGTATGTGCATGCATGTGCTGTCTACATGTGTGTTTCTAAAAAAGTGATGTGCCCCACGAGTGCAAACGTGCGTGTGTGTTTGTATGTGTGAGGGGGTGCACATGTGCATGTCTAAATGCATGTGTGTTGTGCATGTGCTTATGTGTATATGCTTTTTTGGTGTTAGTGTGTGTATGCACACGTGCATTCATGTGTGTTTGTTCTGCATGTGTGTATGTGCATGCTTATGTGTGTATGTATGTGTGTGCATGTGTGTATTTGTGCATAACTGTGTATGCATCTGTGGTTATTGGTGTGTGTGTGAGCATAGGCATGTGTTTGTGTACCAGTGTTTGCATGTACATGTGTGCATGTATTCATGTGTGTGTGTTGATGTGCATATTCATGCATATGTGTTTGTGGGCATGTGTGCATGTCAATAGGCTTGTGCTTGTGCACATGCATGTGCATGTTTGTGTGTGTATATTTGTGAGTACATCGATGCATATTTTTGCGTGTGTGCTCCTACAAATTTGTGCTTGCACACGTACAAGAATGTGTGTATGCATGTGTGTGTGTTGACATGTGTAAGTGTGTTCATGTGATATGTGTTTGTGTTATATGTGCATTTGTGTGTGTTCATGACTTTCTGCAAGTGTTCTTTTTTGTGTGTGTTTTTGTAGCAAGTATGTGAATATGCGTGTGAGTGCATGTGTGTATGTGTGTGTGTGTATGTTTGTCCATGCATAGGTGTGTGGTTGTACATAGGTGCTTGTATGTATTTGTGTGCACATAGGTGTGTGCATGTTTGGTTGTGGATGTGTTGTGGGCATGTATTTGTGTGTCTGTGAATTCATGTGTTTTGTGATTGTGTGTGTATACATGTGTGTTTATATGAGTTTATGAATACATGTGTGCATTTGGGTGTGCACATTTGTTTATGTATATGTGTGCATACATGTCCAACTTTGTGTGCATATATGCATGTGTTTGTGCATGTGTGTGCATGTTGGTGCATGTGCATGCGTGTGTATTTGTGCTTGTGTGTACATGTGCATGTGTGTATGTATATGTGGATGTGTGTGCATCTATGTGTGTAGTTATGCATGTGTCTGCATGTGTTTTTAAGTTTGTGTTTGCATGCATGTGTGTGTTTATGAGTTTGTACATGTGTACATGTGCATGTGTGTGTGCACTCATCTTTTTGTGTGCATGTGTGTGTGTGTGTGTGCATGCACATATGTGTGTGTACTTATTTTTGTGGGTGTGTGTATGTGCACATGCTTGTGCTTATTTATGTGTTCGTGGATCTATGCATATGTGCTTCACAATGCATGTGTGTGTGCATGCATGTGTATTTGTATACATGTCTGTGTGTATGTGCTTGAGCTTCTGTTTGCATATTTTTGATCTCGTGTTAGCATGTGCTTGTGTGATTGCACCAGTGCATGTGCATTTTTATGCATGTGCTTATTAATATCTATATGTGTATGTGTGTGTACATGTGGATGCATGGGTTCATATGTCTGTGTGTGTGAATGTGCATATTTATTTGTGCATGCATGCATGTGCATGTGTATGTGTGTTCGAGTCATGAACTTATGCAAGCATGCATATGGGAGTATGTTTATGTGTGTAGGTGGATGTGTGTGCTCGTGTGCATGTGTGAAAGCTTGCATTTTCATGTGTGTGTATGCCCAAAAGTGTGTGCACATGCATGTACATGTGTGCATGTGCATGTGCGTATGTGTGTTTTTATTTGTGTAAGCATGTGAATGTGTAAGTGTGTGTTTGTGTGTTGTGTGTGCATGTGTGTATGTATGTTGGGTGTTCACATGTGCATGTGCATGTGTGCATGAACATGCATGCATTCATGTGTGTGCATGTATATATGTGTATGTGCATGTGTCTGCATGTGTGCATGTGTTCATGTGTTCACACGAGTGTGTGTGCATGTGTGTTCTTATGCATGCATATGACGTGATTGTGTGCATGTGTGTGTGTTTGTGCATGCATGTATGTGCATATGGGTACAAATGATTGTGCATGTACTTATATGTTCATGTGTATATGTGTGCATGTTTTTTTGTGTGTATAAGTATCTATGTATTTTATCAAAGTGAGCATGTATGTGTGTATGCATGTCTATGTTTACATGTGTACATGTGCGTGTGGTTGTATTTGTCTATGTTTCTGTAGGCATGTTTTTGTGCATGAATATTTTTATGCATGTGTATATTTATGTGTTTGTGTGTGTGCATGGGTGCATACATGTGTCCCTACATAAATATATGTGTGTGCATGCATGCATGCATTTATGTGTGCGGGGGTGTGTGTCGATGCATGTGTGTGTACGTGTTTGTGTGTAAGTGTGTGTTATTAGTGTGTGTGCATGTGTGAGTCTGTGTGTTCATGTGTGTGCATGCTTGCAAGTGTCTGTGCTTGTTTTTTTGTGCTTGGTAGTGAGTGTATGTGTGTTGGGATGTGTGTGTATGTGTGCATGTATATGTGTGCCCTTGTGTATGCATATATGTATGTGTACTTATTTATATATGCTTTGTGCATATGGGTGTGCACACTTGTGTATGCATTTGTGTGAATGTATTAGTGTTTGTGTTTTTGTCATTGTATGTGTGTGTCAGCATTTGCTTCTTTGTGCATATGCGTATGTGTTAATCTATGTGTATGTATTGGTGAATGTGTACATGCATGTGTGTGTGTGTACATTTTTTTGCATGCCTTCGCATGCATGAGTGTGTACATATATGTGGATTTCTATGTGTGTGCTTTTTTCAAGTGTACTTGCATGGGTTTGTGTGTGTGTGCATATGTTTATGAGTACATGCATGTGTGTGTATGCAAGTTTGTGTGGATTTATGTGCATTGATGTGTGTGTGTGTGTGTGTATCTTTGTGCATGCCCAATTGTGTGTTTGTGGTGTAGTGAATGCACAAACATGCATGCACGTGTGGGTATTAGTGTGTGTGAATAATTGCATGTGTGTCTACATAGGGGCATATGTGTGTGTAATATGTGTCCATATGTTTGTGTGCATGAATGTGATTGTGCATGTATATGCCTATGTGTGCATAGATGTGTGTGTGAATGAGTGTTTGTGCATGTGACAATGTGTGTTTGTGTGTGTGTGTGCCCATGTGTGCATGTGCATGTGTGTGTGTGTGTGTGTGTGTATGTGTTTGCTAGTGTATACGCATGTGTGTACACTAGCATGTTTTTTCTTTGCATATGTTTGTGCATATGTGTATGTGAGTGTGTGCGTATGTGTGCATGTGTGTATATGTGTTGTATCCATGTGAGTATATGAGTTTATGTGCTCATCAAAATGTGTGTGTGTGCACTTGTTTGTATGTATAAGTGCATGTGTGTGTGCTTGTGCTTGTCTGTGTGTGTGTGTATGTTTGTTTATGTGTGCATATGCACTTTAGTGAAAGTGTGTGTGTTTGTGTCTTTATGTGTGTAAGTGCATGTGTGAACGTGGATGTGTTCATGTGTGCATCTAGCACTATGTGGCGTAGCTACGTTTGTGCATGTGTATGTGTGCGTAGGCATGTGATTGTGCACTTCTGTGTGTGTGTTCATATGCATGATTCTATGCATGCATTTGTGTTGGTGTGTTTTAGTGTGTTTGCACATTTGTGTATTCGTATTTGTCCATGTGTGTGTAAGTGTTTGTGCATGTGCATGTGCATATTGGTGCGGGTGTGTTGTGTGTGTGCATGTGTGTGTAACTATACATTTGTGCTTTGTCATGCATGCTTGCAAGCATGCTTGTGCGAGTGTGTGTGTGGATGGGTTTGTGTGTGTGTGTGCATGTGCATTTGTTCAAGCATGCATTTGCACTTGTGTGTGTGCATATAGGTGTGCATGCATGTGTGTATGCATGTGAGTGTACTTATGTGTATATTTGTGTGCATATCTACATATACATGTACATATCTATATTTGTGTTTGCATGGCGTGAGCATGTATGGGTGTGTGCACATGTATGCATATGCATACATGTGTGTGTGTATGTTTATGTGCATGTGCATGTGTGTATATATGTGTGCATGTGTGTTTGCATGTGGGTTTGTGTGCATGTGTTCATGTGCCTATGCATGTGTTTTTTTGTGTGTGCGTGTGTGCATGTGTGGGCTTAAGCATACATGTGTGTGTTTGTGTGCATGCGCATACATGTGTGTGCGCATGTGGGTGCATTTTAGCGTGTGTGCCTATGTGTGTGTTTGCATTTGCATGTGCATACGTGTGCATGAATATCCATATGTGTGTGTGTATGTGTTTTATGTGTGTAGACATGCACGTGTCTTTGTGTGTGTATGTGTGTGTGCATGTGTGAACATGTGTGTGGTTGTGTGTGTGGGTGATTGTGCTTACATGCATTTAAGCATGTGTGTGTACATGTGTATGGGAGTTAATGCATGAATGTGTGCATGTGTTGATGCAAAAGTGCATGTGTGGGTGTGGGTTTGGGCATTTGTGTGGGCGTGTGTGTATGCATTTGTGTATATGTATGATTTAGTGTGTGAGTGTGTGTTTATGTGCATGTGCATCTGATGTAAAAGTGTATGTTAGTGTGCATGTTTGCATCCTTGCATGTGTATGTGTCTGTGCATTCAAACTTTTGTGAGCAACACACTCATGTGTGTACATGGGAGCATGTGTGTGTGTCTTTGTGTGTGCCTGTGAGTGTATGTATTGTATGTGCTTTAGGTGAGTGCATGCATGGGTGTGGGTTTGGATATTTTTTTTCTATTTGTGTGCATTTGTCTTTGTGTTAGTGCGTTTGTGCATGTGTGTATGTGGGTTTGTTTATGTTTTGTGAGTGCATCTATGTGGCCAAGTATGAGTTTGTGTTAATGTGCATGTGTGCATTTGTACATGTGCATATGCTTGGGTGTGCATACATTTGTGTGCTATGCACTCATGTGTGAGTGACAGCTTATGTGTGTCATTGCATGTGCATCTGTGTCCATGTGTGTGCATGTGTGTATATGCATGCACAATTTGCACATTTTCATGTGGTGTGCACACATGTGGTGCAAGTGTGTATTGTTGTATGTGTGTGTCTATGCATGCGTGTGCTTGTAGACGTGTGTAAATGTGTCTCTATGTGAGAGCACTTGTCAGTGTGTGTGCTTGTGCACATGTCAGTGTGTGCATATGTATTCCTTTATATGTGTGTATCTATTGGTATATATCTATGCATGTGTGTGTGCATATGTGTATCTAGTTGTGTGTGTACATTTATATATGTGGGTCTACATGTTTGTGCTTGTGTGGATGCATGTGTATATGTGTGTGTATGTGTGGGTTTGTGTGTGCATGTGTATGTTCGTGTCTATGTTTGCATACAAATTCACACATGTATGTGTGTTTGCGAGCTTGTATGTTTATATATGAGTTGATGGGTGTAGCTTTTCTTGTGTGTGCATGCATGCATGTGTGTGTGTAAGTGCATGTGTGTTTGTGTGTTCATGTGTATATGTTTATGAGTGTGTCTACCAATGTATGTGTGTGTGTGTATGTATCCATGTGCATATGGACATGCATATGTGCACATGTGTATGCATGTGTGTGGTTGTGTGTAGGTGTTTGTGTGCATGTTTGTATGCTTGTGTGCATTTTTGTAAGCATACGTGTGTGCTAATATGCATATATTTACATATGTGTTCATGCTCCTAAATGTGTTGGAATATGCGTGTGTGCATGTGCATGTGTGACTTTGTGTGCACATGAGTGCTTATGTGTGTTTGTGGGTGCATGTGTATGTTCTTGTGAGTATGCTTGTGCATATTTGTTTTTGTCCATGTACGGGCATGCAAATGCATGTGTGCGTATTCATTCATGTCTTCGTGGATGAGTGCGTGTGTGTGCATGGGCGTTAATATGTATGCTAGTGTGTGTATGCTTTTGTATGTTTATGCTTCTTTGTGTGTATGGGTGTGCATGGCACTTTTGCATGTTTGCATTTGCATGTACACATCTTTATGCATGTTTTTGTTCGTGTTTGTGGGTGCAAGTATGTGTGGTTCTATGTGCATATATGTGTTTGTGTGTGCCTATGGTGTGTGTGTGTGTACATGTGTGCATGCATGTCTGTGTGTTTGAGTGTGTGGATATGTGCATCTAGGCATCTGTGTGCATGTATGCTTACTATATACATGTGTGAATATGTGTGCATGTGCATGCGTGCTCATGTGCATGTGTGGATAGGTGTTTGTGCTTATGTGTGTGAGTTTGTGTGCATATGAATGTGTGTGTGCATGTATGCATGTGTGCTTGTGTGCGTGTGTGGGTGTAGGTGTGTGTGTATGCATGAATGTGTGTTTATATGTCAGCATGTATGTGTGTGTGTGCTTGTATGGGAGTGTGTATGTATAGATGCATGTGTGTGTGAATGTGTGTGTGTGTGTGTATATGTGCATGCATGTGTGTGAGTGTATATGCATATGTATGGTTGTGCATCTATGTATGTGTCTTCTTGTGTATGTGTGTGTTCATATATGTGTGTGTTCATACATGTGTGTGCATTAGTGTGCATTAATATTTATGTTCATGTGTGTGTGTGTATGTGCATGTGTGAGAATGTGTGTGCCTATGCGTGTGTAAATGAGTGCGCCTTTACATGTGTATGTGGGTATGCATATGCATGTGTATGATGATACGCTCATGTATGCATGTGCATGTGTTTTCATTGGAGCACTTGTGTGTGCACATGTGCATTTGTGTGTACGTGTTCATGTGTATGCTTGTAGGTATTTGTGTAAGTGTGTGCACATGTGTCTATTTATACATATGCATGTGGGTGTGCTTATATGTGTATGTGTGTGTGCGTCATTGTCCATGTGCATATGTGCATGAGTGTATGTGTGCAAACATGCATGTGTGTGTGTGTGAATGCTTATGCATGAGTGCATGAGTGTATGTATCTGTATTTTCATGTGTGTGATTGTGTATGTGTGTGCATGTGTGTGTGCATGCGAGGGCATGTGTGTGAGTTTGTATGTGTGTATAAATATGCGTATGCATTTGTGATGTGTATTTGCACATGTACATGCATGCATGTGTGCATGTGTGTGTGTGTGAGTCAATATTGATGTTGTAGCTATGTGTGTTAGCATGCTTATGTGTGTGCATAGGGAGGGGAGAGTGATTGTGGGTGTGCATGCCTATGTGCATGTGTATACTTCTACATGTGTGAATGAGTTTGTGCATGTGTACTTGAGTGTGCATGTGTGTGTGTTAGCTTGCACGTGTTTGTTCATGTGTGTGTGTGTTGTTGTGTGTGGGGGTGTGTGGTTGTGTGTGCATGCATATATAAGTGTGGCTGTATGCATACAAACATGAGTGTGTGCTTGCACTCCTATATATATGGTTGTGTTTTGTGAGTGCATGCCCATGTGTGTGTTTTTGTGTGTGAATGTACATCTATATGTGTGCTTATGCAAGTGTGAATACACATGTGTGTATGTGCATGTGTGCACCTAAGCATGGGTGTGTCCATGTGTATGTTTTTGTGTACATTTTTGAGTGTATGTGTGCACCTAAGCACATGCACCAACATATGTATGCCTGTGAGCATGCATATATAAGTGTGAGTTTGTGTGCAAATGTGTTTGTGTTGGCATGTATGCAAGTGTGTGCATGGGTGTTCCAGCATGTGCGTGTGTGCATGTATGTGTTTGTTCATGACTGTGCATGTGTGTCTATGTGCATTCTTGTGTGTGCTTGAGAGTATGTAGCTGTGCATGTGTCTAGGTATGTGGGTGTGTTTATGTTTCTACTTGTGTGTGAATGTGAGCATTGCATTTCTGTGCATACTTATGTGTGTATGTGCACATGTGTACATGTATAGGTGCATGTGTTTACATGGTTGCAAGTATGTGTGTGTGTGCGTGTGTGTGAGCTTTTGTGCATGTGTGTGTGTATGCATGTATGTGTGTGTGCATGTGTAAGCTTGTGTTTATCTTTGTATGTGTGTGTGTGGGTGTGCATGGATGCATGCATGTATGTATGTGTGAGCATGTGCTCTGTTCATGAATATATGTGATTTGTTTGTGTGTGTACTTGTGTATACCTTTGTGTGTATGTATCTTTATGTGCATGTGAGTGTGTGAATGTGTGTGCATTTTTATGTTTGTGTGTGTGGGTGCAGCGCATATATGCATGTTTGTGTTTGTGCATATGTGTAAGTGTGAGTGCATGCATGATTGTGCATGTGTGTGCATGTTAGTGTGTGTGTGTGCCTATGTCTATATGCATGTGCATGCATTTAAGCATGCATAAGTGTGTATGCATGCTCGTGCATGTGTGTGTGCATGCAAATAAGTGGGTGGATGTAGGTGCATGTGTGAGTGTGTGTACATGTGTATGCATGGGCAAAAATATGTGTGTGCGAGCGTGTGAGTGCCTATGTTTGTTCTTGTGTATATGCTCATGAGTGTGTGTGTGTGTGAGTGCATGATTGTGCATGTGACATGGTTGCACGTGTAAAAGAATTTGTTCATGCGTGCAAGCATGTTTACGTGTGTGTGTGTGTGCGCGTGTACATGCATATACATTTATATATGTACAGATATGTGTGTGTGGGTGCATGTGGGTGTGTGCATGGATACTTAGCATGCATTTGTGATTGTGCTTTGTGTAGGTGTATGTGTGCATGCAGTTGTGCAGGTGTGTGTTTTCATGTGTGCATGTGTATGCATGTTTGTGTTCACGTATGTGAACATGACATTTTGTGCATATGTCTATCTATGTGTGCATGTGTTTTGTATGTGTGTGTGTTTGCATGTGCATATTTGTTATTGAATGTGTGTGTGCATATGAATATGCACGTTTGACTACGTATATGTGTGTGTATAGGTGTGCATGTGCATGTGTGTACGTGTCTATGCTTGTGTGTGTAGTTATGTTTATGTATGTGTTTTTGCGTGTGCATGTGTGTTTACATATGCATGTGCATATTCTTGTGTTCCTAAGTTTGTATGCATGTGTGTGCATGCATGTGCATTTGTGTGTGGTTTATATAGGTTGGTTCGTGTGCATATATTTGTATGTGTGCAAGTGTGCTGTGAGTATGTGTGTTGGATTGCATGTATGGGTGGGTATACAAACATTTATATGATTGTGTCCATGCATGAGTGTGTGTGCAAGCATGTGTGCGCTTATACACATCTTTGTGTGTGTCTACACTTGCTTATAAGTGTGTGTGATTAGGAACATGTATGCTTATGCATGGATGCACATGTGTGTGTGTGTCTCTATGTGTGAGTGTGTGTGTGTGCCAATGTGTAGATGCATGTGTGTGTACATGCACATGTGTGCATGTGTTTGTGTGTGTTATGCATGAATATGTTTGGATGTGTGTGGATGTGGGTATGTGGCTATGTGACTGTGCATTCATATGTGTGCACATGTGTGTTTGTGCTTGTGCATGTTTGGCTTGTGTGCACACACATGTGCTTGAGTGTACTTGTTAATGTACATGTGTCTTTGTGTCTTTGTGGCTATGTGATTGACTATGTGTACATGTGTGTGTCTATGTGCTTGTGCATGTGTGCATGCATGTATCTATCTGCGTGTGTGTTGGTTTGTGTGTGTGCATGTGCATGTGTGTGTGAGTGTGTGTTAAGTGTTTGGCATGTAGATGTGTGTGTTTATTTGTGTTTGTGTGAATCTCGATACATGTGTATGTGTGTAACTGCATGGCATGTGGGTGTTTCTATGTGTGTGCATGATTACATGTTTGTGTGTGTGCTTGTGTGTGTGCACATAGGCTTGTGTATGCTTGCATGCATGTGTGTGCATGCACATGTGTGTGTGCATATGTGTGATTGTGGATATATTTGTATGTGTCTGCTTGTGTTTGCTTGTACGTGGTTGTGTGTTCCTATTTTTGCATGTGTGTGCTTGTTCGTGCAGTACGTTCATATGTATGTGTGATGCATTTGTGCATGTATGAGAGCTTGTGTGCGTGAATATGTGTGTGCAATCTTGCATTTGTGTATGTTTGCATGTTTGTGCATCTATCTATGTAGCTCTGTGAATTTGTGTTCGTGTTTGTGTGCTTGCGTACTGCATGCATGATTGTATGTATGTTGGTGTGCAAGCATTATTTTATGTTTGTGTACTTTTGCAAGCATGTGTGCACATGCATGTGTATATATGTGTGTGTGTGTGTGTGAGTGTATTGTGTGCATTTGTGTGTCTATGTATGTGTGCATTTTGTGAGTGTTTGTGATTGTGTGTTTGTGTGCATGTGTGCTTATATATGCATGTATATGTGTGGATTTATGTGGGTGTGTGCATGAGTACTTATGTGTGTGTTCTCGAGTGATAGTGTGTGTGTACTTGTGTGGGCACGTGTGCTTGCAAGTACTTATTTATGTGCGTGTGCCAATGTGTGTGTGTTTGTGCATTCATTAGTGTACGCATGTGAGCATGTGTCCTTGTAAGTGTGATTTTATGTGTTGCATGTTTGTGTGTATGTGCTTGTATGTGTGTGTATGCATGTGCATGTGTATATGTGTGTGTGTTTTTTGTATGTGTGTATACGTGTGTATGCATTTTTATGTGTGTTGGTGTGGTTGTGTTTGTGTGTGCGAACATGTGCGTGTATGTGTGTGCATATATGTGTGTGCATATGCATGTTTATTTGTGTGTGCAAGCACTTTTTTGCATGAATGTGTTTATGTGTGTGTGTGCATCAGTACCTATGTCTATGTAGGTGTGTATGCTTGTTTGTGTGTTTGAGTAAGGGCACACATTTGTATATGCCTACATGTGTGTGCTTTTTTGTGTTTGTAAGTTTGTGCATGTGTTTGTTTGACTATGTGATGCATGTGTGTGGATGTTAGTTTGTGTGTGTGCATGTGTGTATGTGTTGATGTGTTTGTGTGTGTGTTTGCATGCCTACAGGTGTGTGCATGGGTGTGCTTGCATGTGCACAGGTGTATGCATATATTTTTGTGCATGAGTGTGTACGCGTGTATGTGTGTGCATGCCTACGTGTGCATGTGAGTATGTGTGAATGCTTGTGCATGTGTGCATGCATGAGGGCCTATACAAGTACATGTGCATGCATGTATGTGTGTGTGCTTATGTTTGTTTATGTGTGTGTGTGTGCTTGTGTGTGTGCATGTGTGCATATGTGTGGGTGTTCATGTGTGCATGTATGAATATGTGTAAGTGAAAATGCATGTGTCTATGTGGCTATGCATATACAAGTATGTTTGTGTGAGTGTTTGGGAATGTGTAAGCATGTGTATGTATGTGCACATGTGCATCGTGCATGTGTAAATGTGTGTATGTATGTGCATGTGCTTGTGTGTATATGTATATGCATGTTTGAGTGTGTGCATATGTTTGCATAAGTGTGTGTATCCTTTTTTGTGTGCATTTGTGAATTTTTGTGGGTGTACATGTGCACATGTTTGTGTGTGTACATTTGCACATGTTTGTGTGTGTGCATGTCCGTGCAAGAGTGTGTGTGCATGCATGTTTATGTATGTGCATGCAAGCGAGAGTGTTTGTTTGTCTGTGCATGTGTCAATGTGTATTTGATTTTTTGTGTGTTTATGTATGTGTGCATGTGCATTTTTGTCGACTTGTGTTATATTGTGTGCGCATGTGTACATATATTTGTATGTGTGTGTGTGTATCTATGTGGTGTAGGTGCGATTGCATGTGGGTTCTTATGAGCATGTATGTGTACTTGTGCATGTGTATGTGTGTTTGAGTGCACGTGTGTATGCATTTGTGTTTGTACATGTGTGTGTGCGTTATGTGTTTGTATGTGTAAGTTAGTATGTGTGGTCTGTATGTAGGTCCATGTGTGTGCATCCATGCCTGTGTGTGCACCTATGCATGTGTTTTGTGCATGTGCGTATGTGTGTGCATGAGTTTGTGTTCTTGTGAGTGCAAGTGCATGTATGTGTGTACAAGTGTGCTTGTGTGTGCATGTTAGTATTTATGTGTGTGTATGCATGTGTTTGTGCACATGCCCAAGTGCATGTATGCATGTGAACAAGCATGTGTGTGCATTCATGTGTGCATGCATGCGTACATGTGTGTGTTTATTGCGTATATGTGCATGTGAATGTGTATGTATGTGGTTGTGTGTGTGTGTGTGCATGCATACATATATGCACATCTATGTATGCCTTTGCGTATATGTGTGTGTGTGTGTTTGTGATTTTATGTGTGTGTTTTGGTGTGTGTTTGAGTGTACCTACATATATGCATGTGCATGTGCTTAATTCTGAATGTGTTTGTGTCTAATAGTGTGCATGTGTGTGTACTTGTGTTTTTGTTTGTTTATAGATGTGTGTGCTTGTATGTGTAAGTGTATATATGTGTGCATATGTTTGTCTATGTGTATGTGCATATAAGTGTGCTAGTAGATGCATGTGCATTTGTGCTTGCGCATATGTTTGTGTGTGTGTGTGCGAGTGTGTGTGAATGTGTGAGTCTATGTGTCTGCACATCATGCAAGTGTGTGTATGTGTGTGATTGCATGTGTATATGAGTTTCTTTGCATTTGAGTGCTTGTGTGTTCTTGTGTGTGAATGTGGGTTTGTGCATATTTTTGTGTGTGCAGCATTATGCAAGTGTTTATGTCTGTTCATGCACACATGTGTGAATATGTGTGTGTGTGCATGCATGTTTGTTCATGGGTGTGTGTGTTTGTTTGTATATATGCATGTGTGAGGGTATGTGTGTGCATGAATGTGCATGCTTATAATAGGAATGTGTGTGTGCATGCTTGTCTGTGTAGGTGTCTGTGTGTATATATGTGCACTTCTACGTGTGTGTGTGTGAGTTCTTGCATATGTGTGTCCATGTGATATTACATCATTGTGTATGTGTGTGCATGCATGTTTGTTTATGTGTGTGTGTGTGTGTATGTGCTTGTCTATGTGTGCATGTGTTTATACATCAGTGCAAGTGTGCATGTGTAAGCATGTTTGTTTTTGCTTTTTTGTGCATGTGTGTGAGCACGTGTGCATGTTTGCTCATGTGTGAGTGTATGTATATTTATGTAGATGTTTGTATTTATATGTGTGTGTGTATGTGTGTGTTTGTGTGTGTGTATGTGCATGCTTGTACATATGTATGTGTACATGTGTATGTGTGTGATTCTGCATGCATGTTTGTACGTGTCTTTTTAAGGCTGTGTCATGTGTGTGTGTGTGCTTGAGTGTGCATGAGTGCATGTTGTTCTTTGTGCATGCATGTGTGTGTAGGTGCACATGTGTAGGTGTGTGTGTGTGCATGTGTGTGTTTGTTTGTGTGGGCATATGTGTATTTGCCTTCATGTTTGCAAATGAGTTTATGCATGTGCTTGCTCGTGCATGCTCAAAGGTATGTGTGTGTTTTGCATTTGTATGTATGCATGGGTACATGCCTATGTTTGTTTATGTATGTGAATGTGAATGTGCATGTGTATACATGAGTGCACTTGTGTGTACATGTGTGCATATGTGTTGGCAAGTGTGTATGCATGCATGTGTTTTTGCATGCATTTGTGTGTGTAAATAAATGTGTAGATGTGTGTGTGTGCATGTGAGTTTGCATTATTATTCATGTACGTGTGTGTGTGCTTATTTATGCACGTGCATTTTTGTGTGCATGTGTATAAGTGTGTGTGTGCGTGTGTGGATGCACATATTTGTGTGTACATATGCGTGTGCATGCATGTTTGTGTGTGCCAAAGTGTCTGTGTATGGGTTTGTCTATCTGCGAGTGCATGTGTGTTCAGGTGTGTGGTTATGTGTGGGTGAAGATCTATCTGAATGGCTATGCACATGCTTTTGTGTATGTGTATGTTCCTGCTTGTGTGTGTATGTGTCCATAAGTGTGTATGTGTGTTTGTGAGTGTGTGCAATTTTTACATGTGCTTGTGTATGTGTGTTTCGTGGTGTCTATGTTTGGGTGTGTGTGTGTGCATATGTGCATGTTTATGTGCTTATGCATGTTTGTGTGCTTATACATGTCTATGTATGTGTGTGTTCCTGCTTGTGTGTGTATGTGTTCATAAGTGTGTACGTGTGTTTGTGAGTGTGTGCATTTTATGCTTGTGCTTGTGTGTGTGTCATGGAGTCTATGTTTGGGTGTGTGTGCGCATATGTGCATGTTTATGGGCTTATGCATGCATGTGTTTGTACGTGTTTGCATGCAAGCACATGAATGTGTTAATATGTGTGGGTGTGTGCAAGTGTTGCCTGTGTGTGCCTGTGTGTGTGTGTGTGTGCATGTAAGAACATGTGTGTGTGTGTTTTGGTGCACATACCAATGTGTGTATCTTTGTGTGGGTGTGCATGCACATGTGCCTCAGTGCATTTCTTCATGCATGTATGTCTACACAAATGTGTGTGTGTGTGTGTGTATACATGTGCTTTTATGTTGTGTGTATTCATGTGTGTATGTGCATGTGCATTTTGCAAATTTATGAACGTATGTGTTTGTGAATGTATGTGGGACTACATATATGAGCATGTGCGTGCACGTGTATGTTCATATGCAATTGTGCATGTGTGTTAGTTCATGTGTAGGGGTGTGTGTATAAGTATAGTTTTGCAAGTGTGTGTGCCTGAGTTTGCATCATTATGTGTGTGTGTGTGTGTGCATGTGCATTTGCATGTGTTTGTGCATGAATGCTTGTGTCGGTGTGCATGGATGGCATGTGGGCATATTTTTGTGTGTTCATGAGTGTGTGGGTGTACTTGTATGCATGTGTGCATGTGTTTATAGCAGATGTGTGTGTGTGCATGTGCATGTGTGTGCTTGTGTTTACGTACATGTGTGTACACACTCAAATGTGTGCATTCATGGATGTGCATGTATGTGTATGTGTGTTAGTGTGCATGCTTGTGTGTTTGTACATGTGTGTGTGTGCATACTTGTCTGGGTATGTGTGCATTTGTGTGTATGGATGTACGTGCATGTGCATGTGCTTCTGCATGTGTGTGTTTATAGAAATATGTGTGTATTTTCTTCTTTGTGTTTGAGTGCACATATGCATGTGCTTGTGTGCACATGTTGTTGTGTGCATATATGCATGTGTTTATAAGTATTTGTGCATGAGTTTGTGTGCATGTTCATGTGGGTGTGTGTGTGCATATGAGTATGTGTGGGTGTGTGTCTATATAACTATGTCTATTTGCATGTGTTTGTTCATGTGTGACTGTCTGCATTTGTACATGTGCATCATTATGTGTATGTTGCCTACGTATGTTGCATGTGTATGTGTATGGGTGTCTATGTATGTATAGCTATGTGTGAGTGTTTGTGCACATGTGTATTTTTTTGTGTGTGTTTTATGAGGGTGTGTGTGCATGGCCATATGCATGTGTGTTTACATGTGTGTCCATGTGCATATGTGTATATGTGCATTTATGTACCTATTTGTGATAGTGTTTACATGCTTGTATATGTGTCTCTGTACGCGTGCATGCTTATTTTTTTGTACATGTTTGTGTGCATGTGTGGACATTTGTGCCCATTTGTTTGTCCATGTGTCTATACATGTTTGTATATGTGTGTGTTCATGTGCATGTGTACATTCCCACATATGTGTGTTGTGTGTGTACATGCATCTTTGTGTTGGTGCATGTGCTTATGTGTGTGTGTGTGTGTGTTTATGTGTTTGTTTGAGCTTTTATGCATACATGCAAGCATGTGTGTGCATGTGTATTACATGAGTGTGCATGTGTGCTTTTTTTGGGAGCATACATGTGGTTGTGTGACTATACATTTGTATGTGTGTGTGTGTGTGTGTGTATGTTTTTTTGTTTTAATGTGTGTGCACATGTGCATGCATTTATGTGTGAATGCATGTCTATGTGCATGAGAGCTTGTGTGTGCATATGTGCGTGTTCTTTTGCATGTGCATGTGAGTACATGTTGTTTGCTCGAGCTTCTACATGTGCATTTGCATGTGTGCATGGGTACATGCACATATGTGCGTGTGTGTTTGTTTGTGTGCATGCTTATGCATGTGTCTATATTGATTCATATATGTGTGTACATCTGTGTGCACATGCATGTTTGTGAATGTTTCTATGGGCATTGGTAAACATGCATACATGTTGGTGTGTGTGTGTGTGTGTAAATATGTATGTGTGTGAGAGTATGCATGTGTGTGTGTGTGCTTGTTTGTGTGTGTATGCGTGGGTGTGTATGCATGTGTGTATATATGCATGTGCACTTTTCTGTGTGTGTTTGTGGATATGTGCATATGGTTATTTGTGTGTGTATGTGTGTGTGTGCATTCCTATGGTGTTTGTGTGTTCATGTACGTGTGTATTCGTCTATGTGGGTGTGATTGTGTATGTGTGGTTTTGTTTGTGTGTGTCTATTTATGTGCATTTGTGTGTATATGTGTGCATATGCATGAGTGCCTGTGGTTGTGCATGTGTGTACCTATACATATGCATGTGTGTTTTTGCTTGAGGGTGTGTATGTATGCATTTCTGTGGATTTGTGTGTGTGTGTGAATTTGAGCATGTGTGATTGTGTATGTGTGTGTGCATGTTTCACTTATTTGCATGTATATGGGTGGGTGTGTATGGTTTTAGTTGCATGCATGTGAGTGTATTTGTGCATCCATGTGTGAGTGTGTGTATGTGTTTGTGTGCACATGCATGTTTGTGTTTCTGTTCATGTGTGAGTGTTTATGCACCTATTTTTATGTAGGTGCGAGTATTGTGCATCAATGTGTGTGTATGTGTGCATGTGCCTACATGTGTGTGCTCGATTGTGTGCATGCATGTTTACGTGTTTGCATATGTGTGTGCTTGTGAGTGCATAGGTGTGCTTATGTAAGTCCTCATGTGTTCATGTGTGTGCATGTGTATGTGTGCTTGTGTGTGCAAGTGTGTGGTTATGTATATGTGTGTGGATGTGTATGGCTGCATGCATTTAAATATTTATGTGTGTGTGTGTCTACGAGTGTGTGTTTGAATGTGTGCATGTGTGAGGTTGGGGGGTGTATGTGCTTATGTGTTTGTGTATGAGTGTACATGTGCATGTGTGTATTCGTATGTGTATGTGTGTGCTTGTTTATGTGTGTGTGTGTGTGCTTGTGCATGTTCATATTGTTGTGCATGTGTGCACATGAGCATGTGTGAATGTGTTTGTGAGTGTATGTGCATGTGTGTATATGTGCATGTGAAAGTGTTTTCTTACATATGTTTGTGCATGTGTTTCAATGCTTGTTCATGTGTGTGCATGTGTGCATGAACATGTGTGAATGGGTGTCTATGCATGTATGCATTTATGTTGCTAATGTATGGATGTATGCATATGTATGTCTATTTGCAAGTGTGTGTAAACATGTCTATATTTGTGCATGCATGCATGTGTGTGTGTGTGTGCATATGTGAGTTTGGTGTGTGTACATGTGCTGATTTTGGTGTGTGTGAGCCTTTATGTGTGCATGTTTATGCTTGTGTAGGTGTGTATATGTGTGCATGTGTGGCCGTGCATGCTGTGTGAGTAACAGTGTGTACACGCAAGTGTGTTCATTCGTTCATGCATGTGTGTATGCGTGTGTGTGTGCCTGCATGTATGTATGTGTATGTGCATGTGTGTCTTTATGTGTGGGTTATTCTTGTGATTGTGTATGTGTGCATGAGTTTGAGCACGTACATGCATGTGGTTTTTTTCTTGTTGTGTGAGTGTATTTGCATGCATGTGTTTGCGTGCATGTCAGATGTCAGCGTCTGAGAGAGAGAATGTCTGTGTGTGTATGCATGAGCATGCATGTTTGCCTTCATGTATCCATGTATATGCACATGTGAGTGTGTATGTGTGTGCATGTATGGGTGCATGTGCTGTGTGTAAGGTTGTATGCTTGCATGTGTGTCCATTTGTACATGCGTGCATGTGTGTGTTATGTGTGAGGGCATGCATGTGCTCATGCATGCATTTGTGTAGGTTATCCTTGTGTTTGTGCATGCATTGGTGCATATGTGTATGAGTTCGTGCACATGAATGCATATGTTTTTTTTAATGTGTGTGTGTGTGTGCATGTTTGTGTGCATATGGTTGTGTGTGTGATTGCTTATGTGCATGTGTGCTTGAGTGTGTCTATGTGCATGCATGTGTGTGTATATTTGTTTGCATAAGCATGTATGCATGTTTGCACATTTGTTGTGCCTGTGTGTGCGTGTTAATACATTTGCATGCATGTGTGCTATTGTGTGTATGCATGTGTGTGTGTGTATGTGTGGGCATACATGATCATGTGTGTATGCATTTGTGTGTGTGTATGTGTGGGCATACATGATCATGTGTGTATGCATCTTTGTAAGCATGTGTTTGAGCCTGTGTTTTTCCATCTGTGTGTATATTTATGCATATTTATGTAGTTTTTTATTCATATGCATGCATAGGTGCATTTGTATACTCATGCACAACACTGTGCACATGTGTACTTGTGTGTGTAAATGTATGTGTGTGTATGCATGTGTGTGTGCATGTAAGGGTGTGGGTGCGCATGTGAATATGTGTTTTAGTGAGCATTTGTGTATGTACGTGTATGCATGGGTGGGCATTGTTTGTATATATGCAAATGATTCCATGGGTGCATGTGAGTGCACATATGCATGTGTATTTCAACGTGTGTGTGTGTGAGTGTATGTGTTTGTGTGTGAATTTTTGTGCATTTGCATATGTGTGTATAAATGTGTATGCACGTGAGTCTTTGTGTGTGTGTATGCACACGTGAGTGCATGTGTGTTTTGTGAGTGAATGTGCATGTGTGTGTATGGGCATGTGTGCTAATTTGTCTATGTATTTGTGTGTGTGTGTTTGTTTATGTGTGTTTATGTACATCTATGTATTTGTGTGTGCATGCTTATGCATTTGTATTTGTGTGTGTTTTTTTATGTGTGTATGCATGTGTTTTTGCATGAGTGTGTGTATAATTATGTGTGTGCATGCGAGTATGTGCACATGAATGTTCATGCTAGTGTGCATATATGAGTGCCTGTACATGCGAGCATGTTTGTTTGCACATATTCATCTATATTTATGCTTGTGTATGCATGTGTGAATGTTTGTTAAGGTGTGTGGGCATGCATAAGTGTGTAAGCTTGCCATTTTTGCTTGTGAAATTATGTGTATGTGCATCAATTCTTGTAAGTGTCTTTGTGCTCATGTGTGCATGCATGTAGGTGTGTAGGTGTATATGTGCACATGTGTGCATGTAAGCAAGTGTGTGTGTGTGTGCATGTGAGTTAGTGTGTATGTGCATGCTTGTGTGTGGAGGACATGTGTTAGTGTTTGTGTCTATGTGTGCATGTGTGTGTGTGTGTAAGTGTAAGCATGCATGCGTGTGTGTGTGGATGTGTGCACATGTGTGAGTGTGTGCATGTGTCTGTGTATGTATGTGTGCTTATTCATGTATGTGTGTGTGTGTATTTGAGTTTATGTGAGCGTGAATGTGTGTGCATGCGTTTGTTCTTGTCTGTGTTCTTGTATATGCAAATGAGGGTGTTCATGTGTGTTTATGTGCATGAGTTCATGTGCATGTGTATGTGTGTATGCATGTGTGTTTATTTGTGCATGTGTGTGTGCATATGCTTGTTTGTTTATGTTTGTGTTTGTGAGTATGCATGCTTGTGTGTGTGCAAGTGTATGAACTTAGGTGTGCGGTTGTGCTTATGGGTGTGCATGCATTTGTGTACATGTGCATGCTTGTGTAAGTTTTTGTGCATGTGTACATGTATGAATGTGTGTTTATGCATGCTTGTGTGTGTGTGCCTAAGAGTTTGTGCATGCATGCTTGAGCATGCATGTGCATATGTGTTTGTGTACTTGTGTGTTTCAATTTGAGTGTGTGTATTTGGGTTCCTATGGTTGTGCATATGCATGTGTTTGTGTGCTTATATGTGTGTGTGTTTGTGTGCTTGTGCATATGTGCATGTGTGCATGTGCATATGTGCTTGTGTGTGTATGTTTGTGCGAGCTTATGAATGTCTGTGTGTGTGCCTATGTGTGTGCATGCATATGCATATCCTTGTGCCTATGTGCACTTTGCATGTGTGTGAATGTTTTTGAGCCTTTGTCTATACGTGTTTGTACTCTTATTCATATGCATGTTTTTGGGCTTTCTATCAATATGTGTGTTTTCATGCATATTTGTGAATGTGTCCATGTCCATGTACATGTGTGCTCATGTGTTCATGTGTTGTGTGATTGTGTGAGTGTGTGTGCATGTGGGTATATGTGCATGTGCATAGGAGGGTGTGTATTTGTGCAGATATGCATGTGTGTGTGTTTGAGCATGTGTGTGTCTAGGTGCATGCAAGTGTGTATATGTGTGTGTGCATTTTATGTGTGCCTATGTGTTTTTATGTCTGTGTATGTATATTTGTGGATGTGGTGTGCATGCATGTGCATGCACGTGTATAGATGCATGTGTGTATATGCACGTGCAAGTGTGTGCACATCTATGTGTGTGGGCATGGCTGTGTGTGTAGGTGTCAGTGTGTGTAGCTGTGTGTGTGCTTGTATTTAGTTGTGTGTGTTTGTGTGTGTCTGCATACATGTGCATGTGTACATGAGAGCATATCTGTGCATCCATATGCATGGATTTGCATGTTTGTGCAAGTGGAAGCACATGTGTGTGTGTGAGAGAGTGTGTTTAGGTGAACATAAATGTTTGTGTGTGTATGGATGTGCATGCATATGTTTTTGTGTTTGTGTGTGCACATGTATACATGTGTGTGTTCACCTTTATGTAAGTGTTTGTGTGCCTTTGTTTATGCATGTGGGCATATGCATTTGTTTGGCTTCATGCCTTTGTGTGTGTGCACATGTGCATATGTATTCATGTTGTTGTAAATGTGTTTGGGTGCATCCAAGTTGGCATGTGTGTGTGCATGTGTTTGCAAGAATGTATGCATGTGTGTGCGTGCATCCATGTGTGTGTACTAGTGCATGTGCATGAGTGCATGCATGCATGTGCTTGTTCTTACAAACGTGTGTGTGTGTGTGTGTGTATGCGTGTGGGTGGATATGCATGTGCTTTTTTTGTGCATTAGTTTGCATGCTCATGTGTGTGTGTGTGTTTGTGCAAGTGTGATTTGAGGTACACATAAGTGCATGCATATGTGTGTGTTTGTATGTGTGTTTTTCTATGGGTGTGTGTGTGTGCATGTGTATGTTTATGCATGCAAACATGCGTGTGTGTGTGTGTTGGTTTGTACGTGTGTGTGAGTTTGTACGTGTTTTCATTTTTGAGCATGCATATGTGGTTATGTTTGTGTATGCATGGGTGTGTGTGTGTGTGTTTATGTACACATGTGTGCGTAGGTGTGTATGCATGCATGTGTGTCTTTGCGCATGTTTATGTGTATGTGTAAGTGTGTGTACATGTTTTTGATTGTTTTGTACTCGCATGTATGTGTTTATGCATCTATGTGTGTGTGTATTTGTGTGTGTGGTTTGTGTTCATATGTGTATGTGTGTGCATGCATTTGTGCATGCACATGCTTATGTGTTTATCTGTGTGCATGCATGTGTGTGTATGCATGTGTATGTGCTCGTGTGAACACATGTGTGTTCCTGTGCGTATGCACATGTGCAGGTATGTCTATGTATGCATTGTTATACAATTGCATGTCTATGTATGCATGGTTATACAAACATGCTCGTGTGTATGTGTGCATGTGTTGTGCATGTAGATGTTTGTGTAGGGAAAGTGCAAGTGCATTCCTATACATGTTTGTACACCCTTGTGTGCATCTGTATGCATGTGTATATATGTGTGTTTGTGCCTACACTTGTGTGTGTGTATGTGAGTACATTTACATGTGTGACTATATGTTGTGCATGTGTGTAGGTGTTAGTGTTGGTGTGTATGTCTGTGTGGATGTGCATGTGAACGTGCATGTATAAGTGCTTGGATGTTTGGATATTTGTGTGTGCATGAGTGTTCGTGCATGTCTGTGTGTGAGTTTATGTATTTGTGTGTGTACAAGTGCATGTACATGTGTACGTTCCTATGTGTGAGCATGTTTATGTGTGTGTGTACTTGTGCGTATGTGTGTGTGTCTAGGTTCTTGTGCATGTACGTGCATGCTTGCATGCTTGTTCATGTGTATGTGTGTGCATTTGTGTGTGTTAGCATGTGGTAGTGTGCTTATGTGTCTAAGTGTCTAATAGTATGTTCATGCATTTGCATGTGTGTGTGTGCACATGTATGTATATATGTGTGTGCAAATGCATAATTTTCTTTGTATGTGCATATGCATGTTTGTGTGAGTGTATGTGGAATTTTTTGTGAGTGCTTGCATGTGTGTCTACGTGTGCTTGTGCATGCATGCATGTGTATGCATGGGTGTGTCTATTTGTGTGTATATGTGTGCATGCATGTGCAGATTTGAGCATGTGCATGTGAGTGTTAGTGTGTTGTGTGCATATATGTGTATGCATGTGTGTGATTTGCATGTTTGTGTGTGCATTTGTGTTGAAGTGCATGAGCATGCATGCATTCGTGCACATACGATTACCTATGTATGCGTGTGTATATGTGCGTGTTTGTGCATGTGTGTGTATGCATGCATGCTTGTGTCTATGTGTGTGAGTATGTGTGTGTGCATGTGTATATGACTACATGTTATGTTTGTGAGTGTGTGTGCATGTGTTGTGTGTGCATATGTATGTGTGCTTGTAGATACTTGTACATATTTGGGTGTTTATTTTTTTCTGTATATGTGTGTGCATGTGTGCAGATATGTGTGTGTATTTGCACGTATGAGTGTTAGCATGTCCATGTGTGCATGTGTGAGTTTGTACATGCACATGGATGTGTGTGTGTTTGTGTATGTGTGAGTGTTAATGCTGGTGTGTGTGATTGGATGCATGGATGCTTGCATGTGTGCATGCATGCATGTGTGTGGGTGTGGTTGTGCATTGTTTCTTGTTCATGTGTGTGTGTGTGTGCATGTGAGTGTGGTTGTGTACACGTGTGTATGTGGATTTGTGTGATAGTATGTGTAGGCCTGTCTATGTGTGCAACTATCTATGTGTGTTCACACATACACGGTGTGTGTGTTTAAGTTAATGTGTATAGGTGTTTGTGTGAATGTATGTGTGTGCATGGGTACATGAGTGCTTGTATGTTTATGTGTATTCCTTCATGTGTGTGGCCATGATCACATGTGTTGATGTATGTGTGTGTGTGTGTGTGTGTGTGTGTTTGTGTGTCTGTGCATATGTGTGTAATGATGTGTGTGTGTGTGTGTGGGTGAATGTGTGAGTGTGTAAGTGGTTTTGTGTTTGTGTGTGCATACATGTGTATGGATGTTCATGTGTGTGCTTTATGCATCTACATGTGAGTGTATGCATGTGCATGCGTGTAGGGCCATTTCTTTATGAGTGCACATATGCATGTTCATGCATGTTTGTGTGCATGTTTGTATGCATATTTGTGCATAGTTATTTGTTTGTGTATGTATGTGCATGCACTAGTGTGTGCATGGGTGCATATGTGTGTCATATGTGTTTATAACATTGGGTGGGTGTGCATTCTAATGTGTTTTTGTGCAACCATGTGTCTGCATCTATATATATGTGTGTGTGTGTATGTGTAGACATGCATGTTTATGTGCCTATTTGAATGCATACATGCATGTGCATGTGTACGCATCTATCTTTGCATGTGTGCATTTGTATTTGTGTGTGTATGTGTGTGTGTGTGTGTGCATATATGTGAGTGTGTGTGCTATTTGCACATTTGTGTCTGTGTGTGTATGTGTGTGAGCATATTTGTATTTGTTCCTATAGATGTGTGTAAGCATGCTGCATGTGGGTCCTTGTTTGTGCATGCGTGCATGGGTGCGTTAGCGTAGGCTTGTGTGCACCTGTACATGTAAGTGCTTGGTTCATGTGTGTGTGTGTAAGTGTGTTTGTAATTGTGTGTGTGTGTGTAAGTGTGTTTGTAATTGTGTGTGTGTGTGTGTGTGCATGTGTCAGTGTCTATGTTTGTTCATGTTTATGTGTGTATGTGTGCATTCATATGCATGTAAATGTATAGGTGTGAGTGACTGTGTATGTGCATGAAGCTATTCATGCGTTATAGTTGTGTGTGTGTTAATATGCATGCAAGTGTGCATGTTCTTTCGTGTTTGTGTCCATACATGTGTTTGTATTCATGTGTGTGTGCATGGGTGCACTCACATGTGTATGTGTGTGTGTATGTGTGGTTTTGTGTTTGTGCGGGTGTGAGTGGATATGTGTAAATGTGTGTCTACATGTGTGCGTTTGCATGCATCTATGAGTGCATATGCATGTGTGTGTGAGCATTCATGTGAGCATATGTGTGTGTGTACAATTGTGGGTGTATGTATGTGTGTTTGTGTATGTGTTTGCATGAATATGTGTGTGTGTGTGCGAGTGTATTTTTGCATGTGTGTATACATGTGCATGCCATTGTTTGATTGTATATGTATGTGTGTGTATGTGTTTTCATGTGCATATGTGTGTGTGTGTGTGTGCTTGTGTATGTGTCTTTGTGTATGTGTATGCATGTATATGTGCATACTTAAGCATATGTACATGTTTGTGCCGGTGTATGTGTACATGCGTACATGTGTGTGCAAGTGTGTATTTACGTGCATGAGTGTGCTTGTGCTCGTGTGTGTGCGTGCTTGTGCATGTCCGTGCACATGTATGCGTTCCTCTATGTTTGCATGTGTGTGTGTACTTTGGTATGTCTACACAAGTGTGTGCATGTTTGTGTAAGTGCATTACATGCATGAGTGTTTTTGTGGGTGCACATATGTGCATGTTTTTATGTGCATACTTGTATGCATATGTGCACAAATTTATGCATTTTTGTGTGCATGTTTTTGTGCATGAGGGTGTTCATGTGTCTGCGTTTGTGTGCATCTATTTGTAGGGTGTACATGTGTGTATGTTTGTAAGTTCTTCCATGTGTGCATGAGTGTGTATACGTGTTTGTGTTTGTGTATGTGCATGTGTAAGAATGTATGTGTATAAGCATTTTTGCGTGTGCACATATGTGAGTGTGTGGGTGTGTGTATGTGTGAGTGTGAAGGTGGCTATGTGTGTTTCCATGCATGTTTGTGTGTCTATGCATGTGCATGTGTACATGTGTCATTGTATGTATGCAAGTGTGCATGCATGTGTGTACATGTGGGTATGTAAGCATGTGCTTGTTCGAGTGTGTGTGTGTGTCTATGAGTGTATCTATATGTGCATCTATGCATGTTTGCATTTGTATGTGTGAGCACGTGTGTGAGTGTGTGTATACATGCATGGTTTTGGGTGTGCATGTCTATGTGTGTGCTTGTGTGTACTTATGCATGTTATTTTCTTGGTATTGTGTTTATATATCTATGTATGTGCTTGTGTGTGTGTGTATGTGCATAAGCATCTATGTGTGTGGGTGTTAGTGGGTATGTCTACATGTGTGTGTGTGTGCTTGTTTGTGTGTATCGATGTGTGCATGTGTTCTTGTTCACATGCACTCATGTGTATGTGTCTGTGCATCTGTGTGCCTATGGGTGTGTGTTTACATGTGTGTGTATGTATGTGTGTTTGCATGCATGGACTTGTGTGTGTGTGCATGATTGGTTGTGGAAGTGTGTGTGTGTCTGTGCATATTCCTACATGCGTATGCACGTGTTCATGCTTGTATACTTGGTTGTGTTTATATGTGTGCATGCGAGCTTGTTGGTTTCTATAAAAGTACATATGCATGTGCATGCGTGCATAGAGGTTCAATGCATGCTTTTGTGCCTATGTGTGCACGTGTGATCTTGTGTGCATGTGTGTGTGCATGTGCATGAGTGTTTGTGTATGTATGTGCATTTGTTTATGCACATGTGTATGTCTATGTATTCATATCTCTATGTTTATGTGTGTCTACATGTTCATGTGTATTTGTAAGTGTCTATGAGGGTTTGTGTGTATGTGTGTGTGGATATGTGTGTACATGTGTGGTTTTGTATATATGCATATGTTCATAAGCATTTATTATGTGCATGTTTGTATGTGTGAGTGTGTGAAAGAATACTCTATGATCAAGTGCATGTATGTGTATGTTCATGTGCATGTGCTTGTGAGTACATGGATTCATGCTCGTGTGTGTGTGTGAATGGATGTGTTAATGTGAATGCATGCACGTGTGTGTGCATGTGTGTGTGCATGTGTGTGTGCTAATACAAACGTGCATGCATTGGTGTGTATGTGTGCTTGTCCATGTGTGTGGTTGTTTGAGAATGTGTGCATGTGTGTACATTTGTGTGCGCTCATGTGTGAGTGCATGCATGTATTTGTTTGTGTATTTATGTATGCATAAGTGTGTTTGGATGCATGTATGTGTGTGCAAGTTCGTGTTCATCTGTGTGAATATGCGTGTTTGCTTTTGCATGCATGTACTTATGTGTGATTATGTGTATGTGTGTGCATATGTGTGCACTTGTGCATGTATTAATGTGTGTGTGTGTGCATGTGTTGTGCATACTTGTGCTTATGAATATGTGTGTGCACATAATTGTCTATGCTTGAGTGTGCTTATTTGTGTATGCATGTGTGTTCAAATGTGTGTGCATGCATGTGCACATGTTATTGCACTTGTGTTTGCATCTCTGTGTTTCGTAAATGTGTATGTGCATGTTTCTTTATCGTTGCACATATTTGTATGTGTGTGTGTGTGCATGTGTGTATGTTTTTGTGTGTGAGCATGTGTTTGCATGCATGTGCTCATGTTTGTATGTGTGAGTGTGTGTGTATATGTATGATTATGTGTGTGTGTGTATATGTATGATTATGTGTGTGCATTCATGTGTGTGTGTGCTTGAACACATATATGAATGTGTGTTTGTGTGTTGACAAGTGTAAGTGTGTGCGCATGTACATGTGTGAGTACATCTGTGAGTATTTTTGCATGTGTATTCCTACATGTGTGTGCTTGAACACATATATGAATGTGTGTTTGTGTGTTGACAAGTGTAAGTGTGTGTGCATGTACATATGTGCATGTCTGAGTGTGTTTGTGTGGCATGTATGTGTGTGTGTATATGTGCATGACTTTATGCATGTGTGCTCTTTTGTGTGTGTTTGTAGCATATGCGTGAATGTGTGTGTGTGTATGTGTTTGCATATGGGTATGTGTGTGCATGCATATGTGTGTGGGTGTGTTTGTTCATGCATAATTATGTGTGTGTGAGTGCTTGTATGTATTTATGTGGGCATATGTGTGTGCATGCTTGGTTGTGGGTGTGTGTGAGCATGTATTTGTGTGCCTATGAGTCCACATGTGTGTATGTGTGTGCATGCATTTGTGTTCATGTGAGTTTGTGAATGTATTTGTGCATGTGTTTGTGCACATATGCACATTCATTTGTTTATACATGTGCATGCATGTTCGTCCGTGTGTGCATTTGCGAATGTGTTTGTGTGTGTGTGCATGCATGTGCATATGTGTGTGTGGGCTTGTGTGTACATGCACATGTGCTCGTACACGTGTGTGTGAGTGTGCATCTATGCGTGTATTTATGCAAGTTTGTGCATGTGTTTCTATGTATGTGTGTGTGCATGCATATGTATGTGTCTGTTTATTTATGCATGTTTACATGTGCATGCACATTTAAATGTCCATCTATGTGTGTGCATGCTTTTTGTGTGCATGTATGTGTGTGCATGCACATATGTCTGTGTGCTTATCTGTGTGGTATGTGTGTGCACACATGCCTATTCTTGTTTGTGTTTGTGTCTATGTATATGTGCTTCACTATGCATTTGTGTGCTATTTGTGGATTCTTTTACATGTAAGTAAATATCTATGTGTACATGCATGTGCATTCTTGTACATGCTTGTGTGTATGTGTTTGAGCATGTGTTTTCATATTTGTGACTCTATGTGTGCATGTGCTTATTAATATTTATATGTGTATGTGTGTGTGCATGTATATGTTGATGCATATATCTGTGTGTGTGAAATTGCATGTTTGTGTGTGTGTGCATGTGTGCATGTCTATATGTTCAAGTCATGCACTTATTCAAAAATGCATGTGAGAATATATTTGTGTGTGTGTGGGTGGATCTGTGTGCTCATGTGTATATGTGCAAGCTTGCATTTGCATATACATGTGTGTGTGCTTGCATGTATGTGCACATGGATGTACATGTGTGTGTGTGTGTGTGCATGCATGTGTTTGCATTTGTGTGTGTTTGTGATGCATGTTTATGTGCATGAATGTTTTTATGTAGGTGTATATTTATGTGCTTGTGTGTGTGCATGGGTGCATACATGTCTCTGTGCATACATACATGTGTGTTCATGCATGCATGCATTTTTGGTTCTGGGGTTTGTGTGTTGATGCATGTGTGTGCACTTGTTTGCGTGTGTGTATGCGTTTATGCATGTTCATGTGCATGTGTGTACTTGCAAGTGTTTGTGCTTGTTTTTTTGTGCTTGTAGTGTGTGTGTGTGTGTGCGTTCTAGGATGTGTGTGTGCGTGCATATGTGTATCTTTATGTATGCATGTGTGTGTATCTACACATGTTTATGTGTGCTTCATGCATGTGTGTGTGTGCACACATGTGAATGCATGTGTGTATATATTGGTGTTTGTGCTTTTATCATTATATGCATGTGCCAGCATTGTTTCTATGTGCATGTGCCTGTGTGTTCCTCTATGTGCGAGTTTTGGTGCTTGTGCACATGTGTGTGTGTGTGTGCATGTTTGTGCATGCATTGGCATGTGTGAGTGTGTAGGTGCATGTGGGTGTCTGTGTGTGTGCTTGTGCATGTGTACATGTGTGGGTTTGTGTGTGTGTATGCATGCGTTTATGATTACATGCATGTGTGCATGTGAGTGGGAGTGTGTGTGGGTCATGTGGATTGGTGTGTGTGTGTATATGCTTGTGCATGACCATGTGTGTGTTTATGTGCTAATGAATGCAAAAACATGGACATGTGTGTGGGTATTTGTGTGTTTAGGTGTGTATGTGTGTTTGTCTACACAAGTGCACGTGTGTGAATATGTGTGTATATGTTTGTGTTCATGAATGCGCTTGTGCATGTGTTTGTCTGTGTGTGCACACATGTGTGTATGAATGAGTGTTTGCATGTGTGACTACATGTGTTTGTGTTTGTGTGCCAGTGTGTGCATTTGTAGTGTGTTTGCATGTACATGTGTGAGTGTGTGCATGTGTGTTTTCCAATGTATATGCATGTGTATGTAAACATCTTTGTGACTTTGCATATGTGTATGCATGTGTGTGCATGCATATGCATTTGTATATGTGTGTGTGTGTGTGTTCATGTGTGCATGTGAGTGTATGTTCACATCTATATGTTTGTGTGCATGCATACGTGTGTGTATGTATGCTTTTGCATGTTTTGTGCATGCGTGTGTGTATATGTTTGTCTATGTATGCATATGTGCATTTGTGAAAGGGTGTGTATTTGTGCCTGTATGCATGTACGTGCATGTGTGTATGTGCATGGGTGTACGTGGACATGTTTGTGTTTACATCTAGGGCTATGTGTGTGTACATGCGTGTGTGCATATGTGTGTGCATAGGCATGTGATTTTGTGCTTTTATGTGTACACATATCCATGCTTCCATGCATGCATTTGTATTGGTGTGTTCTTATGTTTTTGAACATGTTTGTATGCATATTTGTCCATGTGTGTGTGTAAGTGTGTTTGAATGTTCATGTGTATGTGTGTGTGTTATGTGTACTTGTGTGTGTAAGTGTACATGTGTGCCTATCATGCATGCTTGCAAGCATGCTTGTGTGGATGGGGTTGTGTGTGTTCATGTGCATTTGTGCAAGCATGCATTTGCATGTGTGTGCATGTGTAGGTGTGCATGCATGTGTGTATGTATGTGTGTGTATGTGTGTATATATTTGTGTGCATGTCAACATATGCATGTATATGTTTATATTTGTGTGTGCACGTGTGTGTAGTGTTAGCATTTATTTTGTATTGTTTACAAATGTATCTTTGTGTATGCATGTGTGTGGGTGTGTGCACATGTGTGCATGTACATACATATGTGTGTGTGTTTGTGTACATGCGTGAGCATGTTCATGTGCATGTGTATGTGTGTGTGTGTATATGTGTGTATACACGTGTGTGTGTATGTGTTCTGTGCTTGTGTATGTGCTTATTTGTGTGTGTGTGTGTGCATGTGTGGGTTATGCATGTGTGTGTGTGTGTCTGTGTGCATGTCTTTGTGTATGAAAATATATGCATGTGTGTGCATGTAGGTGCCATTTAACGTGTGCCAATGTGTGTGTTTGCATGTGCATGTACATTTGCATGTACATACATGTGTGTCCATGTGTTTTATGTGTGAGTGTATTTATGTGTGTATGCATGTACATGTCTTCACCAATGTAAATTGGTGTGCATATATGTGTGTGCATATGTGAA
The DNA here is from genome assembly GCA_023846275.1 of Vanilla planifolia. Taxonomy (NCBI): domain Eukaryota; kingdom Viridiplantae; phylum Streptophyta; class Magnoliopsida; order Asparagales; family Orchidaceae; genus Vanilla; species Vanilla planifolia. Next base: position 315,617 of record JAIUJO010000307.1, on the reverse strand, counting down.
CATATGTGTGGTTGTGTGTGTGTGGGTGCTTCTACTTGCATGTATTTATGCATGTTTGTACATGTTTATGTTCATTAGTGCATGCATATGTTGAAGCATAAGTGCATGTGTGGGTGTGGATTTCAACATTTGTGTGGGTGTGTGTGCACATTTGTGTGTTTGTGTGATTGTGTGTGTGCATGTGTGTGTATGTGTGTAGGTGTGCATCCTTACATGTGTATGTGTCTCTGTGTTCATACTTTTGTGTGCTACACACTCATGTGTGTGTCTATCATTATGTGTGTATGTGTGTGTCCATGTGTGTGCATGTGAGTGTATCCATATGTTGTGTGTTATGAGTGAATGCATGCATGGGTATGGGTTTGGGTATTTGAGTTGGTGTGTGTGTGTGTGTGTGCATTTGTGTGTGTGCTAGTGCATGCGTGCATGTGGGTTTGTGTGTATATATACAAGTGCATCTATGTAGCCATGTGCAAGTGTGTGTTACTGTGCATGTGTGCATCGATACTAGTGAATGTGTTTATGTGTGCATGCACATGTGTGCATATACTTTTGTGTGTTATGTGGTCACGTTTGAGTGTGAGGTTAGGTATGCCTATACATGTGCATGTTTGTGCATGTGTGTGTATACATGAGTTGCACATGTTTGTGTGTGTTGTGCACACATGTGGTGCAAGTGTGCATGGTTGTGTGTGCATATGCATGCATGTGCACGTAGACATGCGTATATGTGTGTCTGTTTGTGTGCACTTGTTAGTGTGTATGCTTGTTCACGTGTTAGTGTATGTGCACGTGTATTCTTGTATGTGTGTATATTGGTGTATGTGTGTGCATATGTGTATTTGGTTGTGTGCAAACATATATATGTGTGGGCCAACATGATTATGCTTGTGTTTGTGCATGTGTATATCTATGTTTGTGTAGGTTTGTGTATGTGTGTGTGTGCATGTGTATGTTCAAGTCTGTGTTTGCATACAAGTACACACATGTATATGTGTGTGTGGGTTCGTGTGTTTATGTGTGAGTTAGTGAGGGTGGGTGTGAGTCTGTGTGTGTGAGTATGTGCATTTATCTTTGTCTGTGCATGTGTATATATGCATATGTTTGAGTGTGAACGTGCATATGTGCAAGTACACATGTTATGTGCTTGTGTGCTAGTGTGCAAGTGCATGTGTGCATGTTTGTACGTATGTGTCTTTGGATACAAAAATGCGTATGTGTAAGCATATGTATTTGTTTGCACGTGAGCATGTATTTATATGTGTGTGCTTGCTCCTACAAGTGTAGGTACATGTGTGCGTGCATGCACATGTGTGTGTTTGTGCACTCATGAGTTCATGTGTTTGTGTATGTGCTTATTTGTGTTTGTGGGTGCATGTGTATGTGCTTATGAGTGTGCTTGTCTGCTTATGCATATTTGTTTTTGTTCATGTACGAGCATGTGAATGTGTGTGTGTGTGTGCTTATTTGTTCATGTGCTCATGGGTAAGTGTGTGTGTGTGTGTGTGGATACATATGGGTGTCTATATGTGTGATTTTGCTTGTGTGCATTTTTATGTTTGTGCTGTTTTGTGTTATGGGTTTACGTGGGTGTTTTTGCAAGTTTATGCATCTATGTATGCATATTTATGCTAGTTTGCATTTGTGTTTGTGCATGCATGTATGTTTGGTTGTGCGTGCATATATGTGCTTGTGTTCCTATGGTGTGCATTTGCATATGCATGTGTGCTTGTTCTATTGCATGCATATGTGTGCATGTGTGCATACATGAATATGTATGTGTTTGTGTGATTATGCATTTGTGTGTGTGTGTGTGTTCCATGTCTATGTGTGTATATTTGTGCATACATGTGTGTATGTCATTTTTTTGTATATGTGTTTGTACATGCATCTACGTGTACACATGTATTTGTGACTCTATTTTTTGCATGTGTTTGTGCATGTGCATGTTTGTGTAGCACTTGTGTATGTTTGTGTAAATGCATATGCTTCTGTGTGTGTGTTCATGTTTTGATGTGCTTTTTCGGCATGGATGCATGTGTGAGCATGAATTTGTGTGCTTGCATATGTATGTGCTTGTTTGCATGCATGTTTGCACATTTCTTACGTGTATGCATTTGTGTATATGTGCACATTTGGGTGTGCATGATTGTGGGGGTGTGTACTTACATTCATGCATGTGCATGTAGGGTTGTGTGTGTGTGTGTGAATGCTTCTGCTAGTGTACACAAGTGCATGTGTATGTGTTTGTGTGTGCATGGTCATGAGTCAGTTTGTGTGTTTATAAATATTAAAAATTAATATTTAATTATTTAGTATTGATTGAGACAAGTTTAACAACATTTGTTTGATCTTGATTTGACCTCCTTAGTAATAAACAAAAATTCCATAGTTAAAAATCATAAATAAAAAAAAATTAGTTTTTAAAATTATGAAAATATATAATAAAGTTAAACTAAGATATACTAAAGTAATGTAATTTTGCAAAATCGAAGCAATGGAAAGGTCAAATGAGAGAAAATTGTTAATTAGATAGTAATATAAATAAATAAATATTAAATATTTAAAGAAATTTGATAAATTATATAAAAACTTATATTCTAATGCTCTAAAGAGATTTAATATAACATTGGAATTTTTAAATTAAGTATGAATATAAATGTCTCATAGGGTGTGCTAATACTTGAGAAAATAAAATATTAAGAATGTAGAAATAAATAATTATTAAGATAGAGCTCATAAATATTAGTTTAACGATGGTTGTATTGTCTTGCTAGACCTCATTTCAAATTATTATAAAAGTAAATATTATATAAGCATAAAACATAAAAAATTATTTTAATATTCCTTAAAACTTTTAATGCTAAAATGAGATAAATTAAAGAAATATCATATGGCCAAATTAACATAATTTAAAGTTCACAAGAATATAGATTTAAAGTTACTTGGTAGCATAACCAAGTCAAAAAGAAATATTTGAAGGAATGTGAAAAATTATATGACATAGTACATTCAAAAATACTAAGTAGATAAATGGAAATATCTTCGATTATCAAATAAGGTATGGATCAAAATATCTCATAAAACATGCCTAAACCTAAAAATATAAAATATTAAAATATATAAAAATGAATATTTAATTAGATAAAGCTCATGAAGAAGAGTGTAAAAATATTTCTTCAGTTTAATAGAAGCTCATTTGGAATTACCAAACATAACAGAAATAAATTATAATAAATAAAAATAAATTATTATTTTAACATTAAGTAATTATATGTATTAAAGTTAAATAAGATAAATTGAAGTAGTCTAATATATCTTGATCAAAATATTATTAAGGCCACATAAGAGGAGAATTAAAGTTACTTTGTAATATAACAAAGTAAGAGCTACAAATTTGAAGAAATATGATAAATTATATTAGAAAGTTTTATTAAAGTCCTAAGTATATCAAGTGTAACATCCTCAATTATTAATATAGTATGAACTGAAATATCCTCTGAAGTTGTCAGAGTAATAGAAAATAACATACTTAAGAAGGCAAAAGTAAATTTTTATTTGACAAAGGTCATCAAGATGTGACCCAATGATATTTGTTTTATCTCAATTGAACCTCATTCAAAATTATCATGAATTATCTAAGTTAATAAAGATTAATAAAAATTGATTACTCCTTTATAATAAGAAAATATGTATTAAATTTGAATTATGATAAATTAAAGCAATGCAATATCACAAATCAAATTGACTTAAGTGTCATATGAAAAAAAACTTATAGTTCTATAGTAATCTAATAAAACCAAAGTGAAGCATTTAAGGAATTGAGATAAATTATTTAAGGAATTTTACATTCCAGGATACTAAGGAGATTGATTGTGACATTCTCGATCAATAATTTAGGTACAAAATGAATGTATCATAAAGCATGCATAAATACTAGAAAATAAATATACTTAAAATGATTAAACTAAACATTTAATTAAAGAGAGATCAATGACACTAGTCCAATGACAATTGTTTTTTCAATCAAATTTTGTTTTGAATTATATATATTATAAAAGTAAAAATAACTAATTAATAATAAAATATTTTAATAAATATAACTAAATATATATGAAATCTATAATGATATAAATTTTAAAAAAATATAATATAACAAAATCAAAGTAATGTAATAGCCCTACGAGAAGGATATAGAGTAAATTATGTCATAATTAGTGCAAAATCAAAGGAAATAAAATATCTAAGAAATGTAAAACTTAATATTTAATTACATAATGCTCGTTAAGATTAGTCCAATGAATGAATCATATCCATCAAACCTCATTTTGAATTTTTGTTAATTACCACTGTAAACAAAAAAATAACAAAGAAATTATAATTTTAATATTTGTTAAATATAAGTTAAAGCTTAAATGTGATATTTTGTTTCATTATAACACAACCAAATCAATGCGATGTGAAGGCCACGAGAGACAAGAATAAGACTTTCAAAATAATTTGACCAAATCAAAGTAAAAGTTTAAAGCAATGATATAAATTGTATAAAAAAGTTTTTTAGTTACTAAGAAAATTGAATGTGACATCGTTCATCAATAAATCAACTTCAAAATTTCGTATAGAACATGCCCTATCCCTAAAATAAAATAATTAAAAAAATAAAAATTTAAATTGATAAAGCTTGTCAAGACTAGTATAATGACATTTTTTTCATCTCGATTAGACCTTATTTGGAAAATTATGAATCACAAAGGTATTTAAGAAAAAAATAACAACAAATTATATTTTAATATTAAATAAATATATATTAAAACAAAATAAATTAAAGTTAAGTAAGGCAATGTTAAGAAATCAAAATCTTATAAAGTTCATAGAGAAGAGGTTTAGAGTTGCATTGCAATATAACCAAAAAAATGTGAAAAAGAATTAGATAAAATATATAAAAAATTGAATTCTAGGATAGTAAGGAGAATGAGTTTAATAGTCTCTATCATCAAATTAGGTAAACATAAAAATATCTCATTAGTCATGTAAAGCTACTAGAAAACAAAATATTTAAAAAATATGGAAAAATAATAATTAATTGGATAGACCACACTAACATGAGCTTAACAATATTTGTTTTATCTCGAATAGACCATCTTGAGAATTATTGTGAATTACAAAATTAATATAACTAAGTGAATGACAAGTAAAGGTCAAATGAGGGGAGAAATAGTGTTACATAGCATTGTACTAAATCAAAGTGAAAAATCTTCAAAACTATTTTGTAAAGAAGGCCAAGATCATAAAAATGAAATATATATATATATATATACACACACACACACACAAACAAAAACACACACACACACACACACACATATATATATATATATTCGTGTGTGTGTGTGTGTTGGTGTGTGTGTGTGTGTGTATATATATACACACACACACACACACACACACACACACACATAAACACACACAAACACACACACACACACACACATATTAACATTTAATTGGATAGAGCTCATCGAGATGTGTTTAACAACCATTATTGTCAAGTATTGTACAAATTGAAATATCTTATAAAACTATTGAAAACATACAAAATAAAATATTTTAAAAGGAAAAATAATGAAAATTTTATTTGACAAAGCTCTTTGAGTCAAGACTAATCATATTTATTTGATCTTGATTGAGCCTCATTTAATTTTTTTTTAATTACCAAAGTAAACAAACATAAATAATAATTAGTTCTTTTTTTAATAATATGAAAGAATATTAAAAAAAGTTACCAAATTTAATAATATTAAAGTATATTTTAATTTAGAATTGAGATATAGTTCAGAAATTTAATGTCACCAAATAAAAGTAACCAATTGGTTACATAAGAGTAGATCTAGAGTTACGTAGTACTCTAATAACATCAAAGCAAAAAAAATTTTAAAAATGAGATAAATTGTTTAGAAAGATTATATTCCAAAAGACTATGGAGATTGAGTATAACATACTCAACAATCAAATTAGATAACATCAAATGCTTCATAATACATTAAAAAATGTTAGAATATAAAATATTTAAAATTATTAAAATAAATATTTAATTAGATGGAGATCGATAACACTACTCCAATAAAGTTAGTTTCATCTCGATTTGATGTCATTTTGAATTACAACTTAATACAAAAGTAAAAAAAGAATAAATAATATTGAATTATTATTTTAAAAATAAGTAAATTACATTAATGATACATGAGGTAAATTAAGGCAACGAAATATAACCAAATCAATGTATCATTAAAACCATATTAGAGATATTTAGGGTTAATTTTGTCATAATGAGTGTTAAAATAAATGAAAATAAAATATCTAAAAAAATGTAAAAGTGAATATTAGTTAGTTAAAGTTTTTTGTGTTCAGTCCAATAATGTTTCATTCATCTCCATGAAATGTTTTTGGTTTTTTTTTGAATTACAAAATAAAAAAAAACAATTATTATTTTAATATTTAGTAAATATATGTTAAAGCAAAAATAAGATAAATTTGATTAAATATAATATAAAAGGCAATGTTTTGCAAAGGTCATAAGAAAGGAGAATAAGACTATGATAATAATATAACTAAATGAATATGAAAATTTGATGAAATGATATAAATGGTTGTATAAGAAAGATCTTCTCCAAGATAATAAGGAGATTGATTGAAACATCTCAGATATTTAAATCAAGTACAAAACAATTTCTCATAGAAAATGCTATAACCCTAAAAATAACTAAAGAAATAAAAAAACTAATATTTAATTAGATAATGTTAGGTTAGACTAAAACAATGACATTTGTTTTACCTTGATTAGGCCTCATTTTAAAGTATTGCAAGTTAAAAAAAGTAATAAGAATACAAAATAATAAATTACACTTTTAATGTTAAATAAATATATATTAAATTAAAAATGCTATAAATTGAAGTAACATAATGTTACCAAATTAAAGCAATCTAAAGATTGCATATGAATAGATTTAGAGTTACATTGTAATATAATTAGTTGAAAGCAAATACAATCAAATAAATAAGATAAATTATTTGAGAAAATCACATTCAAACTTACTAAGGAGCTCGAGTGTAGCAACCTCTATTGTCAACTTAGGTACACATGAAAGTGTGTCATAAAACACGCAAAAATACTAGATAATAAAATACTTAAATATATATAAAAAAGAATAATTAATTCAATAGAGTGCATTAAAATGAGTCAAACAACTTTGTTTCATCTTTATCAAACTGCCTTTAAAATTGCTACAAATTAAACTATTAAATGAGAAAATTAATAATAAGATAAATTAAAGCAATATGACATAACTTAGTTAAAGACATGGAGACAGCAAACAAAAGTAGAATAAGTGTTACATAGAAAGATAACCTTATCAAAGGAAAAACATTTAGAAATATTTCATAAAGAATACCAAAACCCAAGAATTCTTTTTTAAAATATAAATATTAATTAATCTTTAATTTGATAGAGCTTGTCAAGATATGTCCAACTAATTTTGCTTCATCTTCACCTAAAGCAATTTTTAATTGCTATGAATTACAAATATTAATAAGTGTAAATAATACCACATTATTTTATCAATATTCGGTAAATATATTGTAAAGTATAAATAAGATAAACTAAAGAATTATAATATTAACATATCAATGTAATGTAAAAGCCACACGATTGATGATTTAAAATTACATGGTATTATAACTAAATGAAAGTGAAATATTTGTAAAATGTCACTAAGTTATATAAGAAAGTGCATTCTAACAAACTAAGGAGACCAAAAAAACATCATTGATTACCAAATATGGTATGAATCCAAATGTCTCAAAAGATAGTGTATACCAAAAACATTATATAAAAATATAAAAAATAAATATTTAATTAGGTATATTTCATGATGATGAGTCCAAAATAGCCTCTTTCATCTCAATTGGAACTTTTCATGATGCAGTTCAAATCACAAAAATTAAAAAGCATAAATAAAAAGAAATACTTATTTAAAGTAGGATTAGTTGAAACAATAAAATACATCTAATTCAAATCATTGTAAGGATCACATGTGAGGAGATCTAATGTTACATTGTAAGATAATTAAATCTAAGCAAAGAATTTGAAGAAATAACATAAGCCGTAAGGTAAAGTTTTATTGCAAAATGCTAAGGAGATCTAGTATAACATCAATGATTGCCAAAAATATAAAAAGGTAAAAATGATAAATATTTAATTTTAGAAAGCTCTTCGAGAAAGACTAATGATATTTTATTGATCTTGATTGAACATTGTTTGTAATTATTGTAAATTATTAATGTAAAAATGTAAAGTAAGAAAATGATTATTTTTTTAATAATATGAAAAATATATATTAAAGTTGAATTTAAATAAATTAAAAATTTAATGTCACCAAATCAAATGGTCACACGAGAAAAGATCTAGGGTTACACAGTAATCTAACCAAATCGAAGTGAATGTTTTGAGGAAATGGCATAAATTACTTAGGGAGATTGCATTCTAAGATAGTAAGGTGATTGAGTGTAACAATCTCAATATTAAAATTAGGTATGAATAGAATACCACATAGAGCATACAAAAATGCTAGAAAATAAATATTTAATTAGATATAGGTGATGATAGTAGTCCAAAGACATTTGTGGATCAAACATCAATTTAAATTAAATCTTTCTATACAAGTAACTAAGACTAAATAATAATAAATTATTATTATAAATATGTAAATATTCATAAAAGCTACAAATGAGATAAATTAAAGCAAGAAAAGATAACCAAATTAAAGCAATTTAACAATCATATAAGAGATAATTATTATCAGTTATGTCATTATTAGTGCAAAAATTAATAGAAATAAAATATCCTTAAAAATGGTAAAAATAAAGCTTAGTTAGATAGAGCTCTTTGAGATGAAGCCACTAATGTTTTATTCATTTATATCGAACCAAGTTTGATTGTTTGTGAAATGCTAAATTAAAAAAAAGTACATTATTTTGTAATATTTAGTAGATACATGTTAACCTAAAATGAGACAATTTGATTGATTATAATATAACCAAATCAATGCATTATAATGGTCACAAGTGAGGAGAATAATTGCTTCAAAATAATATAACAAAATCAAAGAAAAAATTTAATGAAATATATATATATATTATATATAGGAAAGCTTTTTCCAAGATAGTAAAGTGATAATGTGCAACATTCTTGATCAATAAATTAAGTATGAAATGAAATGTCTCATAAAGCATGCCATAACCCTAAACAAATAATTAAAAAAATAAAAAAAAAATTAAATAGATAAACCTCATTGAGATTTAAATAATGACATTTATTTCATCTCAATCAAACTTCATTTGATAATATTACAAACTAAAAAAAATTAAATAAACATAAAACTATAATAAATTTCTTTTAGAATATTAAATAAATATATATATTAAAATCAAAATATGATAAATTTAATGAACGAAGTGTTATCAAATTAAAGTTATATAAAGGATACATGAGAAAAGATTTGGAATTACATTGTATTATAATGAATTAAAAGCAAAAAATGTTAAGACATTATGTAAAATGTATTAGAAAATTACATTCCAAGAAGCTAATGAACTAGATTATAATTGCCTTTATTGCAAAATTATGTATAAATCCAAATATCTAATGAAATGTGCAAAAAAAACTAATATATAAAAAAATTGAAAATATAAAAAGAATAATTATTTGGATAGAGGGAATTGAGATAAGTCCAATGAATTGATATTTTAATTTTAAAAAAATATTTATTAAATCTAAAATGACACAAATTAAATAAATTTAATATAACGAAGTCAAATCTTGTAAAAGTCAAACGAGAAGAGAATTAGTGTTTGATAACATCATGGAAAAATCTAAGTCATATATTTTTAGAAATATTTATAAAGCATATCAAAACCCTAAATTTTTTTAAAATGTAAATATAGATTAACATTTAATTGGCTAGAAATTGTTAAGATGGGACAAATGATGTTTATTCATGTCTATCAAAATTGATTTGGAGTTACTATGAATTCAAAACTTAATAAGTGTTAGAAATGCCAAATTATTTGTTCAACATTAAGTAAATATATTGTGAAGATGAAAAGAAAATGGGAGAAATGTAATATAACCAAGCCAAAGTGATGTAAATGTTTGATGATTTTAAGTCTCATGGTAATATAACAAAATCAAAGCCAAATATTTGAAGAAATGAGAAAAATTACATGAGAAAGTATCATTTTAAGATACTAAGGAGATCAAGAATAACATCTTTGATTGTGAAATAAGGCATGAATTAAATTGTCTCATTAAACATGTCTAAACCTAAGAAATTAACACATAAATAAATATTTAAATTGATAAAGCTTGTTGAATTAAGTTTAAAGTCCTTTTTGTCATGCTCAATGGGGCCACATTTGGAATTACTATAAATCCCCAAAATAAATAAGTGTAAATAGAAAAATTTATTATTTTAATATTAAGAAAGTATTTTCTAAAGTGAAAAAGATAAATTAAAGCAACATAATAAATCTATATCAATGCTTTATAAAAGTGAGATAAGAAGAAATTTAGAGTTATAAAGTAATATAACTAAATCAAAGCAAAACATTTGAAGAAATTAGATAACTTATACTAGAAAGTTCTTTTACAAAATCTTATGTCGATTAAATGTGACATATTTGATTAGAAAATAAGGAAACATCATAAATTACCAAAATAAATAAGCATAAATAAAAATTAATTTATTTTTTAATAATTAGAAAAATATAATAAAGTTGAATAGAGATAAATTGAAATAATTTACTTAAACAAATCAAACCTATGTAAAGACCACATTAGAAATGATTTTCAGTGAGATAGCAGTCTAAACAAATCGAAGTAAAAAATTTGATAAAATAAGTTCAATTATTTGAGAATGTTTTTTTTCTTTAGTACTAAAGATATTGAGTATAATATTCTCAATTATCAAATCAACTACTAACTATATACCTTGTAAGGCATGTAGAAATGTTGGAAAACAAAATATTTAAAATTATGAAAATGAGCAATTAATTTGTTGGCGATTGACGACATTAGTGCAACAATATTTCTTTCTACTAGATTGGATGTTGTTTTCAATTAAAACATTATATTATTATGTAAAAATTAAATATATTAATCTACCAGTGATATAAATTCAAGTAAAGAAATATAATAAAATGAAGGTGATGTAATGGCCATGTAAGAGGTATTTAATGCTAGTTAGTTATAATGCGTATAAAAATCAATGGAAATAAAAAAATCTAAAAAAAGTGAAAATCAATATTTAATTGGATTGAGCTCATTAGGATGAGCTAATGATATTTTATTCATCTCCATCAAACTTCATTTGGAATTTTTGTGAATTACCAATGTAAAAAAGCAAAAATAAAATTTTTTTTTTAAAATTTTGTTATTATAAATTTGTGCTAAAATAAGATAATTTGATTCAATATATATAAACAAATAAACATTTTGTAAAGGTTAATGAGAAGAGAATAAGAGTTTAATAATAATATGATTAATTCAAATTGAAAATTTAAAGAAATGATAGAATTTTCATGAGAAAGTTCTTTTCCAAGATACTAAGGAGATCGAGTGTATCGTAATTAATTGCTAAAATAAGTAGTAAACGAAATGTTTAGTAAAGCATCCCATTACGATAAAAAAATATTTTAAAAAATAGTTCTAAAAACAATTATAAATAATATTTAATTACGTAATGCTTTTTGAGATTAACATAATGATATTTGTTTTATCTTGATCAAACTTTTTTTTGGAGAAACTATGAATTACCAAAATAAATAAGAATAAAAAATAATAAATTATTATTTGAATAAGTATAGAATTATGTAAAAATGAGATACATTGAACCAATGTGATGATACCAGATCAAAGTGATTTAAAAGTCACAAAAGAGAAGATTTAAAGCAACATTATAATATCACCACATAAAAGAAAAAAAGTTAAGAAATTAGTTAAATTATATAAAAAATTGAGTTATAAGATGTTAAGGAGCTCAAGTGCAATAGCCTCTATCATCAAATCTTATAAAAAAAATATCTGAAAAAACATGTAAATGTAATAAAATAACTAAAAATTTTAAAAAAAAGTTTAATTAATTGGATAGAGCAAGTTCAGATGTGTCCCACAACATTTATTTAGTCCAAATAATTCCTCATCTGTAATTACTATGAATTATAGAAGAAAATGAGCAAAAATTAAAAAGCTATTATTATAATTTTTGGTAAATGCACATTAAAAATGAAATGTGATAAGTTCATGCAATGTAATATAACAAATTAAAAGATATCTAGAAGCAATATCAATGGTGAATTAGTGTTATATAACATGATAACAAAATTAAAGTAAAAAAGTTTTTCAAATATTTAGTAAAGAATGCTAAAACCTAGAAAATAAAATTTCTAAAACTATATATATAATTTAAAATTTAATTTATAAGAGATTATCGCGATGTATCCAAAGTTTTTTTATACATCTCTATCGAAACTCTTTTGGAATTACTACAAATTACAAAAATTAATACGCATAAATAATACTTAAATTATTTTGTCAACATTAGGTAAATATATTATGAAGATGAAATAAGATTAAATAAATAAATATAATATTAAAAAATAAAAGAAATGTAGGGTCACACAAGTAAAAAGTTACATGGCCTATAATCAAATTGAATCAAAATATTTGAAGAAATGTGATAAATTATACAAGAAATGTGCATTCCAAGATAATAAAGAAATGGAGGGTTGCATCATCGATTTCTATATATGGTACAAATTGAGATGTCTTGTAGTTCATGCAAAAACAAATTATTAAAATATGAAAAGTTATGAACATAAATATTTAATTAGATAAAGTACATTGGCATGAGTCCAAAAATACTTATATCGACTCAATTGGACCTCATTTTCAATTACTGTAAATCTGAAAAATAAATAATTATGAATTAAAAGGGATTATTATTTTAATAGGAAGATATATTAAATTTAAAATAAGATAAATTGAAGCAATATAATATGTCTCAATAAAAGATTTTTGAATGTCACATGAGAGGAGATTTAAAGTTATAGTAATATAACTTAGTCAAAGCAATGAATTTAGAAAATTAGATAAAGGGTGCAAAAATGTTTTATTACAAATCGTAAGTAGATCGAGCATGACATCGTCAATTATCAAAGATGGTAATTATTGAAATGTCTAATAAACCATTCAAAAATATAAAAATTAAAATATTTAAAAAGATAAAAATGTAGATTAAGTTGGGAAAAGATGTTCGAGATGAGACCAATGGCATTTTTTTATCTTGATTAAAACTCATTTGGAGTTATCATGAGTTAACAAAGTAATTAACAATAAATAAGATTTGATTTCTTTTTAATAATAGGAAAACATGTATTAAATAAAGTAGAGATAATGTGATTTAATGTAGTGCCACCAAATCAATGAGACCAAAAGTCATATGAAAAGATTTATAGTTTCACAGTAATCTAACCAATTCATAATGATATATGCAAATCAAAGTGAAATTTGGAAGTACTTAAATAAACTGTATAAGAAACACAGCTTAAGACATAAAAGAGGTGACGTTTAATAGCCTTGTTCATAAAGTTAGATATGAACAAAAAATCTTTGTAAGGTTTTCATAAAACCTTAGAAAATTAAAAATTTAAAAATAAGTAATAATTGCATTAAACCATTAGGGAACTCCATTAATGTTTGTGTTTTCTAGATAAGACATCATTTGGAATCACTATGATTTCAAAAATTATCTAAACATAAATAATAATAATTAAACATATACTAAAATAGAAATGAGATAGAATGAAGAAATATAATATAACTTAAATAAATGTGATGTAAAGGTAAAACTAAGGGGATTTAGAGTTACATAGTAACGTAAAACATTCAAAGCAAAAAACTTGAAAAAGTAGATAAATTTTGTCAAAAGGTTGCATTCCAATATACTAAGGAGGTCAAGTGTGCCATCCTCAACCATTAAATCGTTTATGAATCAAAATTTCTTCTAAAATAATTCTAAACCTAAAGAAATTAAATTTTAAAAATATAAATATAACTATTTAATTTGATGTGGCTAATCAAACAAGTCTAGAAATGTATGCTTCATCTCCGTTGGAGCTCATTTCCAATTATTACTACTCTAGAAAATAATTAAACAAAGTAATGATAAATTATTTTAACATTAAGTAAATATATATTAAAATAGAATTGAGATAAATTGAAGATATGTAACATAACCAAATTATAATGATGTGATGAACATTCTATAGGAGAACAAGGGTTTTATAATAATATAATCAAATAAAAGTGAAAAAAATTGAGATAAAATTGAAAAAATATGATAAAATTTCTGATAACTCTACACTCTAAAATATTAAGGAGACTGAGTATATCATCATCAAACATCAAAATCGGGTATGAATCAAATTTTTTTGAAAGGGAATCAAAGTCAATAAAAAAATAAAATATTTAAAAATATAAAAAAGATATTTAACTACAAAAGGATATTGAGATGAAATCAAGGATGAATTTACATTTATTAATGATTACAAGTATCATTTTACCCTAAGATGGAGGTAATGTTGAATTTTCAAATTGTATAAGTCAATGAAGTGTAAAGGACCACCGTTTCAAAGCCCTACATTCACATGGATTTGCAAAAGGAAGGGAAGGTGAATCTAGAAAATGTTATATAGATTACTAGTTAATCAAAAGGACATGGTGATACAACATTACTTCTTCATTCCATAAAAGAATAATTCTTAAGTCCTCAAAAATTTAGATTTCAAAAATATCTTGTTAAAGTAATAGATATCAAGCAAATTATGAAACAATATTGGGCAATTAATAAAAACAGCTTAGGAATTTAGACCCTTGATTTTTAACTAAAAAGATTGAAGGATTATCTCAAACAATGGAACAAAAAAAAGTTTGGCAATAACAGCCAAAGACATAATAAAAAGAAGAAAAAGCTATTTTAAACTTGCCAATATAATACAATATGGCACATGCTAAACATTGTTGATGATTCCCTTCAAAAGGCAATCGTTAATTAGGAAATATATCGGTGAAAAAACGTTGGAATTACATGGATTTAAAAAGGTATAAAAAATATCTTCCATCCAAAGGCAAAAGATCATAGAGAAAAAATGAATTTGATAGAAAAAATGATAATTTCGTAAACGAAATGGTCAAAACATGCATGATGTTGTTATTTGAAACTTCCAGTATTTTTTATTACCTAACATTACAAACAAAGAGAAGCTACATAACTGTACTCCCTCTCTAGTCAAAGAACAAAAAAACTTTTGGTTTATGAAGGATATCAAAATGTAGGAACTTAGAGAGGCTACATTGCAATTTATCAATGAAGTGCCAAATGATTGAAGAGCAAAACAAACAATTATTCACTAGCTATAAAGAAATCATAACACATGATGTATTTGATGTTTCCAAAGATTGCTTAGAAGGGACCCTTATTCCTAAAGTAATTTCAAGTAAAAAACTAATCTTAATCCCAAAAAAAAAAACAAAATCCAAACAATTGGAATTACTTTAGGTTGATTTATTTAAGTAATTTTGCAAAGAAACTTTTCACAAAATTATTTGTAGTAGGCATAAAATGTTTCCCCAATGCTCATCTTTTTAAAATGAAATAGGTTTTATTAAAGGAAGACAAATAATAGACATTAATATATTGGCCTTTGAATTATTCTTTCACTAAACAAAAAATGAAGTATGTTGTCATGTTAGTTCTTAGTAGTAGTGCATTTGATTGTCTTTCAATGGAGCCTTATAAAATGCTCTTACATGATTGAACTTTATGGAGTAATTCATTTAGAAAATTAAAAACATACCAAAAAACACTTAAATTTTCAAAAATAAAAATGGTGAGCCCAGTGGTTTCTTCAATGTATCAAGGGCCATTTAAAAAGAAAATGTAATCTCGAGTCTGTTCTACAATTCAACAATGAATGTCTTTACCTAAGCATTGAATAAGATAAAACATTGTGGCAAAGTATTGCATTATGCCCAATACGAATGATGTCTTTTAGTTACCCATTTAAGATATGTAGATGATATCATAAACTTCTATAGATGTGACATTAAAACGATGCATAATATAGATACATTACTTAACACATTTCAAGAAATATCAAGTGCCAAAATTAATCATCAAAAAAGAAGGGTTTTTCAAGAGCAAAATGGAAATTGGAATGAGGAAAGAAATTAAGCCAACTCAGGTTTCAAAATGTTAAGTTTCCATTAATCTCTAAAGGTTGGTCTCTTTCTATTGAAATGAAATTGATAGCTTACCTGCAAAGAATAATAGAAAAAATTAAAAAGAAATTCCAAAAGAAAATCTTACATTGATGAGAAGACTAACACTAATGAATTATGTTTTGGCATTAATCCCAACGTGTTCTATAATGAAGATTAATCCACCTATCCAGAAATTGAATAGAGTACAAATGGTCATTATTAGCTTCTTGTAGGGTGACATTAGAAATATGCTTAATTTTCACTTGACAAAAAAGAGAAAAGATTAGCCATGCAATGTATCAAAATTGTTTGGTCCACAAAAAGTTATAAGGAATTTTTATTACATTCTAAAAGAAATTAAAATGGAAACTACTATTAAATAACTCACTTTGGTTTAATAACATAAATAATAAACATGTTAGCTTAGAAAGAGTTGAAATAAATTAGATTATTTAAAGAGAATGGAAAGTATAAAAATTTTTGTTACAAAACACACTTAACTATGCAATACTTTAATCACCTACCATTGGACTCAAATTGTGGATGGAAAATGATGTGGAAGGATAAATGTCTTGTTTGAATCTCCTTTCTTTTAGGGGTTATACTAAATTTGTTTTTCCAATTCTTAAGAAATTAAAAAATTTAAATATTTAACCAGGCTCTAAATGTCCATATTACCTTAATGAGCAATAATTTCATTCATGTAGTTGTGAATTACAAAAAGTCAAAAAATAGTGTATCTTGCCCTTGCTACTGTGCTCAAAGTTTAGTAAGTGAATGCAAAAAATAAAATTGTGCCATTACACAATTGGTGGAAACAAGGTGATAACAACTTCAATAAAATAAAAATCATAGCAACTCAATGACTCACGTATGTTGTAACATATTCAAAGTATAGAATAAGAGAATGATTAAAACCTTAGTCAAGTAGTAATGGTAATTATTAATGATATCATGATTAACATCTCATCTTTTAATTTTTTTCAATGATATAACTTTAAGAGGACCTAGTATTGGATCAACTCAGATTAGTACAACTCCATTCCTAGATGAAGTACCATAGCTATAATGTGATAAACAATATCCCCTCACCAACACAAAAAAGAATGTAAATATATGTGGTTTATGAATTATAAAATGGAGTATGCTAGTTTTAGGAACATTATTCAAAACCATGATGGGAAAATTTTGGAATCCTTCTATTATGTAACAAACAAAGAGTCATAATCATAATTAATTAGAATATCTTTGATTTTCGAACAAAAATGTTGTAACAAGCACAAAGTTCGTTTGATCATGGTTTAATTGTATTGAAATATGATCCTAAAAATGATAAAAGGTTAGTGGTAGATACCAATGAATATGCCCAATATTGTTTTAAAAGTTTGAATAAAATCGATTCTCTTAAATTCATTGAGGTAATATTTGCAAAGAAGGCAACGAAGTGGTGAAGCATTGCGCAAAAAGAGTAGCATAGTGAACTAAATTAGTAATCTATGACTCAATGCATATGGCTAAGATCTTTAGGGCTCTAGTTAAAGTGAACAAGGATCAAATTCAACACATTCCATATTACAAAATTTCTTCCACTACAAAAGTTATCTTATATTTTTGTTAGATGATGTGATAATAGGCAACACACGAATCCATAACACAAAATTACCTTCAATTTAGCTTATTTGAACATTATTTTAGATTCATTTAATACTAAATGAAAACATTATTATTACTTATGATTTGTTTTAATTTTTAAGTTAGATATTCTAAATAGAGCTTGATCGAGCTCACTCTTATTACATGTTCTTTTTTATATTTTAAAGTACTTTATTCTCAAAGGATTTTGCATGCTTTATAAGAAATTTTGATTTTTGCCTAATTTGATGATAAAAGAATTAGACTTGATCACCTTGGTATCTTTGAACACAAGTTTTTCATATAATGTATCTCACTTCTTAGAGCTTTTTAACTATGATTTGATTATATTATTTTGTGACATTAAATCTTATCTTGTGTCACCATTACATTGCATTGATTTTATTTTATTACTATGTAAAAATTAATCTTATTTAAACTTTAATACATATTTGAAAGACTATTTTACTATTATTTTTCAAACTTTATTTTGGTAATCATTAGTAATTTGAAGTGATGTCTAATAGAGATAAAATAGATGTCATTAGACCCATTTAGATAAGGTCTATCCCTTTAAATATTCATTTTTATATTTTTAAATATTTTATTTTAAAAATATTTTTCTATGCTTTGTAAAAAATTTTTATTCATAAATGTTTTACCAATCAAGGGCGTTATACTCGATCTCCTTTATATTTCAAAATGCAGCTTTACTGTATAATTTACTTCATGTTTTCAAATTATTAGCTTTGATTTGGTTATGTCACTATGAAGTTTTAAATATCTTCTCAAGTGACCAAAACAATGATTTGATTTGTTTATAGTAATTTCTTTTAGTTTATCTTATTTTATTTTTAATAAATTTACTAAATTTTTAAGCAGTAGTTTATTATTATTTATAATTATTTACTATAGTAATTTATAGTAATTACAATTTAGATCAGATTGAGATAAAACAATCATCGTTAGACTTGCCTCAATAGTTAAATAAAATTAAAAAAATATTTCTATATTTTTAAATGTTTATTTTTTCTAAAGTTTTGACATGATTTCTATGATATTATGATTCATACTTGATTTGATAATAAAGGATTTTTCACTTGATATTCTTAGTATCTTGCAATGTAATTTTTGCATATAATTTATTATTTCTTAAAAACTTTTGCTTTGATTTTGTTATATTAATATGAAAATACTGATTCTATAATTTGTGACTATCAAGTCGATTTGATTAAGTTATATTATATTGATTCAATTTACATCATTTTAGCCCAAATAAGTATACTTATTATTAAAATAGTATTTTATTTTTATTTATGTTTATTTCTTTTGATAATATATAGTGCTTCCAAATGAGGCCCACTAGAAATGAAACAAGCATAGTTGGAGTCACTTGGATAACCTCCATCTAATTAAATATTTATTTTCATAGATTTTTTAAAAGTTAATTTTCTTTATCTTTGTGTAATTAAACAAGTTATTTTGATCATGCCTTATTTGAGGATTGTAAATTTTATACTTTATCATCTTATTATCTTGTAATGAATCATTTTAGTATAATTTATCTTATGTCATAAATTTTTTTTTAAATATTTTATTATGAAATACTAAATCTCATATCTTGTGCTAATTAATCACTTTAATTTGTTTATGTTATATTATTTTAATATATCTCATTTTACCTTTATGATGTACTTGATATTAATATAGTATGTTATTATTATTTATGCTAATTTACTATGGTAATTTTTATAAATTCAAACCTGTGACAAAATAAGATAAAGAAATGTTGTTGCAAAGTACATATCTCTATCAAATTACATATGCATTTTAATATTTTTTTAAATATTTTTTCCAGTGTTTTGCCATGTATTGCATCTTTTGTTAATTTGAAAACATCTTGATGATCAATAATGTAACACTTGATCTTCTTAGTTTCTTAGAATACAATGTTCTTGTATAATTTATATCACTTTCATAACATTTGCTAATTTTATTTAACAATTTGAAAGATAAAAACATGCATATCGTATTTCAAGAGTTAATGACAAACAATTAATTAAAAAACTTTTTGATTAGATGGAGTAATTGATTTATCTGGTGTTAAAAAATAAATAAACAAAAATTACTCTAGTGAGGGGAGTATGAAGTAAAGAGTAGGAGCAAATAAATTTCATTTTTAATATCTCTTATTATTTATTATGTATATGTTTCTATTTGTTCTATTTTCATGAAAATATTTATATATTGTCATCATCAAATGTGGAAGATTATTGGGTGACCCTTTTATTTGATGAGACAAGCCTTAACTATTTAGCATTTTGTTTTAATGGGCTCGTCTAGAACAAAATAGCTTTATTTTTAAATATGAAGACATACATCATTGAAGAAGATAATTTTATGCTCATCAAAGCACCTTAGAAGTTTAAAAAAACTTTTAGGATTGAAATCATAGATATTAAATTTGAAACTATTTTTAATGTTATAGATTGTTAGCTTATTAATTATAAGGCAGATATCAATTTATCTCACTTTGAAATCCTAATTTAAGTAGTTGATTTGATCATCCTTTACTTCATTTAAGAGATATATTAGATTCCTTCTTTTCACTCAATGGTTTCTTTGATTAAACTTATTTCATAATCAAATTTCAAGTTCATTATTAAATTTTGATTAAATAGGAATTTTAATTATGTCAAATTTTCTTTATTAAAAAAAGTTGTAGACACATCCTAAGTTGTGTGCGAATATAAAGATATCGGGTAGAGCTTGCTTGAGTGTGCACTCATAAATGTAGAGATGAAAGAAACAAAGCAGGTCTTGTCAAGGTCTGAACTTGGTCTAGATGTAGTCTTAAACATAGTTGGATTAATATGTTTAAAGGGTAACTTTAGATCTCAAATATGACCGATAATCATATAAGCTTACAATTGAACTGGGTGTTGAAATCCTTAGAGCGCAAGGGGAAAGATAGCTAAAGTTTGGCAAATATCATAGATGTATGAGTGATTTTATATTTGTGAAAACTATTTTTCCACTAAGTAATATGGGACAAATGTCTATCTAGAATTTAGCAATTGAAATACAAATTATTTCTCTTCATCCATTCTATGATTGGACGATACATATTCTATCCACAACAAGAGCTCGATTCTTGTGATGAAATTAGATGGTTGTGGTTATGTCTGAGTTCATCAAAAAGCTTTTTTTATTTTCACCTTTTAAAATAATTTGTCCTTAATTTAACATCAAAAATGTCTCTTGTCTGAATCATATAATCCAAATCTAATACTTCTTTACCTTTGATGAATTGAATATTTCAAAACCTTTTTTACTTGATCGAATGACCAAGATCAAGCCTCACTTGATGCAACAATCTAGAACTCATTTGCCTTTATTGTGTTTGATAGAAAAAATAAATTATTTTCATAATATTAGGTAAAAATTACAGTTAAAATAAATTAAATTTAAGCTGTGTATTCTTACCAAATCAAGGTGCAATAAATGTTACATATGACAAGATTGCATGTTCCATGACAATAAATCCAAATAAAAGAAAAACATTTGTAGTAGTAAGACAATTGATACAAGATAGCTATGTTCCATGGTGCCAAAAAGATTTAGTCTAACATTGTCAATCATCACATCTTGTACTAAGCAAAAAGACTCATAAAGCATGAAAAAACCAATAAAAAATTAAATATTTTTGAAAAATTAAAATTTTATTAGATAGAGCTCATTATGACTAATGCAAGTTGATTTGTTTTCTCATTATTCAATAATGGTTGGAATAACTACAAATTAGTAAACTAAATAATCATAAATAATAATAAAATACTATTTTAGTATTAATTAAATATATATTAAAGGTTAATTTGATAAATTGATACAATATAATATAACAAATTCAAAACAAAAAATTAAAAAGATAAAATAAATTATATAGGAAAGTTGCATTCCATGATAATATAGTGATGTAGTGTGATATGCTTAAATGTCAAATGAACTACAAATTAAAATGTCTCACAAAGTATTGAAAACCCCTAGGAAAAAATTGAAAAATATATAAATAAACATTTAATTTGATGCATCATCAAGATGTCTTTTATTACAATTGTTTCTTCTAAGTCAAACTTTATTTCAAAATAAAAAAGAAAGTAACATAAGCAAAAAAGCTTATTAAATTAATATTTATTAAATATATATTAAACTTGAAATAAGATAAATTAAAGCAATGTAATGTGACAAAATACAAGTAATCAAAAGAGTCATACAATAGACAATTTAGTAGTTCACTTTAATAATATATTAAAATTAAAGCAAAATGTCTGCATTAATGAAATAAATAATAAGAGAAAGTTAAACTCCAAGATGTTAAGTATGTCAAGTATAATATCCCTAACTATGGAATTTTTTATGAATAAGAGTCTTGTTTAAAATGGACAAAACCTTAGTAAAAAGTTAATAATATGAAATGAATTTTTAATTAGATAGAGTTTATCGAGACTAGTTTAAATATGGTTTTCTTCTCAGTTGGACCACATTTGGAATTATTATGAATTAGTAAAGTAATTAAACATAAAAATTAAGAAAAAATATTTTGTGATTGAGTAAATGTATATTAAAGATGAAATGAGACAAATTAAGGTAATAAATAAAAATCAAAATATAAAAGTTTAATAAAAAAGATAAATTGTACAAGAAACTTGTTTCTTGAGATACTAAGAGATTGAAAGAAGAATAAAAAAATAAATAATAAATAATATAATCCAACCAAGTTTAATGAAAGTCAATCACATAATAAATAATAAACTTAAAATAATTTTTTGTTTAAATTGTACAAAAATAAATAATAAGTAAATTTCAATTAATAAAAAAATTAGATAAATTGAAATAATATAATCCAACCAAGTTTAATGAAAGTCAAGGGTCCACTAGAGAAGAATTAGAGTTTTGAAAAAACGTAACCAAATCGAAGTAAAAATTCCTAGAAGTGAGAAAATTTGTGTGGGAAATTTGCACTCAGGGATACCAAGAGATTGAGTGTGATATTATCCACCATAAAATAATGCTCGAATTACTATGTGTCACGAAATCTATGAAAATCGACAAAAATTAAAGATTTAAAAATTCTTGAATGAATATTTATCTTGATACAACACTTTGAGATTAGTGTAATGATATTTTTTTGACTTGATTGGAATTCATGTTTAAAATATAATTAAGCATAAATAATAATAAATTATTATTATAATATTATGAATATATATATATATATATAAACTAAAATGAGCTAAATTGTAGTAATATAATATTATTAAATCATTGTGAAAGCGTTAAAAAAATGAGATTAATAACTAAGGGAAGTTCAATTCCAAGATACTAACATGATTGTGTGAACATCCTCGATGAAAAAATAATGATTGATTTGAAATGTTTCATAAACCAAGAAACGGTTGAAAAAAAAAATTTAAAAAAGCAGAAATAAAATCCTAATTTAATACAGCTTTTAGAGTTCAGTTCAAGGATATTTTTTCATCTCGATCAACCTTGCTTGGAATTAAAATGATTTACAAAAACAAATATGCATAAATAAAATAAAATTATGATTTTAAGATTAAGTTAATTTATATTTAAGTTGAAATGTCATAAATTTAAGTGTAATATAACTAAATCAAATCATTTTAAAGATCACATGAGAGGAGATTCAGACCTACATGGTATTACAACAAAATCAAAACAAACAATTTGAAAGAATGAGATAAAATTTATTACAAGGTTACAACCTATGATACTAATTAGATTTGTTGTAGTATCACAAATTATCATAACATGTATGGAAAAAATGCATGAAAAAGCATACTAAAACTATCGAAATATAAGTAATAATTGACATAAAAATAAATAGTAAATTTGATAAAGTCCATTGAGTTCAGTTTAATGATTGTTATTTTGTCTCAATTAGACATTATTTAGAATTTTAATGAATTACCAAAATAAAAGAACATAAATAATGATAAGTTATAATTTTATTATTTAGTAATGCATATTAATGTTGAAATGAGATAAATTAAAGCAATGTAATATGATGAAATCAAAGTGAAAGACTTGAAGAAATGAGATTAATTATAAGGGAAAGATTCATTTCAAAATATTATGGAGATTGATTGCAATATCCTTGACCTTCAATTAAGAGATAATTTGAAATGTTCCAAACATTTTTAGTTGTAAGTGCTCATAGAGGCAAGTCCAAAGACGTTGTTCTCTCTCGTTCAGCCTTATTTGGAATGAATATGATGTATAAATTTAAATAATCATAAATAATAAAAAAATTATTATTTTAATGATTAAGAAAATTTATACTAAAGTTAAATAAGGATAAATTGAAATGTAATGTAACTAAATCAAACCATTTTAATTGTCACATGAGAAGAGATGGAGAGTTGCTTTGTATAACAATAAAATCAAAGAAAAATATTTTAAAAATGAAATAAATTATATGACAAATTTGTATTCCATGATACTAATGAGATTTTGTGTAATATCATCAATTATTAAAAAATGTACAAGATGAAATGCTACAAAAAGCATATTAAAATGCATAAAAATGAAGTATTTATTGACAAAAAGCTAAGTATTTTATTAGATAGAGTTTATCAATTTGAGTGTGATGGCTATTACTTTGTCTTGATTTAGTCCTTTTTAGAATTACAATGAATTTTTAAAATAAGTAAACATAGGTACTAATAAATTATTATTTTCAAAAATAGTAAATATCTATGAAAGTTGAATTTGTGTAAATTAGCGCAATGAAGTGTAACTAAATCAAAGTAATTCAAATTTTACTTGAGAGAAAATTTAGAGATGCAAAATAATATAGCTTTACTAACTAAAAAAGGTTAGAAAATAAGATAATTTGTATAGAATAATTCATTTAGAAACACTAAGAAGATTTAGTGGGACATAACTAATTGTTAAATTACGATTGATCGAAATGCCTCGGAAAGCATGCCAAAACTTTAGAAAATAAAATATTTAAAAATATTGACATTAATATGCTATTTGATAGTGCTTACCAAAATGAGACAAACGACAATTTTTTCATCTCAATCAGACCATGTTTGGATTTATTGTTAATTACAAATAAGAGAGGCATGGATAATAATGTGTTATTCTTTTAATATTAAGCAAATATATTAAAGATGAAATGTGGTAACATTTATTAATATCATTTAACTAAATGAAAGGAATGTAAATCACACATGAGAAGAGATTTATAGTTATATATTATTATAGCTAATTTGAAGTAAAAACTTTGAATAAATGAGATAAATTGTATTAGAAAATTACATTCCAAGAAACTTAGAAGATCAAGTGTGACAACAACAATCTTCAAATCATGCATAAATTTAAATATCTTATAAAGCATAGAAAAGCAAAAGAAAATAAATTCTTGTAAAAAATATTAAATTTGGTAAAGCTAGGTAATTGGAGTCCAACAACACTTTTTTGTTCTCAAACGACAATCATTTTGAATATTGAAAATTTCCTAAGTAAATTAGTATAAATGGAAATAAATTGTATTTTTTTATTATGAAAGTACATATTGAAGCTCCAATGAGATAGAGTTTTATGATGTAATAAACAAAAAAAAGATTTGTAAAGTTTATAAGAGAGAAGAATTAGAGATTCAAAGTAATGTAAACAAATCAAAGTGAAAACATTTAGAAAAGCGGAGGTAAAATGTACGTAAATGTTGCATTCGAAGATAAATAGAAGACTGAGTGCAAAATTCTTGATCATAAATAAGTTAACAAAAAAATATCATGTAAGGAATGCCAAAACCACAAATTCAAAAATATTTTAAAAATATAAAAAAAAATTAATTTAATTTGATATAGCTTTGCAACAGGAGTCCAATGAATTTTCTTTAATCATTACCAAAAACCATCTAAAAATGTTACAAATTACCAATTTAAATAAACTTAAATTATAACAAATTATTATTTTAATAATAAATAAATATATATTAAACCTGAAACAAGATAAATTGAAGAAATATAAAATAACAAAATCAAAGACAGCTAAAGCTCACAAGCGACATGATTTGTTGTGCCAAAATGTTGTAAAAATATTTGAAGAAATGAGATAAATTATAGAAGAATGTTGCATTCCAAGATATTAAAGTTATCACGTGTAATGTTCAAGATTATCATATCAAGTACAAATAAAAAAGTCTAGTAAAACATACAAAAATCTTACAAAATTAATATCTAATTAGATAGAGCTTGTTAATATCAATCGAACAACATTTGATTTGACTTAATATCACTTTATTTGAATTTGCTATATGTCATTAAATTACATAAGCCTAAATGTTAATAAATTGTTATTAATATTAAATAAATATGTATTAAAGTTAAAATGAGATAAATTGAAGATATATTACATAAAGAAATCAAAGGAATGCATAAGTGACATGATAAGAGATTTAGAGATTTTTACTAATGAATCCAAATCAAAGAAAAATTTTCTAAGAAATGAGATAAATTATACAATAAAGTTGAACATCAGGATACTAAATATTTAATTATAAAATAAATTATACAATAATGAAATATTAAAAATTTAGAACTAAATATTTAATTATATAGAACTCATTATAGGTTGTATAATGATGCTAGTTTGATGTTGATTGAATCTCATCTAAAATTTCAAGCAATTACAAAAGTAAATAACCATAAACAACAATAAGTTATTATTTTTATAATAGATAAATATACATAAAGAAAAAATGGATAAATTGAAGATATATAATATTACCAAACCAAAGTAATGTGGAGGTCACATGAGAGGAGATTTACAGTTACATAGTATTGTAACAAAATCAATGCAAAAACAATGAAAAAATTAGAAAATGTTTTCTAAAATGTTGCTATAAAAGGTACTGAGGAGATTTAGTGTAAGTTGTGTCTGTAGGTTGCTTTTTAGCAAACTAAGGTGATTGAGTTAATATCCTCGAACATCAAATATGAAGAAATTAAAAATTTCTAAGCAAGCATTTTAAAACCCCTTCAAAATAAAGTATCTAATAACTAAAGAAAAAATATTTTGTTAGATGAGCTCGTTCAAACAAATCAAATGATGTTTTTCATTTGAATAAGACCTTGATGGAATTAGTAGTAAAACAATTTAACTAAGTGTAAGTCATAATTAATTTTTATTAAAAATGTTGTAAATATATAGTGCTGTTGAAATAAGAAAAATTGTAGTAATGTAATATTACTAAACTAAGAAAATATAGAGGCCACATTATTGAATAATAGAGCAACATAATTATATAACAAAACAAATGAAAGACATTTAAATAAATGATATAAATTAAATAAAAATTATGTTACAAGATAGTAGAGAGATTGTGTGTAATGCTCCTTATCATTAAATTAGGTACAAAAAATATATCTTGTAAAGCTCACCAAAACTTTAAAAAATATAGTATTTTAAAATATGGAAATGAATATTTATTTTGTAACTACATATTACAACAAGTCCATCGATGTTTATTTTGTCTTAACCAAATATTTTTTGCCATTACTACAAAAATTAGATTTAATTAAAACTTAATAATGATAAATTACTTTGATATGAACTCAATAAAAATAAAAGTTGGAATGAGATAAATTAATGCAACATAATTAACAAAATAAATGTGATTCAAAGGATGCACGAGAATAGATACAAAGCCAAATAATAATATAAAGAAATAAAAGAGAAAACTATGAAGAAATAAGATAAATTTTGTGATAAAATTGCGTTCAAAAACACAAAAGAGGTCAAGTGTAACATACCCAATCAAGAAATGAATCCAAATGCCTTTTAAATAATTTTAAAGCAATAGAAAATAACATTTTTAAATGTATAAAATGAATATTTAATTAGACAGCTGGTTGAGATGATTTTATCGAGGTTTTGTTTTATCTCGATCAGGTCTTCTTTAGAACAATGGTAAATTACCAATATAGATAATGTTAAACAATAAAATCTTTTTTTTATGTTTGGCGATCATATTATTAGCTAAAAAGAGATTAATTTAAGCTATATAATGTAAAAAAATAAAGTGATGTAAATGATATATGAGAAAATATTTATAGTTACATCATAATATAAAATAATAAAACTAAAAAAATTTGCAAAATGGGATAAATTATATTAGAAATTCACAATCCGATACACTAGAACATGAAACATCATATAATAAACTACTTTAAAAAGATCATTTTTTAAAAGAAATGAGTTAAATTATACTAAACAATTTTGTTCTAATATAATATTGAGATCAACTGTAACATCCTCAAAAAGAAATTAGGTACTAATAAAAATGTGTCATAAAATATACAAATATCTTAAAAAAATATAACATTAAAAAATTTAAAAATGAATTTCTATTTTCATTGTGCTGTATACTATGACTCCAATGATGTTTATTTCATCGTCATAAGATCTTATTTTGATTTTTTTCAAATAAGTGTTGTAAACAAGAATAAGTTATAGAATTAAATAAGTAAATATGTTTTAAACCTAAAATAAGATAAATTGAAGTAATGTAATATGACAAAATCTAAATTACAAAAAATTGACAATAAAATAGACTAGAATTACATAGTAATATAACAAAACAAAGAAATAGAATTTGGAGAATTACAAAAAGTTATTTTGAAAAGTTGAAAGCTAAGATACTAAGGAGATTAAGTATGAAATTCTTATTCCCCAAGTAATGTACAAATCTAGTTGTCTCATAAAGTAGGTAATCAACCTAAAAAATAAAAATATTTAAAAATTAAAAAAATAACATGTAATTGGTTAAGTTCATTGAGTTGTGTCTAATGATATTTTTTTTGTCTCTATTGAACCTCCTTTAGAATTGTATTAAATTGTAAAAGTAAATAAACTTAAATAAGATAAATTATTTTTTTAATATTATTCAAGTAAATATTTTAAAAAGTATTTAATTTAAAATAATTTTTATTATCAAATGAAAGTGATATATATGTCACTTGATAGAAGATCTACAGTTAAATAATGGAAGAACTAAATCAAAGCAAAACATTACAAGAAATGAGAAAGGTTATGGTGAAAAGTTGCACTCCTAGATATTAAGGAGATGGGGGAGTAGCATCCTCGATCATCGATAAGACTCCAATAAAATTGCTTTATATTATAGCAAAATTAAATTAGCTTAAATGATAATGCTTTAATATTTTAATTTTAAATAAATATATATTAAATAAGAATGAGATAAATTGAAGCAATATGAAATAACCAAATAGAAGTGTTATAAATGTCACATGAGAAGAGATTTTGAGTTACATATTAATACATCCAAATCAAATAAAAATATTTAATGACAACAAAAATTTGGAATTAATAAGATAAATTGAAATGGAAAGTTATAGTCCAAGATGATAAAGAGGTTTATATAACATCCTTGATCATTAAATCTAGTAAGAATCAAAATCTTTCAAGAATAATAATAAAATCCTATAAAATAAAATATTTGAAATGTAGAAAAATAATATTTATTAAAATTGAACTAATCGAGATGTGTATAATGATGTTTTATTTATGAAGATGAAATCTCACTTGGATTTTCTATGAATTATCGAAGTAAATATGTTCAAATAATAATAAATTATTATTTTAATATTATGGGATATATATTAAAACTAGAATAAGATAAACTTTAGTAATATTATTTAACATAATCAAAGTGATCTAAAGGTTGCATGAGAGGAGAATTAGACTTTCATAGTAATATAACCTAATGAACTCAAAAAATGTTAAGTGAGAAACATTATATAAAAAGGCTCCCTTTCATGTTACTATGAAGATTGAGTGTATCTTCCATAGTCATGAACTCATTTGGAAATCAAAATGCCTCATAAAGCACGACAAAATACTTGCATATAAAATATTTAAAATATGAAAATAAATATATATTTGGATAAAGTTAGTAGAGACGTGTTCAGCGAAATTTGTTTGTCCTCACTCAAAACCCATTTTGACTTAGTGTAAACTATCAAAGTAAATAATCATAAATTATTATAAATTACTTTTTAATTTTAAGTCAAAATTATAAGATGATGTAATTAGAAAGAAAAAGTTTACATGAGTCATGGATTAAACTTTCATGATAAGATGATGTAATTAGAAAGAAAAAAATTAAAAAAAGAGATAAATTATGGAGGAAGGAGTTATTCCAAGATATATAAAAGTAGAAAATGTCTCATCATGCATTCCAAAGCGGTTTGAAAATAAAAGATGTAATAACATAAAAAATTATTATTTAATTTTGTCGAGCTTATTCAAATGAGTATAATGAAGTTTTTTTTATCTCCATTAAGCATTGTTGGAACTATTGAAAATAAAAGTTTAAATGTGCAATAATAATAATAAAGTATTATTTTTAAACTTTTGTAAATATATAATAAATCTAAAATATGACTAATTAAAGTAATGCAATATAACTAAATAAAAATGATGCGGAGGTCACATGATAAGGGAATCAGAGTGTCATAATTATATAACAAAATAAATATAAATGGATTGAATAAATGATATAAATTGTATTGAAAGATTGTGTTACAAGATAATAAAGAAGATCAAGCATTACTTCCTCTACTTTGCAATCAAGTAGAAATAAAAATATCGTGTAAATCTTGCAAAGACTTTAGAAACAAAATAATAAGAAATAAAGAAATGAATATTTTATTAGCAAGAACTTATAGAGATGAGTCCATTTATGTTTGTTTTATCTCGACAAGCCTTGTTTGAAGTTAGTATGAGTTACTAAAATAATAAAATTTAATTGTAGAAAATTATTTTTTAAATAAAATGTCAATATAAATTAAAGGTAAAATAAGTTAAATTGTAGTAATATGACTAATGAAATAAAATTCAAGTAAAGGACATACTAATTAAAAAGAGTAAACAAATAATATAACCCAATCAAGGAAAAGAAATTTAAAGAAATGAGATTTATTATATAGAAAAGTTGCATTCAAAGATGCTAAGAAAATTGAGTGTAACATCTTCGATCATCTAATTAAATACAAATCAAAATGTCTCCTTATTTAATTTAAAAACACTAGGAAAAAATTTCTATAAAACAAAAAATTAATATTTCATTTGGTAGAGCTCAATAAAGAAATTTTTTTGAACTTTATTTTGTCTCTAGCAAACATCCTTTGGAACAACTATGAATTACAAAAAAGATATTATTAAATAACATAGAATTATTATTTAAATTTAAAAAAAAAATATTTTAAAGTTAAAAAACATAAATTAAAGTAATGAAATATAAATAATTCAAAGTGACACAAATGTTACAAAAGAGTTGATTTAGAGTTACATAATAATTTAACCAAATCAAACCAAAACATTCGAAAACATAAGAAAAATTATAGTGAAAGGTAGTACTCTAACGCACTAATAAGATTTAGTGTAACAATCTTAATCATTAAATGAAGTACAAATAAAAATTAAAACTTTTGTTAAAATCTTATGCTTATTATATGTTGCTAATTCCATCACTTAATCTTTATTTTATTTTTTTGCCTTCAAAAAATTATGTGCCTTTTTTTATTTCTCTAATTCTTTTTCAAATTCTTTTTTTCTTACTTTTCTTGTATTTATGATTGATCCATATTCTTTGTTCATTTCTATTAATCAATTTTTTTTAGGAATAGTATAAATTATTTCTAAATACTCTTTCTTTTGTTTTGTTAGCTATTAGTAAACTTTATTAACTCATACGATTGATTAAGAGCATTATCTTAATAATTTTGAAAAGTATGATAACGTTCAATTGATTTATTACTTTTGAATCAAATTTCAAGTTAATGATTACTACTTAACCTTATAATCATATCAATTATTTTACAAAAACAACTTTATTATATAAGAGGAATTATATCATATAATTAATTTTATAAATAATCAAAGTAACAAGAATACTTATATGAATTTTTTTCGTAATTATAATTAGAATTGTTATCTTTATAACTAATTGTTATAGTTATAAAAAAGAATTATTATAATTATAATCAATAATTATAATAAGAAAATTTCATAATAATTTTTAAGAAATATTTTAGTAAAAAGTATTTATTATTCTTACACTTAAATTTTTGTCAACAATTATTTATTGTTCTTCATTTTCTTTTTCAGAGTAAAGTATTTTGTTATATAGATAACTAGTAAGCACCTAAGATCCAAAATCAAACACTAAGTCTACCTATTTGTTATTACAGTAAATACTACAATATTAATTAATAATAAAAAAATAAATTAGAGTATTTATTATAAAGTAACAAAAAAATATTTAATGTTTTTATTTTAAGAATAATGCATTAAAATTCTTCAAGGAAATTTTAAAAGAAAATAACAAATTTTATAACAATAAATACAGTTTTTGGTGATAGCTAAAAATTTTATTTCGTAATTAATATTGGTTCATAATTTTCTTATTATTTATCCATCATCTCTCTTTTGTGTGGCTCTCATTGTTAACGAGTTCATGTCTTTTTATCTATTTCTTACTCCCTTGTACTATATGTTATATGATGTCTTTTTACATCTTTTTATATGTCTGCCTATCTAATTTTTGTCCTCCACCATATTAAACTAATTCATTACTTTTGACTCCCTTCACTTTATGGTTGTTCACTCTCTCTAACCTTGCAATCTCTTGCTCTCACTCTTCTAAACATTCTCTTTATTCACTTAATTTTTATTACTCTACTATATCTGATTTATTCTACATCACTATTTTCTTACTCTTATAGTCTCTTAATAACATTTAGCCCTTTCTTATAGTGTCTTGCACAACATCTCACATTATCTTCTCTTTTGATTGTTTCTATATTTTTATGACAATTTCTCTCACTTATTAGTCTCTTCTTTCTATGTCCCCATCTCTCATAGTTGCCTCTTATGATAATTTTGCCACTTTGTTTAACTATCTACAGTAGTCTCTTTATTTATACTTTTCCCTTCTCTACAATAAACAAACTTTTTTGCACTACCTTTTCATTTTTCTATATTTCCCTCTTCCTTTATCTCACATCTTCATCATCTTATCTTCTCTCTCCTCATTCCTAATCTATATCACTCTAATGTTTTCTTTCCATTATCCCTTTGTGTTGCTTTGGTGTACTTTTAGCATTTCATTATTTATTTTTGCATCTCCATGCCTTCTGTACAGTAATGAATCCCTATCATGCTTTATCTCTCTGTCTCTTCTACTCAATCTCTGTATCACTCTTTTTATTACTCTCCCCTCTCTCTCCAACTTTCAATCACTTAAATCTCCTTTTCTACTTCTTCTCCATCATTTATAAAGCTCTCATTCATTTCTTCCCTCTCTTTGCTATCTAATTTGCTCTTTTATCTCTCCTTTTCTTCTTTTCCTAATTTTATTATCCCTTCCATTTGATGCTCTCTCTTTATCATTAAGTTGACTCCTTTTCCCCTTTACCACTTCCACTCATTCATGCTCCATTTCTTTAAACATATATCTAAATTTTTTAGACCATTTGACACTTCATCTCTCTCTGTCTCTTTTATCTATATTTTTATAAGTTATTCCAATGCTCCCTTTAACTTTTCTCTCACTCTTACTCTCCTTGTCATCTCCTTATTATCTTCATGCTATAACTATTCCATTTGTAACCCTTTTCTTCCCCATCTTTGCTTGACTTCACACTTTCTCTCTCATATTCATTTCCCTATCCACAAAATCTATCCTGCCTACTTCATTTCCCATAACTGAACTATTTGTCAGTCTTTGCCCCTTATTGTTTTCTCATCTCTAACTTAGTCTCCATCTATTTCTTATCTCGATCTTATCTTCCTTTCTTTTCTCCCTATAATACTATAACTCTTAGTCTCTTCATTCTTTCCTTGTCTTTCATATTTTAGTTTCTTTGTATCACACTAATTCTTCTCCTACTCCATTGATTCCCTTTTAAGTTTCTCTTCCATCATTACCTCCCTCCTTAATGTCTTTTTTCTCTTTCTATTGATGCTCTATATCTTACTCTTTCCTTTTTTTCACTTTTTAGGTGAGTATATCTTTCATCATCTATTATCTCTCTTAATGTCCTTCTCCTAATTATGACATTCTTTTATATCTATTTTTCTATCTCATTCCTTCTATTCTTGGTAATCTTGTCTGATTCCATCTTTATCATTCCCTTATCTTTCCTTCAATTATTCCTTCTATTGCATCATTGTGTTGTCTCTCTATTACACCTTATTTTTCACATTTGCTCTCCTTTCTCTTATAGTTATCTATTTTTCACTTTCTCTATTACTCTACAACTTTCTCACAAATTCTTTTCTAGTTAACTTCTGTGTGCTCGTCATCTTTTGCTAGTAAGATAAAACAATTACAGATTATTTCAAACATTATATAATCATTTTATTTAACTTCATAAATAGTTTTATTACAATGAAAAAATACATCCTACTAAATAAAATAAAATATTATGTGAAAAATATTAATTTTGCAATGGACTAATTTATAAATGAAAATAAAAAATTTATTATGTAGATATTTTATAAATTTTTCAAAATAATTGGTGCAATTTAATTATTATAAAAATTTCTTAATACTAAATTTTCTGTAATATTTGTATTAATTTTTTTGTTTATTTATATTATTGTTATAATAATAATAGTAGTAAATATTATATCAAATTATAAATTATGATAAGGAAGATAAAATATTAATATTTTTCAAAATAATTAAAATGTTCGTATAACATAAAATCTATTCTTTCTGCTTCATTTCCCATCACTGAACTATTTCTCAATCTTTGCCTCTCCAATGTTTTCTCATCTCTAACTTGGTCACCATCTATCTGTTCTCTCTATCTCATCTTCTGGTCTTTTCTCTCTATAAGACTAACATTCGTACTCTCTTCCTCCTTTCTTTGTCTTTCACAGTCTCTTAGCTTCTTTGTATCACACTAACTCTCCAACTCCATTCATTCAATTCTCACTCTTTCTTTCATCATTGCCTCCTTATCTCAAAGTCTTCTTCCACTTTCTGTGGATACTCTCTATCTACTTATTCCATTTTTTTTCTTTATTTAGAAGAGTATATCTTTCACCATCGATTATGTCTCTTATTGTCCATCTCTTAATTTTGTCTTTAATTTATATCACTTTTTTCTCTCATTCGTTTTGGTCTAGTAATCTTGTTTTAATCCATCTTTATCATTCCCTTCTCTTTGTTTCAACTATTCCCTCCATTGTGTCATTGTGTTGTTTCTCTATTAATCTTTATATCTCACATTTTCTCTCCTTTCTCTTACACTTCTTTGTTTTCCCTTTCTTTTTTCCTTTACCACATATAAGTTATTTTCTAATTACTTTCCTAATGATCATCATCTAATGTTAGTAAGAAAAAAATTAAAGTAAATTATTTCAAATATTAAATAATAATTATCTTTGATGTCATACATATATTTTGTTAAGATGAAAAAAGAGAACCTACGAAATAAATTAAATATTATGTGAAAAATATTAAATTTGAAATGGACTAAATTTTTAGATCAAAAAAAAAATAGTAATTATTATGTAAATATTTAATAAATATTGTAAAATAATTAATGTAATTTATCTATTATAAAAATTTATTAATAGTAAATTTTCATAACATTTGTATATATTTTTTAATTTATTTATATTATTGTTATAATAATAATAATTGATATTAATTCAAATTTCAAAATATTATAATAAAGACAAAAATAAATAAATTTCAAAATAATTAAAAATGTTCATATAATTATAAAATAATTGTTTATACACAAAAAAAATTGAAAAATTATTAAAATAAAAATAATTGTTATTATAATTTTTAGTAATTATTAATAAATTTGAAATTAATAATAATTATTTAAAAATACTAATATTTTCTCTAATTGTTATTTTTTAAATCTTTTTATTCTATTTTTTTTCTATTGCTTCTCTTTTTGCGCCACTTTTTTAAAATGTTTTTATTTTTTCAATAGTTAGTTATCTTATTCTATTCTTTTTGTACTTCTTGTACTTATTTTTCTTTCTTAACTCTTATTTTCTGGCTACTCTTTTCTTCTTCTAATTCTTTTTAATATCTTCTTCTTTTATTTCATAATGCTTATTCAATACAACTTTGGACATTAGTTTCATGTATTTAATTTTTTTATTATTTGATGAATATAAAAAAGTTATAGAAGAATAAATTCTTAATAATTGTTTTAAGCATGTTCTTATTTTGAGTTTTTAGTTATTATTTTTATTTAAAAGTTAGTAATGATAATAATTGAAAAAAAAGTAATTAATTTCAATGAGTAATCCAAGCTTATAAAATCTGATCTTATAATATTTTAGAATAGTCTTCTTAATATGCGTAAACAACAATTTAATAATGTCTTCATAAGGGATATTGAATAATACATTGTTAAGTTTCACAAATAATTATTAATATTGTTTTAATAACAAAAAATAATAACATAATATAGATAAAGCTTTTGATAAATATTTACTTAAACTAAAAATAAATAATAAGATTTTTTTTATTTTAATTATGAATAATTAAATATCCTAATAAATTTCAAATTTCAATATCATAATTATGGTTGTTATTAATTTTTCTTTTTGAAATAGTTTTAGAGAAAATAAAAAGATTAACAATAATATCAATTGATTATATAAGTTATTATTAATTGATCATACAATAGGATAATAACGATAGAAGATTTAAGAATAATTTTACTATGTTTAAATAACATCGTGGATAATTCTTAACAATTATCGTAAACATAATTATTAACAAAATGTTTACTTATGACAATATTAAAAAATAATTAACAAATTATTGTGTTTTATTAATAATACAAAAGTTTATGACTACTAAAGAACGAAAACAAATTGTTAATCATTAATTTTAGTAACACCACTAATCATTACATATTAGAAATTTATTTTTGTAATTAAACAATTATAGTCCAAAATAGTCTTTTATTAATTAACCATAGTCATTTTATTAAATACTTTGCATTCTTTTTTGTAAATAACCATAGTCATTTTATTAATTAACAAGAAAAAATATGAAATTAAATTTATTTGTTTTGCATTGTTTTGTTGTTAATAATTAAATAAGTTTTTATTATGAGACCTTTATTAATATTAAATAGAAATAATCATTAGAAATAAAATACTTAATTAGTAAAAATTATTTTTTTCATTAATCCTAGTATAATTATGAAATATTACATAAAAAGTTATCAATGCTTTTACTAAAGAATTATAATGAAGAGATGGTGAAAAAAGATGAAAATAATGAGCAGAAAGGGAACATAAATTATTTAGTGTACTTTTATTAGAAATTCCAATAATTGTGTTACGAAATAAATATAAAAAATTAAATAATTATATAGTAATTATATAATCTTAAGAATAATCAACCAAATTGTTGTTATAATAACCAAATTTAGTAAAATTATCCATTTAAAACTAATAATAACAATGAAAATAATTATTTAATTTTATCTACTAATAATAAAAACTACTAGCTTTTTAACAAATAAATATTAATTAAAAAAATAACAATAAATTATAACTATTATTAAAATAATATTTGTTTAAAAAATAACTATAATTTTTTTAATTATGAATAATCACTATTATTAATATTCATTAAATTTTATTAGTAATTTAAATTTTAGAATGTTAGACTTTAATTGTGTATATCAATTTAGGCATTATAAATAATAATATAGTAATTAATATATCTAAAAATCTGCAATTAAACAGAAATAGTTATTTTCCTACTAATTTAATTATAATTAACTAGTTAAATAATTAACTTAAAAATATATTTACCTAAAAAGAAGTGTAACAAAAAAAATTATTAATAATTATTTTAAAATATTATTAAAAAGAATTGATTATGATAGATACACAAACTAATATATAGAATTAACTTTAACCTAAAAGGGATAGTATGTTCCTTGTCTTTATTAATATTTCTTCTTATTATGATAATAATATTTAACAATGTTAATAATTATTAAACATTTTTATTATAAGAATATAATTACAATTAAAATTAAAAGATATTTGTTATAATAATTATGATTTAATTTTTTATGTTTATTTAATATATTAACAAATGACAAAAAAAAGGAATTATTTATAAGATTATTACAATATTTCAATGGAATTTGGTAATATGAGAATAAAATTTATAAGAATAATAATAATAATTTTACATCAACTATAGACAGTCGTTCTTAAGAATCATAACTATACATAATAATCACAATAATTATAAAGGAATATTATCATATTAATTTTCCTTACGAAATAATATTTTAAATAATATTATAATAAGTAATTACGATGAATTACGAATATTTATTTTAGCAATGTCTATTTCTTAATTCTTGTTCTTGTAATTATAATATCATATGTCATTTTTATTTATTTATTTTTTAATTTATTATTCTTATTAATGTCACATCTTTGATGTCCCTCCATTTTTTTTAGTTTATCACTATTGCTCTTTCTACATTATTAGAAGTATATGTGTCTATGCTTGCCAAAATATATATCAAATTCTTCATCCTAATGTCCTCACCCTTCTCTGAATTCTTTCTTTCTTCTTTGTTTCTTTCTCTTCATCTCCCTTTCTATCTATCCTTAACTTTTCTGCTCTTTTGATGAATGTTTATGTAGGCATCTTCCTCTTTACCACTATATTAGTCTCTTGCTTATTCTATTCTCTTTATCACTTCATATATTTTTAATTTCCTAACATTGTTTATTAAGATTTTTATCTCTTTCAATGTGATTATGTACTATATTCTCCATTTCATGATTAAACTCTTCACATTTTATTTGGGTTTATCTTATCTCAAGTCCTCACAATTCTTTCAACCTTTTTTTAATATCTCTTTCTCATCCTTATCCCTTTACACTCTTTTGATCTTTCTTTTTGGGCTAAACTCATTGTTGTTATCATTAACTCTCTATTAACCTCTACAGTCACTCACAGGCATTCATCAATCTTTTCCATTCTTTCACTAAGTTCTTTCTCCGTTTCTTTCATCCTTTCTCTTCTCTATATCTCTTCTCCTCTACATTTGCCCCTCTGATTGCCTTCAACACACCTTTTATCTTTGCTCTCTCCACTTTCATAACTTTCATGCTTGTTACAATTTTTCTCTCTAAAGTTTTCTCTGTATCTTTATTTTCTCATTCCTTTTTTTTACCATCTATCGATTCTTCGTATTCTTTTTCTTCCTAAAGATATCCAACCTGATGTTTTTTTATTTTTTTAGCTTGTACATTTTTTCTCTGCTTCACTTCCTCTATAACAATTTTTTTTTTATTTTTTCATTTCTCTCCTTTAATTTTTAATAGCTTTTTATCTTTATCTTCTTAATCTTCTCCATATAAGGAATTCTTATTTTTTATTTTTTTTTGAAAATTAGAAGAAAAAGAGAAGTAAAATACCTACAATAAATATTTTGAGAATTCTATTGCAAAAAAATTAAATTTCTTTATTATATTATGAAATTTTAAAAACTGCTATTTTAAGTTTTTTTCTAATCATAAGATATATGATGAATTATATTATATATAACAAATTTTTTTCCTCTGAAATTATTGTTTAGAATGATATCAAGGTAATATTATTAATTGGTGATATTAATGATTATTAGTTATTCTTATGTTAAGTCTGTTTCATAACTAATATGATATTAATATTTTCATATTTACACGATGATGAGAAGAGTTTGTATCAGTTAAGGCTAACAATAGTAATAACAATTATTCATAATCAATTATTGTTAGCTATATTTTTTTATTACTATAATTAACTAGAATAACAAATAGTAAGTAACATAGTTAGTTCAAAATTATTTAAAAACAAAAAATATATATTTAGTTTAAGTATTAAATATACTAACCAGTATTTAATTTTTTGTTAATAATTAATATAAATTAAATAAATTATTATCAAATGTATGAATAATTAATTAATGTTTTTAATATAATTAACTATAATCTTTTAAAGGAAAATTGAAGGTAAAGAATAATAATTGTAAGAGTTATATTGATAATTATTAATAATTAATAAAAGTTATTATAATGAACTGATAATTGCAATTGAATCTTGAAGATGAGATCAAATTTTGGTAATTTATAAGATTTGTTTTGTAAATTGATCATGTTAGTTAAATTTTTTCATCATAAATTAAATTTGTTTGCATCAGTCATTCCTCTATAACTTAACGTCATCCTACATGCATCAATACATCATGAAGATAAGAAATGTGTTACATGCATTTGATAGAAATAAATAAAAAGCATGCCTCTTATGTCTCTTAGAGATATGCACATTTATTTACTAAACAAACTTTGTAAATTAGAATTAAAAAATTTAAATAGGATACTTGGGCAAAACCTTTGCTCAATTTATGTACATCTATTTTTATGTGTTGTATATGGTGTTAGAATTTGGTATGTGAAGAATTGAGGCTAATAGAGGATTACGCGCTTTTTTTATGTATGG
The DNA here is from genome assembly GCA_023846275.1 of Vanilla planifolia. Taxonomy (NCBI): domain Eukaryota; kingdom Viridiplantae; phylum Streptophyta; class Magnoliopsida; order Asparagales; family Orchidaceae; genus Vanilla; species Vanilla planifolia. The sequence goes on along the minus strand of JAIUJO010000307.1, from coordinate 274,980 downwards.
CTAATTAGTCAAATAACTCTATTAAAATAAAAAAATTAAAGAAATAGATAAATTGTATTCAAATGATAAATTACAAAACAATAAGTAGATCACTTGTAACATTGACAATCATTAAATTAGGTTAAATAAAATTGTCTCAAAATGTTTGTCAAAAAAATAAATAGCTTTAAAATATGTAAACAAATATTAAAATAGATAGGGCTCATCGAGTTGAGTCCAAGGATGATTCTTCACCCCAAACATACCATTTTTGAATTACTTCATATTACAAAAATAAATAAGCATAAATTCTAATAAACTATTAATTTAACATTTAGTAGATATATATTAAAACAACAAAAAAGTTTAAATTAATGTAATATAACATAACCAAATCAAAGCATTAAGATTCTCGTAAGAGAGGCAATTTATAATTACATTGAAATGTAGCAAAATCAAATTAAAAAATTTGAGGAAATAAAATAAATTATAAGAGATTGTTGCATTATAATTTATAGTGGAGGCCGAGTGTGACATCTTTAATCATAAAATCATTCAAAATGAAGTAAAATTGTAAAAAAGAATAAATTTTACTAGATAATTATATTAATATTAATTAAAATTATATAAAGTATAGATAAAATAAATTGAAGTAATTTAATATAGCAAAATAAAAACAAAATATTGGTTGCCTTATGATTTACAGTTTAATAGTAATATGACCAGTTCAAACTAAGAATTTTTGAGAAATGATATAATTTTTATTGAAAACCTAAATTCCATGATGTTGAAGAGATCAAGTGTATCTTTCACAGTTATTAGATAAGAAATTAATCGAAATTTCTCTTAATGTAAACTAACATTCTTGAGAATAAAATTTTTATGAAAAATAGAAAAGAATATATATCTCAGTATATATTAGTATGATTTTGTAAAGCAAATAAACTTAAGTAATAATGAACTATTGCTTTAATATTAACTAAATAAGCATTAAAGTAAAAATGAGTTAAATTGAATCAATGTAATATGATATAATAAAATAAAAATAATGGTCACACATGAAAAGAACTAGAGTTTAATAGTAATATAACCAAATCTAAGAGGTTGCCAAAAGGACATAAAGTGATAGAAATTTGCATTGTAGGATACAAAGGAGATAGAGCTTGTTATCCTCAATTGTTAAATTTGATACATTCATAATTTCTAAAAAATAGTGCTAAAACACAAAAACTTTAAAACATTTTAAAATATAAAAATTGAAATTTTAATTTTCTAATTATAGTAAAAATAAGTCTAACAAAATTTGTTTCTCCTCGAATATACCTTCTTTAGAATTATAATAAATTACCAAAATGAATAAGCATTAAAATATATAAATTATTATTTAAATGTTAAGTAAACACCTAATAAATATAAAATAAGATATTCTGAAGCAAAATAATATAACCAAACTAAAATGATGTAAAGTTTAATTCAAACGAGAATTACAATTTCATAATAATAAAACAAAGTTAAAGGAAAAAAATTCAAGTCAGATATATTGTTTGGAATAGATGCATTTGAAGTGACGAAAGTAATCGTGTTGGCAACCATGATTATAAATTCAAGTTCAAGCTAAAATGTATTGTAAAGTATAAAAAAGTAATTTTTTTTAATTTTATATTGATTGTTAGATGCGTCTGATGACACATCTCGACTAGATCACATTTTGAATTTCTATGAATTACAAAATTAATAGAAACTAACAAAAAATGAATATTTCAATGGTATCTAAATATATATTAAAAAATTGAGACATTTAAAGAATTATATAATAACCAAATAAAATTTATATAAATGTTACATAAGAATAGATTTAGAGTTACTTCGTAATGTAACTAAATAAAAATATTAATTAAATGGGAAAACTTATAAGGGAAAGTTGCATTTCTAAATGTTAAAAAAGATTTAGAGTATCATCTTTTATTATCATGTTAGGAAATAACTAAAAATTTATCATAAAGAATGCAAAAAGCAAAGATTATAGATTTTTTTTTTAAATAAAAAAATGAATTTTTAATTCGATGGACCTCATTGAGACTGGTCTAATTACATTTATTTTTTTATTTATTAGACATCGTTGGGAATTATTATGACTTACCCAAAAAAAGAAGCATAAAAAATAATTAACTATTATTTTAATCTTTTATATATATATATATCAAAAATAAATTGAAGTATTGTTGTTTAACTAATCAAAGGAAACTTCATTGTCATAAGACAAGAGATTTCGAATTATATAAAAATATAATAATTAAAAAAAGGAACTTTTCAAAAAATAAGGTAAATTGTATAAGAGTGTTGCATTCCAAGATACTAAGGAAATCGAGATAACATTTTCAATTATCGAATGAAATATAAAGAGAAGTATCTGATGAAGTAGGGAGAACCTTATAAAATAAAAATTTAAAAAATAGAATAATAAATCTTTAATTTCATAAAACTGATGGAAACAAATCCAACGACAATTATTTTTTCTTATCAGACCTCAATAGATCTTTGTACGAATTACCAAAGTAAATTAGCATAAATAATAGTAAAAGTAATGTGAAGTTCAAATGAGAGGAGATTTAAATTTATATAGTATTACAAAATAAAAAATTAAAGAAATAACTAAAACACTATAGGAATATTTCTTTCCAAGATATTAAGCAAATGAAGGGTAACACCCTACATCCTAAAATGATAATTGAAATGCTTAATAAATTGTCGATAAACTTTGGAAAATAAAATTTTTAGAAATATAAATTTGAGTATTTAAATGAATAGAACTCATTGAGATGACATTAAGACATATGGTTCTTCTTTATTGGACATCATTTTCATTTAGTATGAATTATAAAATTAAATAAGCATATATAATATAAAATTATTATTTTAATATCAATTAAATAATTATTTATGATGACGTAAGATAAAATGAAGTAGTGTAATATAACCAATTCAAAAGATGCTATTATCAAAGGGGAGAAGATTTAGATTGACTTAGTTATATAATCTTATTCAAGTAGGTAATTTCAAGAAATAAGATAAATTGTAAGAAAGTTCTTATTGAACAAGCCAAACTCATAGGAAATGAAATACATGATAAAAAAGAATTAAATTATTTAACAAGATGGAGACCATCAAGTAGATCAAATGACAAATTGTACATGTCAATTAGAACTTATTTTGGAATATTGTAAATTCTTAATGCAAGCAAGCATAACTAATGGTAAATTATTGTTTTAATATTACATAAATATGTATCAAAGATGCATTGAGCTAAATTGAAGTAAAGCAATATCACAAAATCAAATAATTACAATGATCAAAAGAATATATATATATTTAAGGATACATATTTATATAATCAAATCAAAGTGAAAAATTTGAACAAATTGGATAAATTGTAGAGGCAACTCAACTTCAAAAGTACTAAAGAGATCGAGTATCACATCATCAAGTTTTTAATTGTTATAATCAAATTGTATTGTTAAACTTACAAAAAAGTTTTTAAAAATGTAAACATTCTCATTTAATTGAATATAGTTTGTTAAGATGTCTCCAATAACCTTTTGTGGTGTTGATCAAACCTTATTTTGAATTTAACAAAATTAACAAATTAAATAATTTTAAATAATAAAAAATATTATTTTAATTTTAAGTAAATATATTATAAGTAAAATGAAATAAATTGATATTATATTATAAAAAATGAAGCAAATAATTTGAAGAAATGAGATACATAGTAATGAAAATTTACATTATAGGATGATAAGGAGATCGAGTGTAACATTCTCTTCTTCAAATTAAAAATGGTAATGGCCCATAAAATTTGAAAAGCACTAGGAAACAAAATATTAAAAACATGAAAAAGATTGTTTAGTTAAATAGAACAAGTTGGGGTAAGTTATTATAAGAAATTAATAGAGTAAATTTACATATATAATAATAACAATTTATTATGTTAGTATTTAGTGATCATATATTAATATTGAAATGAGATAACATGAAATACATAATATTAAAAAAATAAAATAAGTTAATTGTCTCAAAAGAAGAGATTTATAGTCACTTAATTATATAACATAATCGAAGAAAACAAAATTAAACAAAAATGAGAATAACATTTTAGAAAAGTTGCATTCCAAGATATTAAGTAGATAAGATTCTTCATCATCAAGTAAACTACAAACAAAAATGTCATAATGCATGTTAATACACTTTAAAATAAAAACATTATTGAATATAGAAATCAATATTTAACATGAAATGGAATATCAAGACGAGTCTATGAATTTCTATTTCATCATAACTGTATCATGATTAGCATTATTATAAATTACAAATACGAACAAGCATAATTAAAAAATTATTTTGAATATTAATAAATATATATTAAAGTTAAAAATAGAAAAATTAAGGAAATGTTGTAAAATAAAAATCAAACTATTGTAAAGTTTGCATAAGAGAACAATACAGTCATAAAGCAACACGACCAAATTGAAGTCAAAAGTTTGAAAAATTACATAAATTGTAAAGATGCATTCTACGATAGCTAAGAAATTTAGTGTAAAATTCTTGATCATCAAATTTGGTACAAATAAAAAAACTAAAAAAAATTTAACAATACTTACTAAATAAAATTTTAAAAATAGAAAAATAAGTAATTAAAAATACATAGCTCATCAAGACAAGTCCAGTAACATTTGTTTCTTATCGATCGAAGCTCCTTTGAATTATTAAGAATTTCAAAGTAAATAAGCATAAATAATAATAAACTAATAATTTAGTAATAGGAAAAGATAAACTTAAACTAAAATAAGACAAATTAAAACAATGCAACATAACTAAATCAAAGCAATATTGTGGTTATATTATAGGGGAATTCGACTTTAATAACAAGAAAATCAAACTGAAAACATTTGAAAATGAGAAACATTATTAGGGAAAGCCACGTTCTGTAATCCTAAGAAGATTACATTAGAGATTCTTGATTGTCAAATCCTTTACAAATCAAAATAACTTGTAAAGCATAAAACAACCATAAAAATTAAATTTTAAAAAATAAATAAATAAATTTTAAATTTGAAGCAGATTGTCGAGTCATGTCAACCAACATTTGTTTCATCTTATTCAAACCTCATTTTGAATTACTTCGAAGTACAAACGAAAACACATAAAATAAAATTATTTATTATACTCATTTTAGGTAAATACCATATAAAGTTAAAATAGGACAACTTGAAGTAATGTAATTTAACCAAATCAAAGTGATGTAAAGAATATATAAAAGAGAATTTGCATTACATAGTAATACAACAAAGCGAAATTAAAATATTTGAAGAAATTAGATAAATTAAATTAGATTTGAGTATTTTAATATAATAATAAATTTAAGGATAATATCCTACACAAAAAAATAATGTATGAATTGAAATGCTTCATAAAGTCTCCAAAAGTAAGTGGAAATAAAATATTAAATGAAATTGAATTGGATAGAACTTATTAAAATGAATCATATAATATATATTAAGTCTCAATTAGACCACATCTAAAATATCTTTGAATTACAAAATTAAAAAAGAATAAACAATAATAATTTATTTGTTTAATAATAAATAAATATATAATAAAGTTGAAGTAATATAAATTGAAGTAATGTGACATAATAAAAGCAAAATGAATATGAAACGGTTTTAGAAAGGAGATGAATTTTATGGAAAAGTTGCATTTCAAACACTTATGAGTTTGAGTATAACATTATCAATAATCACATGATGTATAAATTAAAATGACTCAGAAAACGTGACAAAATAGTGAAATGAATGCTAAATCAGATAAAGATCATTAAAGTAAATTAGATGAAATTTGTTACATCTAAATTTGATCTTATTTGGAATTTTTGTGAATTACCAAAATAAACAAGAAAAAAATTTTAAAAACTTAATTTAACATTATGTAAATATTTATTAAATCTTTATTTGGAAAAATTAAATTAATATAATATAGCAAAATTAAAGTGAATTAAAGATCCCTCAAAACTAGGTTTAGGGTTTTATAGTAACAAAACTAAACCAAAAGAAAAAAATTTAACAAAATGAGACATGTCACTTGAGAAACTTGCATTGCAAGATAAAAATGTCAGCAAGTGTAACATGTTCAATTGCCTAATATGATACAAAATATTGTCTAAGAAGCATACCAAAATCATAAGAAAATAAAATATTTAAAAGTAAACAATTTTTTTTTTAATTGGATAGAGCTTACAAGGTTGAGTCCAACAAATTTCGTTTCTTAATGATCAAGCCTCATTTGTAAATACTATGAATTCAAAAAATAAAAAGAAATAAAAAAAATTAAAAATTATTATTTCAAAATTTAGTAAATATATATGAATGCATAAATAAGATAAACTAAAGAAATCTAATTTAACTAAAGCAAAGTGATGTAAAGGTCACATGAGAAAAGATTCCTGAATGCCAAATCAAGAGTTTATCAAAACATCACATAAAATCCTGTTTGGAATTACATTGCATTAGGAAAAAACAAGCTAAAATAAAAATGAAAAATTCTTTTAATTTAAATTAAAGATGTACATATGTCGAAGTAAAAAAAATTAATTAATATAATTTTACTAAATCAAAGCGATGTGAAGGTCACATTGGAGGAAATTTAGAATTACATAGTAATTAAGCAAATCAAATGGCAATATATGAAGAAATAAGACAAATTGTACGAGAAAGTTGCAAATCTAAAAGCCTCATAAAGTGTGCTAAAACCACAAAAAATAAATATTTAATTACCTAAAAAAGAATTATTAAATGTTTGAACTTCTTAGAAAGGAGTTTAGTGACATTTCTTTCATCTACGTCAAGCCATATTTGGAATTACTATGATTTCAAAGTAATTAAATATAAATAATAAACAAGCATTATTTAACTTTTTGTAAGTATTTATAAACAAAGGAATGAGATAACTTGAATCAATCTAATATAACAAAATCAACTTGATGCAAAGGCCACATGAGTATAGTATTAGAGTTACAAAAATAAAAGCAAAACATTTTTTAAATGAGACAAATTAAATGTGAAAGTTTCATTCCATGATATTAAGGAGATTGTGTGTAACATCACTGATCATAAAATAAGGAAGGAATCTAAATGTCTAGTAAAGAAAGCTAAAACATTAAAAATTGAAATATTTAAAAATTTAAAAATGAATACATGTAGGATAGTGTTGTAGAGACAGCTCAAACAATGTCTGTAGTCTCATTCATACCTCATTTTGAACTACTATGAATTACATGAGTAAATAAATATAACTAACCATATCTTTTATTTTAATAATAATTAAATGTATACTAAAGCTAAAATTTGGTAGATTGATGCAATACCATATAATCGAACAAAAATGACGTGAAGGTCATATGAGAGGAGATATGAAGTTTCATAGAAACATAACTTAATAAAAAATAACTTAATCAAAACAACACATTTAGAAAAGTGGGTTAAAGTTTGTTGGAAAACTTTATTCAAAAGTACCATGCAGATGAAATGTAATATGTTTAATAAAAAAATCAAATATGAATCAAGATGCCTAGTAAAGAATACCAAATATTAAAAAGTAAATATTTAATAATATTTGATTGAATATTTAATTAAGTAGCACCAATGGAGATCAGTCCAATATTATTTGTTTAGCTTTAATCAAGTATCATAAAGAATTACTATGAATTAGAACATTTAATAAGCATAAATAATGATAAATTAAAAAAAATTTTATGGCACCAAAGTCAAAATGATGTAAAGGTCACTTGAAATGAGAATTAGAGTTTCATAGGATTTAAAAAATGAAAGTAAAACATTTGAGTAAATAAGATAAATTTTATAGAAAATTTTTATTAGAAGATTTTAACTTGACCTAGTGTAATATCATTGATCATTAAATAAGGTTTGAGTCAAAGTATCCTATAAAATAAGAAAATTTCCGAAAATATAAAATTTTTCAAAATATATAAATCAAGATTTAATTAGATAAAGCTCATCAAGTTGAGTGTAATGATTTTTTCATAAATTGAATCTTATTTTTAATTATTTCAAATTACACAAGTAAATAAAAAAATTCTTATTTTAATGTTAAGAGTACATATTATAATTAAAATGGATGAATTAAAAAAATATAATATAATTAAATCAAAGTGAGGTCAAGTTTTCAAGATAAAATGTTTAAAACAAAATAGTGGTATAACAAAATAAAGAGGAATTTTAAAGAAATGAGAACTTATATAAAAATAATACAATATAACATATTAAGAAGATTAAGTATAATATTTTTACCATTAAATTAGGCTTGAATAAAAATATCTCATAAAATATGATAAAACTAAAGAAGAAGAGATATTTGACAATACAAAAGATTTAACTACATAAAGTTTGTTGAATGAGAATAATGATGTTTGCTTCATCTTAATCTAACATCATTTATAATTATTATGAATTAAGTAAGTAAATTTAAAAAATTATTATTTTAATAATAAGTAAATGTATATCTCTGATAAATTAAGATATATTAAAATAATTCAATATGACATCATTTAGAATTACTATGAATTAACTAAGTAAATTAGAAGAAATAAAATAAAGTTATTATTTTAATAATAAGTAAATATATAATAATAAATTAACATAAATTAAAAAAATATAATACAATAAAGTTAAAGAAAATAATATCAAAAAATTAAATAAATAATTTAAGAAAGTTTCATTCCAAGATACTAAAGAGGACAAATGTAATATCCTTGATCGTCAGCTAAGTGAAGGCCCTATAAAAAATATTTAAAAATAAAAAAATAAATTGGAAAGAGCATTATCAAGCAAGTTTAAGAAAATTTTTGCTTCTTCTTGATTAGACTTTGTTTGGAATTACTTTAAATGACCAAGTAAAAAAACAACAACAATTATTCACTTTTATTTTAATATTAAAAAATGTATACATATTTGAGATGGAATAATTGAAATTTTTGTAATATATATTAATCAAATCAAAGAACTATAAAGGACACATATGGAGGGATTTAGAGTTACATAATAATCTAACCCAATTAAAGCTTAAAATTTTAAAAAATTAGATAAATTATTTTAAAACTTATGATTCTGATACTAATTAGATCAAGTGCAACAGCGTCAATAATCAAATGTGTAATAAAAATAAATATCTCATACAGTCTACCAAATCTATCTAAAATAAAAAATATATAGAAATACAAAAATGAATATTAACTAGAAAGAGTAATTGTGTTCTATTCAACAAAATTTGTTTAATCTCAATTGAACTTCATTTGGTAATATTACCAATTACCAAAAACTAAGTATGAATAATAATAAATATTTTTTTAATATTATGTATATATATTTTAGAACTAAAATGTGTTAAACTAGAGCAATGTAGTACAAGAAACGAAAGTGATGTAAATGTCATAAGAGAGAAGAATTACAATCTCAAAGTAATAAATAAAATCAAAGTAAAAATTTTTAAAAATGAGATAAATTATACAAGTTTCATTCTGAGTTACTAAGGAGATGTATAGTAACATCACTGATAATCTAATTTGGTATGAATTTAAGTTACTCATAAAACATGTTAAAATAATATGAAATAAAGTTTTTTAAAACATAGAAATAAATATTTAATTTGATTGAGCTTATCAAGATGATTCCTTGAACATTTGTTTAATCTTAATTAGGACTAGTTTGGAACTACTTTGAAGTATTGAAGTAAAAAAGTTAAAAAATAAATAGTTGTTATGTTAATAATAAGTAAATATATATTAGAGCTAAAATGAGACAACTTGAAACAATATTATATAACTAAATAAAAGTAATTGTAAAGTTCATAAGATAGTAGAATTTGTATTTCATAGTAATATAATAAAAAAAAAGCAAAGCAATTGATGAAATAAGAGAAATTATATGTGAAAGTTGTGTTCCAAGAGACTTATGACAACGAGCATAACATCCTTGATTAAAAAATTAGTTACGAATAAAAATGCATCATAAACTTTGGAATAACTCTGGAAAATAAAATTTACAAAATATTTAAATAATCATTTCATTAGGTAGAGCTCATTGAACGAATAAAATAAATACAACAATTTGTGAGAGTAATTCATCATAAGAATTAGTAAATTATTATTTTTATATGAATAAAATTTATTAAAGCATAAATGAGATAAAGTGAAATAATATAATATAGTCATGTGAAATTAATTAGAAGGTCACACAAGAGATAAATTGAAAAAACAAGATAAATTGTGTAAAAAGGCAACATTTGAGGATATTAAAATAATCGTGCATGACATCCTTCATCATCAAGTTAGTTGTTAATAGAAATGTGTCATAAATCATGCCAATAGTACAATAAAATATTTAAAAATATAAAACTAAATGTTTAATTTGACAAAGCATAACGATATATGTTCATTGACATTTGTTTCCTCTAAATAAAACTACATTTGTATTTATTGCAAATTATTGAAGAAAATAACCTTAAATAACAACAAAGATTTATTTTATTAGTAGGTAAATATATATTAAAACTAAAATGAGATTAACTAAAACACTAAAATATGTCCAAATCAAAGAAAAGAAAAGGTCACATAAGAGGAGATTTAGAATTAAATAGTACTACAACAAAATCAAAGAGAATTATTTGAAGAAATGTGATAAATTATATAAGAAAAATGTACTCCAAGTTAGGGAGGAGACTTACTATGGTATCCTTGATCATAAAATATTAAAAATATAAAATTAAATAGTTATTTGGATTAAGAAAGTTGTTTAGAGTCTGATGATATTTGTCTCATATACATCAAATATTTTTTGGAAATACTAAAATATACAAAGTAAATAAGTATAAATAATAATAAAGTATTATTTTAGTAAAATATAAATATATTTTAAATAAAATGAGATAAATTAAAGCAATATAATAATAAAATTAAAGTGATTTAAAGGTTAGATGAGAAAAGAGCAATTGTTTAAAATAAATATAAATAACCAAAAGTTAAGCTTTTTAATAAATGTTATACATTTTATGGGAAACTTGAATTCAATGATACAATGGTGATCAGGTTTAACATCCTTTTTTGTGAAATACATTATGATTTTAAATGTCTCATAAAACAAACTAGATCTATAGAAAATAATATTTAAAAAATGTAAAAATGAGTATTTAATGGGTAATGCCTATCGAGATGCTTCTAATGACATTTTTTCTTCACTATCAAACCTCTTTTGGAACAATTATGAATTACATAATAAATAATGATAAATAATAATAAACAATAATAAATTTATTTTATATTAAATAAATATATATTAAAGATGAACTAAGATCAACAAAACCGATATAATATAACAAAATTATAGTGATGTAAATGTCACATGAGAGAAGATTTAGAATAACATAATAATATAACTATATAAAATGGAAAAATTTGAAGATATTAAATAAATTATATGCAAAAATTGCATTCAAAGATAATATGGGGATCAAGCATAATATCATTGATAGTAAAATAAGGTACAAGTCCAAATGTCCTGTAAAATGGCCAACATCCTATGAAATTATTAAACTAAAAAGAAATAATGAATATTATGTTAGGTAGATTTGATTAAGATGGTCTAAGATGTTCCCTATGATCTTCATTGAATCTTATCCTGAATTACTATGAATTATTATGTAAATAAGCTTAAATAATTATTTATTATTTTTTTAGTACTAAACAAACCTATTTTAAAACTAAAATGAGTTAAATTGAACTAATGTGATCTAACCAAAATAAAGGTCGAATAAGAAGGGAATAAGTGTTCATAGAAAACAAAAGAAATAAAAAAAATAATATGTGGAAATATTATGAATTATATTTTAATTTTACATTAAAACATAATAAGCAAATTGTGTTAAATTCCTTATAAAATATTGTATCAATCAAAATTTCTAACAAAGCATTTGAAAACCCTAGAAAACTTAATATTTCAAAAACTAAAGATAAATATTAAATTAGATTGGGCTCATTGCGATGGGTCTAGTGATGTTCATTTTGTACCACTCGAGCCCCATCTAAAATCAATATGACTCATAAAAATAAATGAGCATAAGTAATGGCAAATTATTACTTTATTATTAAGTTAATATATATTAAAGATGATATGTGATAGATTGATATATTATAATATAACCAAATCATAAAGATTTAAAGGTCACATTAGAGGAGAACAATAATTCCATTATATAAAAAACATAAGATTAAGAAAAATTGAAGAAATTAGATAACAGTTGTGTTTCAAAAAGATGAGGATGTTGAGTGTAACCCCTCAATCATCAAATAATGTAAAAATCAAAATGATTCTTAAAGTATGCAAAAATATTATAAAATGTTTCTTAAAATATAGAAATAAATATTTAATCAAGAGGAGTCTCATTTCAGGTCCTTGAACATGATCAAATATCTTTAAGAAAACTACAAGTTACTAATACTAAGAATAAATAATAAGAAGTTATTATTTTAATATTATGTAACTATATTTTAAAGCTAAAAAATGTGATGAACTATAATGAATAAAATAAAACCAAATAGAAAATTTTGAAAAAGGCATAAAATATAAAATAAGTTTGCATTTGAGGATACAAAAGACATCATGTGTAACACTCTCGATTGTCAAACAATGTACGAATGAAAATTCTCAAAAAACATATCAAATTCCTGTAAAATAAAATATTTGAAAACATAGAAAAAATATTTTAAGTGTCATCTTGTGTGACCTTTATATTGTGTTTATTTTCATATAATATTGCTTCAGTTTATTTTATTTTTTCTTTAATATATATTTAATTGGTAATAAAATAATAAAATTTTATTATTTACTCCTATTTTTTTTATTGTAATAATTCCAAACAAATTCTAATTAAGAATAAAAAATGTTGTTAGACTCATTTCAATGAGCTTTATCTATTTGAACATTTTTTTATATTTTTAAATATAAATGTCTTTGGTTTTTAACATGTTTTATAGGACATTTCAATTCATTCCTAATTATATGATCAAGGATATTAGACTCACTCTCTTTATTGTTTGGAATTCAACTTTTTCATATAGATCCCATTTCTTAAAATGTTCCACCTTGATTTACTTATGATATCATGTAACTCTAAATATCCCCTCAGATTTCTTCACTTTTATTTGGTTAAATTTCAATGCTTTAATTTATCTAATATATTATATAAAAAATGTTTACTTAATATTATATTAACTATTTTATATTATTTAAATTTATTTATCTTGTAATTAATAGTCAATCAGGATAGGGTCTGATTAAAATAAAATAAAGGTCATTGCACTCTTGTCATTGAGTTCAATCTTATTAAATATTTATTTTTATGTTTTTTAATATGTTAATTTTTAGGGTTTGTCACACTTTATTGGTCATTTTCTTTTGTACCTAATTTGAAGATCGATGATTGATGATGTAAGGCTTGATCTACCTTGTATCTTAGAACACAACTTTCTTGCAAGTTTTATCTCGTTCCTTAAAATTTTAGCTTTAACTTAGTTATATTTTTATGTAATTATAAATCTCCTCTCCCTTGACCTTAATATCACTTTTATTTCGTTATTTTACTTTTCTTCAACCTATTTTCATTAAATTTTAAGATCTGTTAGCCTATTATTAAAGAAATAATTTATTATAATTTATGTCAATTTACTATAGTGATTTTTTATAGTTCAAATTGAGGTTCAATTTAAATGAATCAAAGTGTGTTGGACTCATCTCAAAGATCATAATGTAATTAAATTTTATTTTTATTTTTTAAAACATTTAAATAATTTGATGATTAGGGAAGTTATACCAAGTCTTCTTAGCATCAAAGAATTAGCTTCCTCAAAGCTTTATCTCATTTTTTAAAATAATTTTTTTATTTTATGACTATGTTACTCTAAATATCATGTTGTTTAACCTTTGAATATTTTTGAACTTGTTATATTATATTTCTTGAATTTATCTCATTTTAGCTTCAACATATCCATATTTATTATTATAGTAATAATTTGTTTTTTCAAAATTGTATTAACATTTGTAATTTGTAGTAATTTTGATAAAGGTTTAATCAAGCTCAAATAAGCATAATATTTTCTTTTATATTTTAAATAGAGGTTTTATGCACTTTATCCACATAATATATTTTTTAATATTTTTAAATATTTAATTTTTTATTGTTGTAGCACCATATATATGACATTTTGAATTCTACCTAATTTTAAGATTGAGGATGTCATACTCGATCTTCTTAGTGTCAGGGAATGCAACTTTGCCACACAATTTCTAACATTTTTAAAACCTTTTCGTAATTTTTTAGCACATTATAATTTTGTTTACTTATCTAATTTATTAAATAAAAAGTGTTCCAAATAACATTAAATATGGACTAAACAAAATTTTTTAGGCCTATCTCAATCTTTATTCAAAATCACACCTCATTTAGAATTATTGAAATTAAAAAGTTAAAGACCATAAATAGCAAAAAAAATAATTACATTAATTTTTAATAAATATGAAGTGTAGCTAAAATTTGATAAATAATGTAATGTAATATAACCAAATAAAAGAAAAAATTTAAGAAATAAAATAAATTATACGATAAAACTGCATTCGATGATAATAAGGAGATTGATTATGACACCCTTGGTAGGACGATTTGGTATAATCTAAATATCTAATAATGTACATAAAAATTCTAATAAATAAAATATTTTAAAAAATAAAATATTTAAAAAAATAAAATTAAATATCTAATTTCATTCAAAGAAAATATACATTAAAGTTAAAAGTTGACAAATTTAATCAACATAAAATAACCAAGTCAAATATATGTTAATGTTACTTTAGAGTAGGATTTGAATTGCATTATAGTATATCAAAATCAATGCAAAAAAATTTAGAAAATGAGATATATTTTAAGAGAAAGTTACAGTCCAAAATACTAATATGATCGACGTTAACATCCTTGATCCTGAAATAAATTTTAATTACAGAAAGCCAATCATAATGGCCCAACAAGTTTTTCTTTCACTCTATTAGTTTTCATTTTGTGTTACTAGAAATTACAAAATTACAAAAGCATAAATAATTGTAAAATATTCTTTTAAATAATAAGTAAATATATATTTTTTAAATCAAATGAGATAAAGTGAAGCACTATAATGTAATCAATTCAAAGAAAAGTATATTACACACGAGATTAGAATTAGATTACCATAATAATATAATTTAAATAGATAAACCAAAATAAATTATATAAGAAAGATGTATTCCATGCTACTATAGAGATCATGTGTAAAATCCTTAATCATAAAATAAGTTAGGAAATGAAACATTTAATAAAATAAGCAAAAATAAAACTCAAACATAACATTTGAAAATATAAATTTAATATTTAATTTGATAGGGCTCGTCAAGATTAGTTAAACAACTTTATTTTTCTCTTAGTTGGACCTCATTTGCAATTACTATGAACTATCAAAGTAAATAATTAAAAATAATAATAAACTATTGTTTTATTGTTAAGTAAATATATATTAATGTTGAACTAAGTTTAGTTGAACAAAAGAAACAAAACAAAATCAATCAAATGTAAAGGTCATATGAGAGGTTATTAAGAATTACATAGTTATTTATCAAAATCAATGTAAAAATATATAAAAAAGTGAAATACATTTTATGAGAAATTTGAAATCTGAAATACTAATTAGTTTGGGTGTATGTCATTGATCATCAAATTAGATATGAATCAAAATAACTCATAATGTACACCAAAATATTAATATATAAAATATTTACATATTTAATCTGATAGAGCTCATCATGATGAGTCCAACTATGTTTGCTTTATGTCGATCAGGCATTGCTTGAAATTTTTGTTAAACACCAATGTAAAAAGCATAAATAAAAATAAAATATTATATCAAAATTAATTAAATATACATTAAAGAAAAATTGAGATACATTGAAGCAATGAGATAGTTCTATATCAATGTGATACAAAGATCAAATGGGGGGAGATTTTTATTTTTTACAAAGAACAACTTTTATAAAAACGAGTTAAATTTAATAGGAGAGCAACACTTCATGATACAAAGGAGTTTTGAATGCCACATCCTTGAACTCCAAATTAGCCAAAAATAAAAATATCATTTAAAGAATGTTAAATTTTGCATAAAGAAATATTTTAAAATATACAATGAATATTTATTTTAAAATATCTCATTGAGATAAGTGTATCAAATTTTTTTTATGTCTATCAAATCATTTTTTGAATTGCTATTAACTATTAAAGTAATTAATCATTAATAATAATAAATTAACATTTTAATATTAATTACACATTATTAAAGCAAAAATGAGAAACATTTAAGCCATGTGAAGCAAGTAAAACAATGCATTATAATGAAATGAATATAATTAAATATTCAATCTTTTCTATTTAAATTGTTTTTCTTGCATTTTTATATTTTTTATGTGTTACATAAATTCAAACCTTATGTGATGATCTAAGAAGTTACACTTTATCTTTTTACAATCCTCAAATGCAATGTTCAATTACAATTTGTCTTATTTCTTCAAATTTATCACTTTGATTTGGTTTAATTACATTGCACCAATTTACTTATGGTTACTTTCTTTGGTGAATCAACATAATTCGGAACAGCATGAAATTAAGGCAAACCGTTTAGTGTTATGACTCATTTAAATTTCTATCTTATCTAATGATCAAGGACATTGCACTCAAACCCTTTAGTGTTATAAAACATTACTTTTGCACACAATTAATCCTTTTTAGTCTCATTTTTTTATTTGATTATATTACTAAGAAAATCTTGTTCTTTCTCATGTAATCATTGGACCACTTTTCTTTATTTATATTACATTACTTCAATTTATCATATTGCAAGTTTAATAATTATTGATTAAATTTTAAAGTAATAATTTATTGTTATTTATGTTTATTTACTTTAAGAATTCATCACAATTCTGAATGATGTCTAATCTAGATAAGACAAACATTGTTGGGCTCATCTAAGATCTATCATTTAAATAAGCAATTTTGTATTTTAAAATTTTTATTTCTTAAATATTCACAAGCATTACAAGGCATTTTTTTTACCTGATTTGATGATCTTGATTTTTGCACTTCATCTACTTAGGATCTATGAATTAAATATTCCCATACAATTTATCCCTTATTTCCAAATATTTTTATTTTATTTTATTATATTACTATGTAATTCTAAATCTCTTCTCATGTGACATTCACTTTAGTTTGTACTAGTAATGTTACATTGTTTTAATTAATTTTATTTAATTTTAATTTATATTTACTTAATATGATCATAAGAATTTATTATCATTTATATTTATTAAACAATTTAATTATTAGTAATTTCTAATGACGTTTAGTCAAGATGAAACAAATATTGTTCATCTCATAGCGACCAACACCATGGGTTTTGAATTTTTTTTTATTTCTTTTTGCACTTGAATTGAGAATTGAGATTATTATACTAGATATCCTTACTATCATATAATACAACTATTTTGTATAGTATTTCTCATTTGTTAAAATATGTTTTTTTCATATGATTGTAGTGCTACGTGACTCTAATTGTCTTCTTAGTGACTATTACATCACTTTGATTATATTCAATGATGTTATTTTAGTTTA
The DNA here is from genome assembly GCA_023846275.1 of Vanilla planifolia. Lineage (NCBI taxonomy): Eukaryota > Viridiplantae > Streptophyta > Magnoliopsida > Asparagales > Orchidaceae > Vanilla > Vanilla planifolia. The sequence goes on along the minus strand of JAIUJO010000307.1, from coordinate 257,199 downwards.
TATCATGTCATTTTTAATATATGCTCACATAATATTAAAATAATAATTTATACTTATTTATGCAAAATTACTTTTGCAATTCGTAGCTTTTGCAAATGTGGGCTGACTGAGATGAAATAAATGTTGTCATTTGACTCATCTTGAAAGGATTTATCAAATCAAATTTACCCTACTAATATTTTTAAATATTTATTTTGAAGTAGTTTTGATGATTGATGCATCACAATTGCTTTCAATTTTGTTATAATACTATCCAACAATAATTCTTAGCACATGAAGATTTTAAGCCACTTTCATTTTGAAATTTTACATTGTAATAATTTGTATTATTTTAGTTTTAAAACATATTTACTTAATATTAAAAAAAATTATTTTGTGCCTATTTAATTTGGTAATTCACAGTATTTTGAATGAGGTCTAATTGATAAAAAATCAACGTCATTGGATGAGTCTTACTGAGTTCTAATCAATTAAATATTTATTTATATGTTTTTTAAATATTTTATATTTTTAAACATTATTTTACTTTATGATTTTGATTTTGCATTATTTGATGATAAAGGATGTTACGAATGATTTCTTAGTAACTTGGAATTCAACTTTCTTACAAGATTAATCTTAATTTTAAAATATTTTCCCTTTATGTTATCTTATAACTCCATATCTCCTCTTACATGACCTATAGAATGCCTTGATTTTGATATAATAATTTTCTTCAATTTATCTAATTTTGGTTTTAATATAAATTTAAAAAATAATGTAATAATAATTTATTATTATTTATTATTAGTTGAGTTTGGAATTTTTAGTATTCCAAATGAGGTGTAATTGATTGGAAAAATGTTAGTGGACTTATCTAATGGAGCTTTATAATATTAAATATCCATTATTATGTTTAAAATTTTTTTATATGGATAATTGTTTTGTTTACTTTATGAGATATTATTATTTATACGTGATTTTATAATGTAGGATGTGACACTCAATACTTTTAGTATCCTGGAAAGTAATGTTCCCAGAAAATTTACTGCAAAAGTTCAAATTTTGTGCTCTGATTCGATTATATTACTATGAATTCTAACTTTTTTCTTTTGAGATTTTTTCTTTATTTTAATCTTTTTACTTAACTTTTATTCAATTCATTACTAATTTGTTGTATATTTATTTAATAGAAAGATAATGATTTATTAGAATTTTTCTCCATTATTTTATTAATTCGTAATAATTCCAAATAATGCTCACTAAAGTCAATGTCGTACTACTATTCTGAATGAGCTCAATGCAATTAAATATTTTTTTATATTTTTAAATGTTATGTTTCTAAGTATTTAGCACATAGTGTGAGAAAAATTGAATCACGCATGATCTTTTGATTGAAGATTTCGAACATGATCTTCTTACTCTCTTGGATTCCATGTATGATATAAAACAAGCCTTACTTCCTCAAATGTTTTGCTTAAATTTCTTTTATTAATTTGAGATTCCAATTCAACAAACATGACACCTTTTCATAATTTTTTGGGGATATTATATCCCTTCAATTTATCTTATTTTAACATTATTATTTGTTTATATAAAAAAATAATAATTTATTATTATTTATTTTTATTTACTTCAAAACTTTATTGTCTTTCTAAAAGAGTGTTGATTAAGATTAAAAAGGTGTCTTGGACTTGTCTCGACAAGCTCTACTTAACTAAATTTTTTATTTTTTATATTTTTAGATATTCTATTTAACTAGGGTTTTATCATACTTTATCAAGAATTTTGATTCAAAACTGATTTAATAATCATAGAACTTGCACTCCATTTCCTTGGTATCTTCGATTACAAAATTTCGATTTAATTTATATCATTTATTGAAGTTTTTATTCATTTAGTTAAATTACTATGAATGTTTAATGCTCCTCTTATGTGACCTTTAATTATATGTTGTTATGTTTCATTCCTTGAACTTATCTAACTTTAGCTTTCACAAATATTTACTTTAAATTAAAAATGTTAATTTTTATTATATATTCTTATTTAATATGGTAATTTTTAGTAATTTCTAATAAGTATCAAAAAAATTATTATTTAACAAAATTTACTTTTTTAATTAAAATTATTCCCAAACAACCTCTAAGCCAGAGGAAAAAATTGTCATTAAATGCATTCTAACGAGATTTATCTAATTAAATATTCACTACTATATTTTTTTTTTAAATATCTTACTTTTTTATTTTTAGCATCTTTTAAAAGTTATTTTGATTTGTAGCTTATTTTATGATAGTTGATGATATAGTAAATCTACTTTGCACCTTTGAGTGCAATTTTCTCGTATATTTAACCTCATTTTTAAATGGTTTTCTTGATTTGATTATTTATAAGAATTCTTATTTTTTCCTCAACATGTCTTTACATTGTTTTATTTTAGTAAATTACAATTATCTAAATTATTCTAATTTTAATGTAAGTATATATTTGTATATTATTAAAATAAATATTTAACATTATGTAATCTTACTTACTTCATTGTTCGTAGTATTTAAAAATGGTTTTTGATTGATGTTAAAAAAGTATCTATTCACTCATCCTAATGAGCTTAATATAATTGAATTTTCATTATTTTAGGTTTAACTATTTTTGCTATGGTTTTTTTATTCTTAATAAGAGATTTTGACTTACTCATGATTTTATTATTTTTGTCATTACACTTGATCTCTTTAACATTTCATAATTAAACTTTCTCCTGAGCTTTGATTAGATTTTTAAAAATGTTTTGCTTTCTTTTTGTTATATTACTAATGCTAATTCTCCCCTCATAGACCATTACATCACTTTCAATTGGCAATATTGTACTACTCTAATTTATCTTATATTAGTCTTAATACATGTTTACTTGACGTTAAAATAAGAATTTATTATTATTTTTTGTTATTTTTTTATTAGTTATAATTCTAATGAAAGTCTAAATAAAAAATAAATATAGTTGCACTCATCTTTAAGAGCTTTATCAAATTAAGTATTTATTTTGTTTTTTTTAAATATTATTTTTTCCTAAAAATTAGTACATTTTAGGAGACATTGCAATCCTTTCCTAATTTTGACTATTTAGTATCTTATACCCAATCTCTTTAATATCCTGGAGTGAAACATTGTGATAAAACTTTATCGAATTTCTTCTATATTTTATCATTAATTTACCTATGATATTATTAAATTATAAATCTCCTCTAGTGTGAGTCTAAACTTAGTTTTATTTTGTTAAATTCCATAGCTTCAACTTATCAAATATAATCTTTCTATGTTTTTACTTATGATTAAATTAAAATTTTTTTATTATTTATTTTTACTTTTTTTGTAATTCATATAATAGACGTCATTGCACTCAACTCATGGATTTCTATCTAATTAAGTATTTTTTTATTTTTTCAAGTTATTATATTTAGATCTTTGTAACATTTTATTAATCACTTCTATTCATATCTTATCTCATGATTGAGAATTCTACATCCAATCTTCTTAATAACTCTGAATGCAACATTCCTAAAAAATTTCTCTTCTCTTAAACTTTTTAGCATTAGTTTTGTTACATTAATACGTAACTCTAAATCTCCACTCCTGTAACATAAATGTTAATTTAGTTTGGTTAATTAACACATCTTATTTTAACATTAATATATATTTACTTATTATCAAAGAAATAAATAGTTATAATTTATGTTGGTTTTGTAATTTCATCTTATTTTATTTATCAATTTAGTTGCACCATATCCTCTTAAAATTAATGAGGACGTGTTTACCAAATATTTCATCTTATTTGTTCAATTTTTTTTCTTTGAATTAGTTAAATTACTTTGTTATTATTTGTGTTATTTACTTAGGTAGTTCAAAGTAATTTCAAATGGTGCTTTATCAAGATGTATGACACAATGATGAACTCATCTTTATGAACTTTATCTATTTACTTATTTATTTTTATGTTTTGTATTTTAATATGAGTTTTGCACATATTGTAAGATAATATTATTTGAACCTACTTTAAAGATCACAATTGTTATACTAAATCTCTATAACATATTGGAATGTAACATTCTTTTATGATTTATCTCATTTCATTAAATATTTCCCTTTTATATGGTCATATTACAATGAAACTCTAACTCTACTCTACTGTGACATTTACTTCTCCTAGATTGGTTATATTACATTACTTAAAATGGTCTCACTTTGATATTTTTATATATTTAAATGACTTTTTTATAATAATTTATTATTGTTCACACTCATTTACGATGGCAATTCATAGTAACAACAAATAAGATCTCATCAAGATGAAACAAACATCATTGGCCCTATCTTGGTAGACTCTATCATATGAAATATTCATTTTTCTAAAATAATTTTTCTTTTACATTTGGCAATTTTATGAGAGATTTTAATTCATACCTAATTTGATGGTTAATAATGTTACATTTGATTTCTTTATAATTTATCTAATTTCATAAAATGTTTTACTTTTATTATTATATGTTACAATGTAACACTAAATCTTCTCTTATTTAAAATTTTTATTATTTTTATTTGGCTTTATCATATTAATTTAGTTTATCTTCACTTTATATTAATAGCTATTTTCTTAATGTTATTGTTTTAATTTATCATTATATTTTTCATATTTAATTTCATAATTGGTTGTAATTCCAAAAAAAGTCTATTCAATAATAAATAGATGTCATGAGAGACCTCTTGACAAGCTCCATCTAATTAAATATATTTTTCGTATTTTTTGATAATTTATTAATTGTGGTCATTTAATGCTTTGTGATACATCTTATTTTTCACTAAATTTAATAATCAAGGATGTTTCACAATTTGTATTTAGGATAATTGAATGCACGTTTCTTGTATAATTTATACCATTTCTTAAAGTCTTTTTCTTAGATTTAGCTATTTTACTGTACAACTCTAAATCTCCTGTCGTACAACATTTACTCCTTTTTCATTTGATTATATTACAATTCTTTCATTTATCAAATTTCAAAACTAATATATATTTACATAAAATGGAAATAATAATTTACTATTATTTATGACTTTTGCTTTCATAATTTTTTGTGAATCCAAGTGATGTCTAAATGATACAAAACAAAAGTTTTTGGACTCATTAGTATAAGCTGATTTCGACTAATTATTCATTTTTATAATTTTAAATATTTTACTATTTAAGATTATGGCCTACTTTAAGAGATATTTTATTTTGTATCAAATTTGATGATTGAACACTTTTCACTTTATCTTATTATTATGTGGAATGCTACTATTTCCATACAATTTAACTCCTTTGTGCAAATTTTTTCCTTGATTTTGTCATATACTATATTGCTTTAAATCGCATCACATGTGCCCTTTACAAGTCATTGGTTTGGTTATATTAGGTTATTGTAATTTATATAATTTTGGCTTAAATATATATATAAACGTATTATTAAAATAATGATTTATTATTATTTACATACATTGATTCATTTTATCTCATTTTTTTAATGTATATGTTTACTTAATATCAAAACAACAATTTTTTATTTTTTAATTTGCACAAATCATAGTAACTATAAATGTTTTTCGATTGATATGAACCAACTTTCATTAAACTCAACAAGCTCTATCTAATAAATTAACCATTATTTTGTATTAAAATGTATCATTTTTATGTTTTGTATTTCTTTACAAGATATTTTGATACATAAATGCTGTGATGATTATTGGTGTCGCACATGATTTCTCAAGTATCTTAGAATACAGCTTTTCTTATAATATTTATCTTATATTATGTTGCTTCTATTAGTCTTATTTTAGCTAAAATATTTTTTAATTTAATGTTTCAAAAAACTTTAGAGTTCCAATTGAGACAAAAAAATGTCCTTCGACTAAAGTCCACGAACTCTGCTCAACAAAATATCTATTCTTATATATTTTAAAAATATATTTTATGTGGCTAACAAGACTTTATCATGGATTTTACTTAGTATGTAAATAGATAATTGACGACGTTACACTTGAACTCCTTAATATCATGGAGTAAAACTTTCCCATAAAATTTACCTTGTTTCTCAAAACTTTTTGCATTGATTTGGTTATATTAAAACGTATCTTTAGATCACTTCACAACTAAACTTTACATGACATTAATTTGGAGGTATTACTTCACTTCATTTTATGTCATTTTAGCCTTACTATATATTTCCATAATATTAATATATTAAATTTTTCTTATTAATACTTGTTTATTTTAATAGTTCATAAGAATTTTGAATGATGCTCGATCAAGATAAAAGAAAAACGTTTTGCACTAACCTTATCATGCTCTAACAAATTAAATATTTTTTCTCATATTAATAAATACTATATTTATATTATTTTGATATGATTTATAAGAATGTTCTATTTGAACATAATTTGGTGATTGAGGATATTTCACTTGATCTTTTTTTATCATTGAATAAAACGTTGTTGTGTAATTTACATCATCTCATTAATTTTTTTATTCACATTGATTTGGTTATATTGCAATGTAACTCAAAATCTATCATCATTTGGCAAATACATTGCTCATATTTAATTATATTAGTTTCATTCATGTTTTCTTATTCATTCTTTAATATATAATTATTAAATTCTAAACTAAAAGTTTATTATTATTTATTATTATTTAGTTTTTTAATTGGAAAAAGTTTATCTAGGTTCACTCATGATGAAACAAATGTTGTTGGACTCACTTATATAAGAACTAGCAAATTTAATAGTAATTTTTTGTTTAAAATATGGTTTTGGCATGCTTTATTATACATTTTTGTTCATGGTTAGTTTAATGATCGAAGATGTCATTCTTAATATGTAGTATATTGGAATGCAACTTTCCTATCCGATATATGACATTTGTTCAAAGCTTCATCATTAATTGGAGGTTATATTAATATAAAGGACGAATTCCCCTCCCATGTGACACCTTGCTTTGATTGTTTTGCAATATTTTTCCTCAATTTATGTTATTTAAACTTTAGTATATATATATATATTTACTTAATTAAAAAAATAATTTATTATTAGTTTTGCTTATTTACTTTGGTAATTTAGAGTAACAACAAATTTATTCTGATTAATGCAAATAATTTGTGTTAAAATCATCTAGATGTGAAATATCAAATTAAATATTTTTTGAATTTCTAAATATCTTATTATTTTGGGCTTTTTAGCTATAATCCACATTTTAGATCCTCCATAATTTCTTAATCGACGATGTTGCACTTGCACGACTTAATATCTTCGAATGCATCTTTCTCGTATAACTTATCCTCTTATAAGAGCTTTACATCATTTTTCACTTGTTAGTATTACATTGCATTTCTTTATCTTATTTCATCTTTCATATATAAAATTACTTAATATTGAAGTAATAGTTATTTTTTACTTATGCTTATTTACTTTGGTAATAATTTTTACATACTTTAACAAATTAAATTTTTTTGATAATCTAACATCATTATAATTTTTACATACTCCAACAAATTAATTTTTTTTCAATAATTTTTAAAAAAAATTTCTATTATTTTGGCATGAATTTTTAGATATTTTCATAGAAACGAAATTTCATAATTGAAGATGTCACACTTAATCTTCTTAGTATATTACATAATAATTTTTTTTGCATAATTTATCTAATTTATTCAAATATTTTGCCTTGAATTTGTTGTATTTATTGTGAAACTCTAATTGTCCTCTTATGTGACCTTTGGATTATTTAGATTTGTATCTTATATTATCTTAATTTATCTCATTTTAGTTTTAATATATATTTTACTAAATATTAAATAATAATAAATTATTATTTATGCTTATTTACTTTAGAATTATGTAGTAATTTGAAACGAGGTCAAATCAACATGAAGCAAATCTTTAATAGATTAAATATTCAATTTGGAATTTTTAGCTATTTTACTTTAAGTTTTGATATGCTTTATGAGGCATTTTTAATTTATTCCTAATTTGATGTCAATAATGTTACATTTGATCTTCATGTTTTGGAATCCAACTTTTCCATATAATTTATTTCATTTCTTTTAACTTTTCTTCATTTTGCTATATTAGTATGTAATGCTAAATGTCCTTTCATGTGAGTTTTACATCACTTTAAATTTGTTGCATACATCACTAGCATTTAGATCATTTCAAGTTTAATAGCTATTTACCTAACATTAAAAAATGTTTTACTTTTATTTATGTTTGTTTATTATGGTAATTTGTAATATATCTAAATGTGGTAAAATTAGGACAAAAATGATGTTGAACTTGTCTGAAAAAGATCTATCCAACTATATACTCAATTTGGACTTTATATTTATTTTATTTTCTATGATTTTGGAAAACTTTATGAGACATTTTTATTCATACATAATTTTACGATCATGGATGTTACATTTGATCTTAATGTTGTACTTTGAATAGTTAGCTATGGTTTCTTATTCAATAATAACAAACCTTAACTATTTATAATGAATATGTTTAAGTGATTTTCTAGAATTTATATCGATGAAGCCTGTGTTCATGGAAGACTTAATGAAAAGAGGTAGCAATGATGGAATTCCTAGCGATCAACATGGTTTCAGTGGCAAAGGAGTATGAGGCATAATTTTTAATTTAATTTTACGTATTTAAATTTTTTTATCAAAAAATATAGAACCTGTTCTAGCCATTATTTAAATTAGTTCGAATATTTTATTTAAATAATTCTTTTTAATTAAAAAAAAAGTTGCTGGAGTATTGCAAACTATTTTGGTAATTTTGTTGGTTCTTTTTTATAATAAAAAATATTTGTAAATGGTAGATTTTCTAGGGTGAAATGGATTAATGAATTTGTTTCACAATTTTAGGAAATTTTTGAAGCCATAAAATTCAAGATGTTCGTAGCCCATGCTTTTCATTGCTTCCACACATTGCATATTTTAATGTTCAAAATCCTAAATTGTACTTTATTCTAAAATTAGCATAATTAATTATTTTCTTTATTCTTAATTTATTTCATTAGGTTACCTTTTCCTCTTTTGTCGTCTCATCAAGTATAGAATTTTTGAATTATTGATTTATATTTTATGTCCTTGAACATTTTTCATCTATTACGATTATATTTATTTGTAAGGCCGAGAAGCATAGTTATTTTATATTATTTTTGTAATAAGTTTGGGACTCATGTTTTCTTAGAATGCTTATTTGAGGTTTTTCTTGTTTTTTTACAGGGGTGGATTTGGGCTTGTTTCAAGCCAAATTACCTAAAAAGACATTTATGGGCATTTTAATTCTTGTTGTCATTTTCAATTTCATAGTTTTTATTAAAATTTATTATTAAGATGAAAAATAAATATTTTTTTGAATTAAATTCAAATTTTTAGCAAAGCTAATTTTAGAGATTTACTCAAGGCCTTTAAAAATTTTTTAAAACTATTTCTTTAAATATCAGTACATGATATAAAAGGTTTTATTTTTAATAGTTAACCATTTTTCACTAAACAACACTTAACTCTGTATCCCTTAGTGCAACCTTTTCATACAATTTATCACATTTCTGCCTATTTCAATTTAAATTTTGTTATATTACTAGGAGCTCAGTTTTTCTTTCGGTGTCACCTTTAAAATACATTGTGTTTAGGTTGCTTCAATTTATCAAATTTTAAATTTACATTTTCTGTAATTAGAACTCAAGGAATAACTTATTGCAACTTATGATATTTTAATTTTTTTAATTCATATATACTCTAAATAATGTCTTATTGAGATAAATGAACTGTGAGTGTACTCATCTTGATAACTTACATACAAATAAAAAAAAATCAATATTACAATTTCAAATATTTTTTTATTTTGGTATATTTTATAAGATATTTTGATTATACTTGATTTGGTGATTGAGAGACTCACACTTAATCTCCTTAATATTTTAGAATAAAAATTTCTTATGCAAATTGTTGAATTTTTCAAATGCTTTTCTTTTATTATGTTCTATTAATATCAAACTCTAAATATCTTCTTTTGTGGCCATAAGTTGTCTTCAATTTTGTTATATTATATTTCTTTATGTACCTTCATTTTAACCACATTATATATTTATTTAATTAATTTTAAAATAATAATTTACTTTTTTTATGTATATTTATTTTAGTATTTCATAATTTTTAAAAATTAGATCCAATCAAGATGAAATAAACTTCATTAGACCCATCCTCATCAGCTCAATCTAAATTAATGTACAAGTTAAAATCTGTATGTATTTTACCTTTTATGGTTTTGTGCCATTTTGCAAAAGAGTTTAATTCTTACTTGTTTCAATGATGAACAATGCTATGCCTCGATCCGCCTAGCATCTAAAAATGCAATTATCCCACACAGTTTATCTCATTTCTTCATGTTTTTTCTTTGATATTGTTATAATCCTATCAAACTCTAATTCTCCTTTCTTATTAAGCTTACACTTAATCTCCCTAGAATCTTGAAATGAAAATGTCTTATATAATTTGCCTCATTTATATTAATTTTTTGCTTGAATTTTGTTATATCAATATTTCACTCCAAATCTTTTGACATCTCTACTTTATATTTCTTTAACCTAGTTTTTTTGTGCATTATTTTAATTTGCCTCACTTCCACATCAAAACATATTTGCTCCATATTAACATAATAATTTACTATTATTTATATTATTTTCTTTGAGAATTCACAACATCTACAAATGTTGAATAATTCAGACAACAAAAATAATCCTACATTTAACTAGAGAGCTCAATGAAAATAATTATTCATATTTTTATTTTTAATCTTTTTTAATATCTATGATTTTTGGTTATTTTATATGAAATTTAATTTGTACTTGATTTCATGTTGATAGATGTTATAGCGAATCTTCTCTATATCATAGAATCTAACTTTTCAATAAAAGTTATTTCATTTTTCAAAATTTACTTTTTCAATTAATTATATTATAACGAAAATAGAAATATGCTCCCATGTGATCTTTACATTACTTTCATTTGGTTATATTGGATTGCTTCGATTTATCTCATTTTTAGTTTTAATATTTATTTGACTAATATTAAAAAAATTACCATTATTTATTTTTATTTAATTTTGTAATTCATAGTTTATCCAATTTAGATGTGATAGAGATGAAAAAAATAAAATCATTATATCTATGTTTTTAAATATTTTATGTTCTTATTGTTCTGGATATTTCATGAGTTATTTGTTTATCACTTATTCGATGATAAAGGATGATATAATCTATATCCTTAATATCTTTGAATGAAACTTTCCTATGTAATTTACTTATTGTTTTAACTTTTTTACATTGATTTGATCATATTACAGTCAAACTCTAATTCTCATTTAATGTGAATTCTATATAACTCTTATATGATTTTTCTCATTTCTTCAAAATTTTTACATTTATTTTTTTTATTAAAATGAATCTTTAATTCCTTCATTATGTCAAATTGACATCACTTTGATCTGGCTATATTACATTACTTCAATTTATCTCATTTTAGCTTTAATATATTTTTTTTTGATAATTTCAAAGTAATAATTTATTATTATTATTTTTTATTTAATTTTGTACTTTGTAATAATTAAAAATATGGTTTGATCAAGTGGGAAAAAGACATTATTGGAATAGTTGTGACATGCTCTATTTAACCAGATATCTTTATTCCTTATTTTTGAACATATAAAATTTTGTCACCCTTCAAGAAACATTTTGATTCAGATCGTATTTAACAATCGAGGGTATTATACTGGTTGTTATTGGTATTTTGAATGCATCCTTCTTGTACTACTTAAATTATTTCTTCAAATGCTTTAGTTTTATTCAGTTAAAGTTTCATGGAACATTAGCCATCCTCCCTTGTGATGCTTTAATTGGTTTTATTTTGTTGCATAACATTGCTTTAATTTATTGCATTTTAGTATTAATATATATTTTATTTATAAAAAAAATTAAATATTATTATTTTTATTACTTTAGTGTTTTATAATAAATCGAAACATGATCTAATTGAAACGAAAAAAAATATTGGACTCATCTTGCCTTACTTTCTATCCAATTAAATATTCAATTTAAATTTTTTTAAATATATTAGTTTTACAAATTTTGTAATGCTCTGTGAAGGCTCTTACCATATATCATATTTGATAGAGGGTTTTACCCATGTTCTTTGTATTATTTTTAGTGCAACTTTCCTTTATAATTAATTTAATTTCTTGAAATTTTTCTCTTTCATTTTTGTTATATTACTATGTAATACTAAATCTTC